>CM035796.1:9731025-10121025 GCA_020466265.1 Siphamia tubifer
TATATATATATATGTTGTTTTTTTTTTACTGAGGAAAAATATTTTAGAGCAAATAAAACACCATTTTGTTTATTTGGAGGCATTTGTTTTATAAACTTACTTTTCACAAAACAAAAAAGAACAACGTTTAGTTATCCGTCTTTGTCAGTTTCAGTGTTCTGCTGCAGAACTCTGTCCTGTTTACACAAAGTCACAGTTTGTTTCTTTTGGCAGGCTTAGGTTCAGTTCTTTCACTGCATGCCAAATACTGAGATTTATCAGCATTTCCATTAGGTCTATTTACAGAGACCACTTATTCCATCACTTGCACTGACACTTGCTATTTGTGACTGCTGTGCACCTGGTGTTGTCTTTGATAACGGACAAGTGCGAGCTGTCATGACAACAGGCTTAGCGATGGTGTTACAACATATAGGGTCTGAATATGGCTAACATACACTCCACTTTTCTACATGTTTTATAGATTTTAAAATCTGTTAGTGTCAGAAATAGCGAGAAAAAATAAAATAGAATAGAATACTTTATTGTCATTGTGAGACACACTGAAACTACATTTAGCAGCATCTGTCTTTGTCACCACTATGAAATCATCAATACAAATATCAACATTTAATCATAAATAAAATACATCATAAAAGGCTAAAAAAATACAATGTGTGTATGTAAATAAAGAAATATCTAGACATGTGTGTATATATATATATATGTATATATATATATATATATATATATATATATATATATATATATATATATATATATATATATATATATATATATATATATACACACACAACAGATGATACAATAATTTAAAATCCCCAATGCACTCATAAACTTAAAAGTTTAAAAAGGTTTTACACATCTGACCGCCTGTGGATAAAAACTGAGTAACAGTTGTGTATTGGGTATTCTCAAACAGGGAGCATTTATTTGGCATACAGAGTAAACAGAGTATCAGCATCTGAGTCCATCTGAGCACAAGTTTGCATATGGAGACCAATGTTTTTTATGGATTCTCCAGAGTTAAGTCCATGGCTTAGTTGATGCAGCTGTTTTCCAAAAAGCCTTGACACAATATTCTCAGTAACTAGTATTAAGAGGATTAGATTATATGCAGAGCTCACAGTTTAGATGAACATTAGTATTCTCTCTCTACACACACATATATATATATATATAATATATATGTAGAGAGAAAGAAAGAGAGAGTCAGAGGGAGAGAGTGAGGAAAGGAGGGAGGAAAGGAGGAAAAGAGGGAGGGAGGGAGGAAAGGAGGGAGGGACGGAGGGAGGAAGGGAGGGAGGGAGGAAAGGAGGAAAGGAGGAAAGGAGGGAGGGAGGGAGGAAAGGAGGAAAGGAGGAAAGGAGGAAAGGAGGGAGGAAAGGAGGAAAGGAGGGAGGAAAGGAGGAAAGGAGGGAGGAAAGGAGGAAAGGAGGAAAGGAGGGAGGAAAGGAGGGAGGAAAGGAGGAAAGGAGGAAAGGAGGGAGGAAAGGAGGGAGGAAAGGAGGGAGGAAAGGAGGGAGGGAGGGAGGGAGGGAGGAAAGGAGGAAAGGAGGAAAGGAGGGAGGAAAGGAGGAGGAAAGGAGGGAGGAAAGGAGGGAGGAAAGGAGGGAGGAAAGGAGGAAAGGAGGAAAGGAGGAAAGGAGGGAGGGAGGGAGGAAAGGAGGAAAGGAGGAAAGGAGGGAGGAAAGGAGGAAAGGAGGGAGGGAGGGAGGAAAGGAGGAAAGGAGGAAAGGAGGGAGGGAGGGAGGGACGGACAGACAGACAGACAGACAGACAGACAGACAGACAGACAGACAGACAGACAGACAGACAGACAGACAGACACTTTCTGCACTCTTTACTAAATGCACTATTATTGCCAAAAGAGACAATCCTGTGTTGACTGAATAGTAATAGTGCAATTACAACATAAATATAGTTGTTTAACCAAAAACCACAGGAGCATATAAAACAAATAAATACAAAAACACATCTCCTAATGTCTAAAAGGAAACCCTCACTCTGCCTGTCCACAGTTATGGAGTGCATTTAGTGTGAACACATTTTTCATGAGTTTGTAGCATTTTGTGGTTGAACAGTGTGTCTCTTCTTAATGGAGGTCCACATGCCAGCCTTTGTCTGGTCCCATTAGTGAGTGCAAACCAAATGGAACAGCGACCTAAAGGTGTTCAGACCCTTTGGATTATTTCTGATTATTTTATTTGAATCCTTTTTTTTTTTTAGTCCATCATGTTAAAACACATGGAAACAATGGCTGCTACCGGAAATAGTTTCTGTAATGTTTGCAAATTTATTCCAAATAACAAATTAGGACATGCAAAGCACTAATAGCTTGTGTTCCAGGTGTAAGTACCTGCTTTACATATGTGATTCCTTGTGCATAAATGCAAGGAGAAATGTGTAGTAGTATGTGTTTAGAAGTATTAAATGAAACACAAAGTAAATCTCAGAGGAACTTGTGAATATAAACACAAATTCACTTTTGCATTAGCAAAAAGGCAAACCCCTAATTGAATTCATAAGCATATTTAGTATATTATATTTTTGGTAAACACAGACGCTGCAAACAAAAACATTTGGGTAGACACAGATTATTCAGGCTGTGCAGGTATATTGCAAACAATGAACTATTTTTAGTGGCATGTGGTCAATGCTGCGGTGGATACTTTACAATCAAAGCTGTGTCCACAAATCACCATCTGACAAAAGGAGGAATGATGCAGACACTGCACCAGCACAGATTAGAAGACACTTCAGATAAGTATTAAATAGTAAAATTACATTCTGAAAATGTTCTACAAGCATCTACAAACTATGAGAATAGCCTCAACCTGAAGTATGTTTCCCAAAATAATTAAATATTTAAACAGTATTATGCCTCATGTGCTTTAGGATTCACAGATCACAGTGGGTCTACAAAGATAATATTTAGTAGCATATATAATATTGGTAACATTTCAGTTTATTCATATTTTTTTGTGAAAGGGTGGTTGGTAAATATACATATTTTCACATTAAAACAAAGACGAGTTTGGATATTTACTAGTGTCATCCAATTGTCCTGTATGTGATGCTGCAACTACCCCTTGAGGGTCAGTTTTGGGCCACGGGCCACGGGCCACATGTTTGACACCCTTGATCAAGGGTGTCAAACTAATTTCAGTTCAGGGGCCACATTCAGCTCAATATAATCTCAAATAGGCCAGATAATAACAGTGGGAAAAAAAGTAAAATTATATTATGACAATGTTTAAATCTACAATGTTTCCTTAAAAAAATTTAATAACATGAACAACTTGAAATGTTTGAAGAAAAACAATAGCAATTTGAACAATATTTTGCCTCAATTACAACTAACATTTCAATTACAAATGCATAAAACATTTAGTAACAGGCAGACTATTGGTAAGACCTGTTAGGTTATTCACATTTTTTTATTCACATAATTTGTCAATATCAACATTTTCATGTAATTTTCCCTTTTTAAACTAAAACAAAGGTACAATCTACAGTTTTTATTATTTATAAGCAATATAATCACAATTTACTGCTCTGACCTAATTGAGATCTACACGAATTATTCTGTATGTAGAACCTGAATTAAACAGATTTTTACACCACTGATCATTAATATATTCAGTGTAATTTATCCTACAGGCCAGATTTGACCCTTTGGCGGACCACACTTGGCCTCCGGGCCTTATGTTTGACACCTGTGATCTAAAGTATGAATAGTAGAAGTAGTCAGTCAGACCATATATGCTTTGAGGTTCTCTGGATTAATGTTGTATTCATGTGTATGGTGGATTTTCCTTTAATCTGAAATGCAGTAAAATTACATTCAAGTAAAGCACATATTTGCATTTATAATGTATGTATGTAAGAGCATGACATTACACTGCTAACACCAGCTAACATGGTCCATATGAATGTGGAGACACTGCAGCATATACATGGTGGTGAAGTAAAGAGTGAAGAGACTGAACATGATATTTTATCCCAATACAAATAAGTATTTGGTGCAAACAGAACCGTGCATCTGAGTATTCAATTCAACTAAAACAAACAATTTGTTGAAACAGCAACAATACTAACAGTGCAATACTCACAATACCTTAGTACTATAGCCAAAATATATGCACCTTATTACCTGTATATGTCCTATTCATAAACATAGTTCTATTCTGGAGTATGCACTTAGCTTTGTATATTTATTTTGTTCATTTCAGATATTCTAGTAGTACTTTAATAGCATATATGGATTGATATTTTAGTTAGTTAGTTAGTTACAAAAATTACAACACCATGATTTCATTTTGTGCTTTCAGTTAATGTTAAAAAGTAAGTTAAAATGTACATACACGTATGTACGTATGTGTGTATATATATATATATATATATATTCTAATAACAATAACAATTATTATTATTGTTACTATTTTTATGATTCATTCTGTAACTGAAAAAAGAATAGGCAGAAGCCTCGGCTTATTTGACCTATCATATACAGCCCATGGAATCACCAGCAGATCATTAATAAAATAAATATAACACAAGAGGGGAAACAAAGAAAAAAAAACAGAACAAATCAATGTTTTTACTCTGAAGCCTTGAACATTCCTACTCTTTCTTAATACATGTGTTTTGCTGCTAAATTAAACTGAGCTGAATAACTAGTTTTCATTGTTCCTGTGATAGTGACAGTAAAGGTCTATTCTATTCTACTGTAATAATAATTAGCAACAATGAAACTACGCATTAGTACCCAATTACTGTAAATCACCAAACTCATAAAGTCCATGTAGCTTGTGATTTAAGAGCCAATTAAAGGTGGATGTGCTTAGATGTAAACACATAGTCATTACATATAAATTGGTATCGTCAAAGAACACAAAGTCAAGTGAAAGGTCAAATAAATATGTGAAACTTTCATTAAAAATAGATTATTTTAGATGCAGATGCATTGTGAGGTTCTGTTTGTTCCATAAAGTATCTGTGATGTTTTATATGACGTCTGGATGTCGTGCGGTCATGGAGGAAGTGCATATGGATGAGACTGACAAATGGATCGACTGTTGCTCTCCACTGGTTGTTAACAACAGTTTATTGATCAGATGTCTTGACTAGACCTTTTCGGAGGTAAACACAGACGGATGCAACAGCAAGGAGTCAATAGACTCCCCACTGGAGAGGGAGGATAATTTCTCTGCATGACTGGTGTCATCACTATTTCAGGTACAGCACTCTCACTGAAGTCAACATCTAATTCATCTGACATGACAACACACAGCACAAGGCCCATTTTTCAAGGATGGTTATGTGCTTCAGTGTCAGCGTGGGGCAGTCGCTTGGCCGAGTGGGCAGTGGAGCTGGCCTTTAATGGCAGGACATGCCGATAGGTATCTTCTCTGGGGAAAGTGCCCTTGAGCAGGACTCTACCACTTTTTTTTTTTTTGTTTTTTTTTTTTGTTACATAAGCATCTTTGTCCTGAATCTGAGGTTAAAGTGCTTAAGGATACATGGCCCATGGATACAAAGAAGAGATTGGCAGAGTTAAAGAAGCATCACATGATACATCACCAGGCTTCTGTCCACCTGAAAAATGTCCCTTTAACACAAACTGAGAGGCCAAACATGAACAGGCATTCTGATTTAGACGTCTGACAAATACATATTAAACCCTGAGGCCATATTAGTTTCTTGGACTTTTTTCCGCACATCAAAAACACATCACTTTGACGATTAAACACATTTTAAATCCAACCAAACAGCAAAAATCAGCTGCTGGCATTAGTTTACCAGTGCTTAAACCTGTCCAAAGTGTTAGTTAGTGAGTTCATTTTCCAAAAACAGTGCACAGCTTGGTCAAAGCCATGCTAATTATCAATATATTGTTCTCTTATTGTACCTTGTCATGGCCAAATTTTGACTGAATCCATCAATAAAAAAAAAAAATAATAAAAAAAAAGAACAATCACCAGTTAACTCTAGAGCAGGGGTGTCACACTCATTTTAGTTCAGGGGCCACATTCAGCCAAATATGGTATAAAGTGGGCCAGAAACATATACAATAAAAATGTATAAATAATGTCAAGTCCAAATATTTCTTTATGTTTTTGAGCAAAAAAGGAACAATTCTGATATTGAAAATGTTTCCATCTACAAACTGGACTTGAACATTAATTAGATGACCAACCTGAAAATTCTTAAGAAAAATCAGTACAATATTTTTTAAAAATCACTTAAATTTATCATTTATACATGTGCATCACAACTTAAAGATAACAGTGGATTTACAAATACACACAACATTTAGTGACATTCAAAATATTGTTGAAATTCCACATTGATCTGAAGACAATAACAAATAGATAACAAATGGTTAATATATAACGAACAACCCATTTATAAATGGGTAATAAATGGTTAATACATAGTCAATTGTGTGTAGATATTATAAAGTGTTACCGGTTTAGCTAAGTTACCAACACTGTGTGTAAACTGTTGGTGTAACAACTGTAGAATGGGCTCCTCTTTGTATTTTCTATGGACTCCTTCATCCAACGGTGATATCTATTGTTTTCTTGTTGTATTATTTTTGCATTTTTGCTGGTGTAACACCATATACTATTGTCCTTATCCATTATTTTTCCCATGGTATTTATTCCATGCATCTAAACCTGTTGTTAGCTAAGCTTCATGTGACACAAACTGATAAATGTTGATTATTGTTTTGTTATTTAGGATGATAATTGATGTTGAGTGCTCTGTGAACCTCTGTACGTTGATGTATTTTTCAAGGTGTGACTTCGAGGAGTGGGCTGACGAAGAGGCATGGGTCCAAATATATCTTACAAGAACTGTTTTCCAAGATCTCCGACCTTACCTGAATGACCCTACCCTCAATGAAAATATACTGAATCAAATTGTGAACATATTTTCCATGTCAATGTATGAAAATGTACTAGAATGAATCATGTAAAGTCTATTTTCAAAATAGTCCCATTGTTTTAACACCTTGTTTTGTTTTTTTTCTTTTTTTTTTACACACCTTATTCGTCCATTTCAGCCAAATACCCTGGAATGAAGCTAATACTAGTTGTATAATAAACCATGGAAACAGCTCTTCTGCATTTTATTTCTTATTCTTTTACACTGTATTAAAGGTGAAGTTATTCAGCAAAGACTTCACCTTATGTATGTTATGTAATGTATATATGGATATTGAACTTTTGCAAGAACTACAAGTACTGGAAACTGACGTCTTAGTAAGAATAGCTGAACAAATAGCTATAATTCTGAGCTTCTTTTAATAAAATATCCCAAACTTTCAGACTTATTGCAGCCATTAGAGTTAGAAGACAATGACATCTCACCTCTGCAAATACATTTCCACAAGAATGTAGGCGTCTTCACCACTTATATCAAGTCATAATATGCCACAATAATTTATGATCTTCCTTGACAATTCTTAATTAGTTCTGTCACCCACTAGTTGTCTCACAGCCAAATAGACACTGTCCCGGAATAACCGTGGGTGACACATAAGCAGACTGTGATAGCCGTGATTTCATGGCTTTAAGGTCAATATATTGGAAACATGAAACTATTTTCGTTTTACATCTATAGTAATTCATGTAAAAAAAAAATAGGTAAAAAAAAAATTTAAAATTAAAAACTCATTTTGCCTAATTTTTTCATTATTGAGGATAGCATCAAGATAAAATGTGTGTGTTTTTTTTCTTTCCCAATGAACATCTTTTTTTTCACCCAGACATTTAAGCTTGTATTGTTTCCATTTCTAGAACAAAAAAAAAAGAAGAAGAAAGAAAGAAAAGTAATTTAAGACTAGTAATGAGGCAAAAACTCTGAATAATGATGTGATTTTGAACAGCAATGAAGCATCTCATAAAGGAATCGTGTATCATCGTCCATCTCAAATCCCAATGGTGCCTCTGTTAACATCAGGCACAGACATTAAACAAAAGTCCCGTCAGAGGGTCCAGTCTGGTCCCTGGGATAATTTTATCAAATACAAACATTTGACTGAAGATATTAGCAATTCAGGATGTCAAATATTATTAGTTCAGGGGTCATATACAGACGAATATGACCTAAAGTGGGTAAAATAAGTAAAATAACAATAATCTATTAATAATAATAATAATAAATAATAATAATAATAATAATAATAATCTTTGTTTTACTTGTTTTAATGGTAAAATTACGTGAAAAATGTGAATAACCTGAACAAATATGAACAATATGAAACAGCTTAAAATAAGTAAGTGTAATTTAACAAAAGTATGAATGCTACTAAATATTTTTGTGTAATTGTGGTCTGTTGTTGTAATGCATATGTGAAAATGTATACATGTATTTATAAATACAAAATGTACCTTGTAAAAAAAAAAAGTTGATCTTAACTGTTTGTAATAATGCTATAATAAATGTATTAAAGCAGCAATTCAACTTATTTTGTGGCGTTCCCCTTCTTTGTTGTAACCCTTGACCAGAGGTGTTCAAAGTAGAAGCACAGCTACTGATTGTGAAAAAATACTCTGGTAAAAGTAGAAGTACTGATTAAATTCCTTTACTTAAGTAAAAGTAAAAAAAAAAAAAAAAAAGTACAAAAGTAAAACTGCTTTTATTTATTGCCGTGAACACAAGAATACTTATTTAACCAGGAAAATTCTGAAAAGTATCTAAAAGAAAGCCTTTAAAAGTGAATTACTGTGTAGATAATATGTTTGATAGGGTCACTGTGCTCAGTTTTGTGGGTATGGGCAGGAAATTTATGAAAAACGAGGGGGGGGGGGGGGTCACAATTGGGATAAAAAGTCATCACGAGATTTTAAAAAATTACAAATGAGATTAAAAAAACACAATTTTAAGAGGAAAAAGTCAAAATTATGAGATAATAGTCATAACTATAATATATAAAGTCACAGTTCCTCTCCTCCACTGATTTTTCCTCTGGTGATTTATTTTTCATACCGTCACATCTGTTTAGTTTGAAAAAGTAACGAGTCTATCCTGAGAATGTAATGAGTATAAAGTACAGATATTTATACAAAAATGTAGGGAGTAAAAATAGAAAGTTGCCAGAAAAATAAATACTCAAGTAAAGTACAGATACCTAAAAAAATTTACTTAAGTACGGTAATAAAGTACTTTTACTTAGTTACTTTCCACCTCTGCCATTGACCCACTTATACATGTTTTTGACTTTTGGATCATAAACAGTATCTTTTGTAGTTTTTGTAATATGAATTTGTAGTTTCATCATGCAATACGTTTCCGTAAACCTAGTAGCTAAAGTAAGTCGAAATTTTAAATTTTTTTTTGCATCTTACCTTAGAGTACATGGCTCCACTCAGGACCAGACCATCGCGTATCCAAATTATGGAGGCCGCAGGTTTGGCGTTGTCAGCGTGACATGTTAAGTTGAGGTGGTCTCCAGCGCGTAGACTCACCACTGGAGCGCCCACTATGACAGGGTCGTCCGGAGGAACTGTAAAGACAGGATTATTAGATTAGATTTTTTGTAATTATATTTTTCTTGAGCACACACAAAACAAAGATAAAAAAATAAAAAATACAGCAATAAATACAATTAAAAAGCAGGGAGAGGAAAAAAGGCAACAATGGCTTATTTTAAAGCCTCCACCTTATAAACACAAATACGTAAAATAGACACAGAATTTGCAAATCAAAAAAATAAAAAAATATATATATCAACGAGATGACATAATTCATTTCCTTAAGGATTTCTTAAAAAATAATTCCAACAACATGAGAAAATAGGTTCCACAGTTTACACCCTCTATATCAGACACTAAACTGTGCCCTTGCTGTGATATATTTCGACATATGGAAATGTTGATTTTGACAAGTGTTATATTTATAACACTGTATAATTGGTTGTAAAATACAAAAGGAAATGTTCAGGAAGGTACATCCTTGATTACACTGAAAAATGTTAATATCAGAAATATTTAATAAATTTAATCGTAAAAGTAGATTAGCAGATGAAGTTAATGGCTTAGAATGGGTTGGAATTCGAAAAAATCGCTTTTGTAAGAGTAATATTTTATTTCATGTTGATGGAAAAGTGCTTGCCCACACCATATTACAGTATGATCGATATGGATAAATTAAACTATAGTACAAGGCAAGTGTACATTTTGAATCGACATGATCCTTAACCTTTCTTATAAAACCTAAAGATTGTATCCTAAGAATCCTAATTGTATCGTAAGGATACAATTAGGATTCTATAAAAATTTATCATATCTATTGCAAATGACTTACAGCATAATAACTGTATTGTGTTCCACCTTTGCCACAACAGAAAAACTCCAAAAAACCCCAAAACAAAACCAAAAAAAAAACACCCTCTTTTTTCTCATGCAGACAAAAATCTGATCTGCAGAGTTGGATGGTTTCCTAGACAACAAAATCAAGCAAAACTGGAAAAAACTCAGAAAGCCTCGACCACTGCCAAAGATGCACAATCTTCTGAAATATTAATAAAAGTATTTCCATTTTTAATCTGCATTTGGATCTTAATCTGAAACTGAATACATGCACCGGCAGACAATTATGGTGATTGACTGATGGCAGCTGCGAGTTACAGGAAAAACCTCATAACCTGAGTGGAAATATTTACACAGAGACTCAATCACACTCACCAGGTTTAGCTCTTTAAAATCAGCTAACTGGAGGTGAAGTGAAATACTATCACACTTGATGATATTAGTATTAAATATGTTAAATGATGTTGATAATAAACTATTTTAGAAGCAAATAACAGTGGTACCTCTACTTACGAAAGCCCCAGCTAACGAAAAATCCAAGTAACGAAAAACCTTTACCTCAATTTTTCGTCTCCGAATACGAAAGAAAATTCTATTTACGAAAGGAAACAAGCCTAAGAGAGATAAATACAGTAAATAAATATAGGTAACTACGTAATATTCGGAAATACTGTACGTAGCATCCCATTGGCTATAAGGGAGCTACCCATGATGCTTTTCGTTTCCCTTTGACCCTCATTCATCACGGAGCAGCTGCTGTGGCCCAGTAACACAGACACTTTAACGGTCATTTCTCCGCCTAAGACCAAAGCTTTTAGTATCAGGAGTTCAACCAAACTGTGAAAGAAGAGTCTATGACCGACAGACTATCCTCAGTTTAAGAAAAAATGTTAAAAATGTAAAACACAGAGAGACACGGAGACGCTACAGATCAGCAGAGTGTCCCTCCCACAGAGGTCGACATTGGAGCGCGGCTGTTGCAGTGGATTTACAGCTAAGCTAAGAGCTAACTGAAGCAGGATTTAAATGTCAAACATGATCCACCAGACTGCTGCATCCTCATTCTCACCCAGACGTGGCTCAACTCCTCTGTCCTGGACACTGACATTAGCCTGGACGGGCTAACAATATACAGGTCAGACAAAAGCCACGCTCTCACAGGTAAATAGTGTTTGTATGTGGTGTTAGCATGGATGGGCTAAAATTTAAATCTACATTTTCATTTAACACATCTTTCAAACAAAATCGGTAATTTTGTAAATTATTTTTAAAGGGTTTGAGGGGTAGTATTGGGGGCCTTGGACCGAATTAGGCGTTTTACATGTAAAATGTGACTAATTATGAAAAATTAATGGTACAAAAACACTTCTGGTACCGCTGTACTATATAAAAAAAAATATTATTAAATGCCTCTTAGTTACAAAGACAATAATCTATAATAGAAGGAAATGTATTGAATGTTAGAGTTGTTGATACTATCGATATTTAGATCAATACGACCAGCTTGAGTTATTACATAATTAAGCGCGGGTCAACATAAAGGGTCGTTGAGTTCAGAGGTGCTAATGTCACATATGGTTCCTCCGGTCCTTCTGCATCAACATCAGACCTTTGACAAATGTTTCTGCTCACACATTTGTTTGAACATTATTGGGGTTCCTGTAATAAACTGCAAAGCCTGCAGCTCTGCTTCTCAATGTAATCTCATTAGCACTTGAGTTAACAATCACTTACAGCAAAGAGTTTTGTTTTCAGAACAGAATGACTGCTTTACTTCTTTGTTCATCCATATTATGCTGCTTCAGTTTTTATGTCTTTAGTTTGATTAAAGACGACAGTCTTGATAAGACGCTGGCATGACTAATGAAAATTAAGATTCCACTAATATTTCTCTTTATATGCACAGTTTAATTAAAAATAGGAGTTTGACAATGCAAACACAGCATCCTTTTTTCATTCTTTTAAACTTCTGGTATTTATACATTTCCAAAAATTGATTGATCATTGATTATGCCTATAATAGTGGGATGCAGGATGATATTATGACACTGTATAAATGGTTGAATGGTTTAATGAGATGTCCAAGATGTTATTATTTTTCTTATTATTATTGTTTCTAATCATTTTATTTTTCCTATTCTTTCAATTTTCTCCCTTTGTTTATGAGTATACTTTAATATTCAGTGATGTATAAACATATAGAATTACGTCACTTACTGTGTACATGTAGTGTTAAACCTAGTTAGTTGATATCTGCCTGTAACCCTCCCTGTTTACTTGTGGATGTTTTGTGTTTGTTTGTCTTTCACATTTATGAAATACCAATAAAAAGTGACTAACAGAACAGAATGACTGCTTTACTTCTTTGTTCATCCATGTTATACTGCATCAGTCTTTATGTCTTTAGTTTGATTAAAGACAATAGTCTTGATAAGATGCTGGCATGATGAATGAAAATTAAGATTCTACTAATATTTCTGTTTATATTCAGTTTAATTAAAAATAGGAGTTTGACAATGCAAACATAGCATCCTTTTTTCATTCTTTTCAATTTATGGTATTTGTACTTTTCCAAAAATTGATTGATCATTGATTATGCCTAAAAGAAGATGTGTTTCTGATTGTGGCCTAAAATGTGGATTTTATTTCTATTTAAAGACGGTCTTTGCCTTTTCCTGAGCCGACCGTTGGACTGTGCAATGATGTGAAAGACAAGAATATTAACAAATCCCACATGTCTTAATCAAATTGTCTCCATCCTGGTCCCTCAAAGACAGACTTCATTTTATTGAACTGTATGTTCAAGCTTTACATTTACCTTTCTGGCCCCCTATAAAATGAATAAATCCAGCTTTTAACACTTTTTTTTTTAAGAGGATCAGATGTCGTTTTTTCTTTTTTTCTTTCATAAATCTTACCAAATAAAAATTCCCCAACAGCTGAGATGAATCCACTTTCATTTTTTCCCGGAAATGAGTTGAAAAGGAAAGTAAAAGCAAATCAGATGCATTAAAAAATTATTCAGCACAGTCTATTAAATGTGTCATCAGTAAGAAAATCCACAACTTGTGATCCATTTTAAATCAAGTTTATATTAAAGTCAATTCTGCTGTGAATCCTTGTGAAGTTTCTCCTCCCGTCGTCTTTCATCCACCTATTTAACTTCACTGAATTTGCAGATACTTTGCAAATAATGGCTGATCAGCGAGAGGCAAAAGCCAAATCACAGCCAAACAACTCGCCTCCATTTATCCCTCCTTATGTGAGGTCAGGCAAAGGTTCAACAGGAGCCACGCTCAAGAGATTGAAATGATCCCAAAGTAATATAAGGAAAAAAAAAAAAAAAAAGGATAAGGCTAATAGCAGGAACAGCGTGGAGGCTGTTGAAAGACCCTGATTATGTTCTTGTATGAAACTGGATCTGATGAGCCTGGATTTTATTCAAACTAGAGTGAATTATTGATTGAGCACTCAGCTCATTAGATAGCAGATCTGGGGCAAGTCAAAATCAAAAGCAACACGCAGATGGCACATCCTCAGAGCTGAAAAAAGGCGAGTGCCAGTTCAACACTGTTCACCCCTTAAAACTCTACATGTACCATCATATGAATAACATTATGATAGGAGACAGTCCCGTATTAATACAATATGCTCCTGTATGTACTGTGTATTAACTCTGGTGCAATATCTTAGGGAAAAAAAAAATGCCCTAAACTAACTTTAAGCATGATAAATGGATTTGTGTGTCAACAGAAGTGCAACAAATGATATTCTAAATGGGATTTAAGCAAACAGTATAAAAATATCAACATGTTTTACTGTCGGGCTGCGTTTTCTCACAGTTACAGATGAGATTTTAATGCATGTGGATTTTTCTTATCTGCTCCATCTGTTGTTAAAATCATTTACAGCCGTCTGAGCAGTGATATAAGCAGTGAGAAGGGAGGCGGGCGCTGCAGGAGGAACAGGAAACTGACAAACTGTGTTTTTTTGGGGCTGTATTGCTTATATACTGTAGCAGATTGGAAGTGTGGAAGTTTGTTAAGTGTTCGATTCAAACGATGCTCTTCCTGAAGTCTGAGGGTATTCATTGCAAGGGGTTATTTTTATTTGATTTAATTTATTTATCCTTTAGTTAGCCAAGATTGTCCCATTGAGACTAAAGGTGCTTTTACACCTACACCATTTGGTTCGCTTTAAGTGGACTAGAGTTCGGAACACCTGCAGGTCCGGTTCGTTTGGGCTGGTGTGAAAGTGGACCGGTTTATTTTGGTCCGCACTAAAGGACCGTACCGAGACCTCCTTTTCGAGGTGGTCTCGGTCCGGTTCCAAGCGGACTCTGGAGCGGTTCGCTGCTGGTGATGCCATCTCTTTTATGGAACAGTCTTTTTGACCTATGGAAGCTTCCGTAGCAAGCAGAAAAAATGTGTTCGAAGAAAAAGTTGGTTCAGGTTTAGGAGCGTAGTCTGCTTTCTGCGATAATGTCTCGCAACACGTCTTCTCTGCGCCAAAAACAAACGCATAGTGTTGTCGTGCAGGATGTGAGCTTCATGCTGGAACAACAGCAGTAAATGTATTTGCTGCACAAAGCAGTGATAAAAATATATTAAAACAAAAACAAGCAGAAGACCACAGTTCATTGTTCAGTAAAAAACAAATCCGTCTGATGTTTTGTTCCGGGATTTTCCCTCTGCACGTGCTGCACCAATCAGCTTTCGTCTACGTCACCCAAAGCGCAGTATTTTCCAAACAGCGCCTCCACATGGGTGAGTAGAGATATAACACCCACAGTGGTTGGTCCGTTTGTAAAAAACACTGGTGTGAATGTGAACCCAACCAGTTGAGAACTGTAACATTGTAACAACTTTTGGGCCCAAACGAACCAGTCTACAGAACTAACAGGTGTTGGTTCAGTTCAGTTGTTACAATGTTGCAGTTCTCAACTGGTTCAGGGGCGGCCCGGGGTCCAAATCCGGCCCTCCAAAGGGTCCAGTCTGGCCCCTGGGATGAGTTTGTCAAATGCAAAAATGATACTGAAAATATAAATCATTTTAGTTCAGGTTCTACATACAGACCAATTTAATTTCAAGTTGGTCACATCAGTAAAATACACTCATAATTACATATAAAAACTTACAACTCCAAATATTTCTCTTTGTAAATGTAAAAATGTTCATGTGATTTTATTATATTTACACAAAATGATTTATGAACATAAATATGAAAATTTTTTTAAATGTCTGAAGGGCAAGTTTACCAATATTCTGCCTGTTATTAAATGTTTTATGTATGTTTTGTTGATCTACTGTGAACTATAAGTTGTAATTTACATGTGTCGATGATAAATTGAGACATAATATTATTAAAACTGCCCATAGTTTTCTTAAGAAATTTCAGTTTGTTCATATTATTCACATTATTTTAAAAGGATGTAAATATTTTCATCACATAACTTTACTTTTTTCGCTCTAAAACATAGAGGAACGTTTAGAGTTGTCATTATTTCTATAATATTATGTTATTATTTCATAGGTCTGGCCCTTTTGGCTTAATGTGGCCCCTGAACTGAACTGAGTTTGACACCCCTGACATAGACAGGGGTCTCAAATTCAGTTTCTTCAAAGGCCACATTCAGCCTGATTTGATCTCCAATGGGCCAGACCAATAAAATAAAAACATGACAACCTTTAAATGACAACTCCACATTTTTGTTTGAGTGGGAAAAAAAACAGTGCCTTACGAAAATACAAACTATCCAACAAGAAAGGTGTGAATAACCTGAAAAAACTGAACTATCTCAAGAAAAATACATGTAATTCTAACAACATTATGCCTCATTTCATCATTTACTCACATGCACTATGGATCAGAACGACTACAAAGACACTCAATTGTTAAAATTGTGCTGAATTTTCTTTAGAAATTTCAGGTTCTTCATATTTGTCCAGGTTTTTCACATTTTATTATTACAGGAGAGTTTGTAAGTATACATATTTTCCTAATTTATTGTTGTCATTATTTATTTATTCATGGGAATAATGTAAATAATTTTCACATCAAAGTGAAAAGAAAAGATGGAGTCATTATTTATTGTTATTCTGCTATATTTAACTGTAAATATCATTGGTCTGTTGGTCGGCCTTGACTGTGGTATTTATGCACTTTGCAAATGGGCCACATTAGAACCTTTGGCGGGCCGCATTTGGCCCCCGGGCCACATGTTTGAGACCCCTGCTATAGTACATTTTATCTGTCAATGCTGTGTGTAGCACATTTATATGATCTGCCTCCTCTCTTTTTCTAGCATGAAGTTATATATCTAATGTATTCCCCTTGTACTATTTTAAAAGTAATGCACTAAAGTGGTTTCCATCTGGTTACTTTCATATTTTCAAGAATTCAATTTCCTCCCTCTGTTAAAACACAGAGAGTAAAAGGCTGTATCTGTAGCTGAACTCTTCAATTATTGTAAATCATATTGGATTTTAAAATCGAATTAAAATAACAACAATCACAGTTTCTACAGGCTATGATATATGACTTGCTGTTCAACTTCTATCAGTTCAGAAGTGAATGAGGACAGCAGTGAATGACATTAAACCTCATCTTGGTAATTACATGTAAAGGGATAAAAAAAGATCCCTTTTAGGAAAAATGCTGTTCAAGAACATGGCATGCTTTTTTCGTATGAAACATAATTGCCACATACTGGAGCATAATTGCTTTGCAACATCATCTTCCTCGCTCTACATATACACTCACTAATTTGTTTGTTCCATTTGGAGAGATGTCCACCTGCAACCGATTACATGCACTGCACACACTTACATTATCACCGGCAAAAATAGTGCATACATTAAAAATCTCAAGCTACAATAAATTTACATTTAAAAAAAAAACAAAAAAAACAACAACAGGAAAGCAGTAGATTTTTAAAAGACACACATTATCATCAAGGCTGATGAGCTGAACTATTATGGATGGTTTGGTTTAAATATTCAAGAAAAATTCAACCATTTTCCTTTTTTGTTTTACTGTGTTTTTATTCAGTTTTGTTCATGGAGCAGGTGTCAAAAGAAAAAGGCAAAAATAAAACAGCTGGGACCAAATTTTAATGCTAGTTCTAGTTTCGGTTTGTTTGTTTTTTTGCCAATTTGTCCATGTTATTTAGAATTTTGTAAATATTTATTCATTTTTGTTCATGTTATTTATTTTTATACATTTTTTTTATTTAATTTTATTCCATCTGTGTCTTACTTTGTTCATTTTACAAATCATTTAATTGGTTTATCATTCATTTTTGTTTATTTTATTGATAACTTTGGCCATTTTGTCATTTATTTTATTCTTTTTTTTTTTTTTTTTACTGTGGAACTGCTAAATGACTTAAAGGCTTAAACTGAAACATATATCCTACATATCTAAAAGAGACAAAACCAACATTTTCAAACATATCCACTACCCAGTTTCAAAAAGTTGCAGCTTCAATGACTGAAAATAATAGTTTCCTGTCGACTCAAAGCCTGTATGATACAAACCTTTTTCAGATTCAACTGAAATCGTCTTCATACGGAGACGGTCTTTACGTTTCCTGATGAAAAATATGCTTGCCAATATCATTTTCCTTTTTTCCTTTCTTTTTTTCTTATCACATAAAAGTCATCTTCTGTCATTTCTCTGCTCAGTTTATTTTATCGCACCTTTCTTTTCTCCTATTCACACGCTGCTTTATATCATACACTGTACTCGCTTGCACTCTTTTCTTTGAACTGCCCGGTGCTCGGTGTGAGATCAATGATGCACTTTGTTCCCGCTAGTGTTCTTTTGTCAGTCCTTCCCACTCACAGTCTTCTTTTAAGCTTTCTTGGTTCCTTGACCCCTCCCATATGACATCCCGCTCTTACACATCTGCCACTGTCACCTTTGAGTCATGTCACCTTTAAAGATTTACAGATTGGGAGCTTATGGAACTGCTTTTTCACCAGTTTTTAGCACAACTTATTGGTTCTTTACTGCCTCAGTTTAGTTCAGGGGTCACATTAAACCAAATTCCATCTGAATTGAGCCATACAAATAAAATTATAACATACCGTATTTTCACGACTATATGACGCACCGTATGAAAAGGCGCAGTCTCAGTTATTTGTGCCATTACTATATTTAACACATACATACGGCGCACCTGATCATAGGGCGCTGAAACAAGCATACTATTTTGCGTTTTTGACTCACCGGGATGTCAAAAGTGAGCGGCACCTCGTCCATGTTTGTGATGTGGCTAGGCTGGATGTGTTTGTCGGAAATATGTTTGCTGCAGTAGGACCGGAAGATGGCCATCTTTTTTTTATAATCCGCTGGAAGTTGCTGCGCTACCGTAGAATTTGTCCGGATTGAAAAATGGCACCGTTTCATGAAACGAAAGCACCAAGACGGACCTCCTTGGAAATGTTCAATGTTCATTTCTTCTGCTAGCGTTGTTGCTTTTAGTCGAATGGTGACCGTCAAAACGCTTCTCCCACTCGTTCTTTGCTCGGTGATCCACTGCTCGAGTCTTTCCTCCAACTCGGGACACCTGGCCTTATGTCCGCGGAAACTCAGCTCTGTCTTCTTTACCGTTCTCATGGTGTCCTCTACTACGTCCGCCTTACAACAACACATAGGGCGTACTGCACCATAGAGCGCTCCGCACATTTTGAAGGAAATCTAAGACTTTTATGTGTGCCTTATGGTCGTGAAAATACGGTAATATATAAATTATGTCAACTCCAAATTTTCGTGTAGAGAAAAAGAAAGTTACATTTATAAAATGAATAAACCGACAAATGTCATTTTAACAAGATCATGTTACATACAGATTATTTATTAGTGGATCTGCAAATACACAAAATATTTAATAACAGGTTATTGTTAAACTTCCATTTCAAAATGGTCATATTTGTTCAAGTTAGTCACGTTTTTGTGAAATACTTGTTGGTTTTATTGTAAATACAGTAAAATGACATGAAAATGTTGTGAGTATTTATAGGTTATTATTATGTTAGTATTTTACTGATCCAACCCAGTTTTATCTGTATGTGGAACCTGAAATAAAATTATCAATATATTCACCATCATTTTTGTATTTCACTCATTTATCCAAGTGGATAGATCACTTCACTAGACCAATTCAACGGCCGAATTTGGCCCCCGGGCCACATGTTTGACACCCCTGGATTAGTAGGAACGTCATGACTAAAAAACATACGTGTCCTCGTACTGCTGAACCCTGCTTATGTCTCTATATCCTGACTAAATAATGTGACAATAGTGGGCCTTACTTATTATGCATTTTTTATAGATATGTTGTACAAATGGAACATTAAACTACCGATAAAACACAACACTGAAAAGTTGCTCCAAAGACAAACAAGGACTTTTTCAACAGAATAAATGTTATAAACACAAATATAATGATAATAGATGATTTCATTTTTTTTCTCCCCTCTGGTAGGATACAACAGTGTTTCAACTTTTAAAAAGTTTGTTTTGCAGCAAATAATTTTTTTTGCGTGTCACATTCATGGCCAGTTTCAATGACATAAAGACTTGGCAGTCAGCAACTAAAACTCAAAATCAAACATCACAAAGAAAAAGCAAAAAGCAAAACACAAACAAAGGCAGAGAATGCTGAAGGCAAGTGTGCAATAAAGACAAAAAAATAAAAATTAAAGAGTCCATTTTAACAGCCGTGTTATTTGCCTGTGTAAATGTGTTTAATAGTTGTACTGCTGTGCCTCCGGTTCCACGTTTGTCTGGTTCTTTGTCTGCACTGACCCACTTTCCTCATGGGGATCATTTAGATTTTATCTAATCTGAATTAAGATAATAAAATTGTTTCATTTAGGCCATGGTGTTTAGTAGTTGTGTGGATACTGACAATGGCTGAGAATGACGCATTATGTAATAAACATCCAAAATGTAATAACTTTTTAATTTAATTTTGTAATAAGCTGCCCCGAAGCATTTTGTAATTAATTTTTGCTGCATTATGTAATACGTTTTTACATTTTGCAGCTTTGGTATTGTGTTAAGCTGCATTTTGTAATAAACTTCCAAAATGTAAGAACTTTTTCATTTCATTTTGTAATAAAGCCACATTTTCTAATACATTTTTCCACATTATGTAATACGTTTTTTAGCAGGGCACTGGTTGAGAAACATTCTAAGTGCTTTATACGTTGTGGCAGTTTATTACAAAATGCAGCTTTATAACAAAAATGAAATGAAAAAGTTATTACATTTTGGATGTTTATTACAAAATGCATGTTAATATGATGTAGCATTAAAACTCAAGGAGCTTTTTGGGAAACATTCCAAGTGCTTTATGTCTCAGCCGATAATTGGACATATAAAACATGGACAATTTGAAATATATAGTAAGAAAACACTAAAATATTTGAAATATATTTTGGAAAGAGAAATGCAGCAAAATTTATCATAAGATGCATCTTTATTACAAAACAAAATGAAAAAAGTTATTACATTTTGGACGTTTATTACAAAATACGACTCAACACTCCTGTTTGGCACATGTGCAGTCGACTGCTGTGGAACTTTTGTGCTGCTTAAATGTGTAAAACGCAAGAAATGCTGAGGCGCAGATATAGTAGCTTTAGTTTTACCTGCTTTGACAAACAGTCTGATGTCTCAGCGCTCCCCTGTTGTTGATTTCTAGTCTTATCCTGCAGCAGTTGAAGACAGCGCTGACTGTAAATCATTGTTTCTATAATGTCTTCATAATTCAGCTCTTTCACAATTATGATTCACCAATGCCCAGAGCTTTCCAGATACACAAGTGTTTGCTCTGTTCTGACATGCTTCGGTGAGTCATCATGAGAATGGAACTTTGTTTGCTCGTTTCTTATTTTCCTTTATTTCTTGACCTGTACAGTGCATGCAAACACCGCAGACTGAATATCCAGTTTGGCATCAAGGTCACGTTATTTTATTTTATTAAAGTTTTAGTAGCTGTGCCTTTCTATTGTCATTCCACTTTCTGTTATACCTATGACACTACTAAGATGTGCATATCCCATTGCAATTGAATTTAAAATAGCCAACCAAGGCTGTCAGGCTTATTATTCAGCTATCTGTGCACGTCATGCCTGCTATGGAAACAAACTGTGCGCAATTACACTTCAGGTAATTTCAAACAATAGTACAGTGCAACAGGATACAGAGGAACACAAAAATGCTGTTTTGCAGTAAAATGTGTGAATTCTGTGTGAGTAACATCTTGAATAGAAGCTCAGTCTGGATAAAAGACCATATTACTGCATAAAAAAAAAAAAAAAATCTGAGGGTATGAATCAGAAGTTCCTTTATTGATTTCCGAGATGTGCTGAAAGGAAAAAGAGGTTGTATGAGCCGACCTGGAAATTAAAATATCATAGCACACAAGAGTAGTTAAGGTCTGTGTGAATGCTTTAAAGGGAACATATCATGCAAAATATACTTTTGTAATGTTTTTACAGCACAATTATGTGTTGTCTGTATGTTCATTATATGCACACCTGCACTGTTCCTTTATTCATTCTCTTGTAGAATTGTCATTTTTTAGGATTTTATTTTTGTATCTATATTTATATAAGTACCCCTTCTTACTCTATTTTTTTTTTATTTTTACCTGAATGCACCTTTATTTCTTATTGTTTACCTGCCTGACTGGAAGAAGCGCACACAAATTCCGATGTGCCTGTGCTGTCGTGGACAATGGCAATAAAAGTCTATTCTATTCTTCTATTATGGAAAAAAAAAATAATAATAATTAAACACCCACTCTCCTTTTTCTCACTCAGTTTTGGATTTGTTTCATGCATAGACTCAGTTGAAGACCCCACCCCATCCCAGCAGCCCATCAGCTCAGCTAACCCCACCTACTGGCCTCTACTTGGAGATCTACCATTATTCTACCGGTAATGGATAGACACAGAAGGAGTATGTTGACATATATATATATATATATATATATATATATATATATATATATATATATATATATATATATATATATATATCATGCTCTGTTGCTGGCTGCACAGAAGAACACACATCACTACATCTGCTTCCAGCTTCAGAAGATGAAAACTGAAGTGGACTGAATTTATTTTTGACAGAAACATACCAGCTACAGTCACAAAGAAGACCCTGTTAGTGTGTCCTAACCACTTCACAATGGACTGCTTCTTTAACCTGGGTCAGAACAACAGAGGCCTGGCATCAAAAGTCATCCTTAAACCTGGAGCAGCAAAACTGCAGAGGAGGGACATGTAAGTATTTTTAGCGGTGGAACACAATTCGTTTTTGAGGCTAGTCTTTGCTAACTAACACATAAACACCTAACAAACTAGTGGGAGTTACTAGCAGTAACAACATTCAGCAACACCATATGATCAGTGTAGCAACAAACTAAAAGGAAATGTCAAAGTTTTATAAAGTTAACTAACCATGTAGAAAAGTTTTGTTGAATTTGTTTGGGAGCTTCTTCTTTTTGTTCAAACATACAGTCGTGTTGCTATGTTTTCACTGGCAGCCATTGTTGGACAAGGGGTCAGGGTACTCTATGAAGTTGCCATGGTAGTGTGGAAGACAGGGGGCAGCTGTGTCAGCTGTGGCTCATTTGCATGAAAGCAAGAGGCACTAAAAGTGAGCGTTTTGAAAAGGCCTGTTTTGACAGGATGAAGAGGCTGCTGTATCTCATCATCTATGTGGTATATTGAACAAAGCATGTGACAGATGAATCATAGAGACACCAAGGAACTGTGTTCACTTGTGGAAAAGATGTGTCCC
Source organism: Siphamia tubifer (assembly GCA_020466265.1). Taxonomy (NCBI): domain Eukaryota; kingdom Metazoa; phylum Chordata; class Actinopteri; order Kurtiformes; family Apogonidae; genus Siphamia; species Siphamia tubifer. Next base: position 9,754,179 of record CM035796.1, read on the forward strand.
CTTTATGTTTTTTTTTTTTATTATCTCCGCCAAGGAGGTTATGTTTTTGCCAAAGTTTATTTGTCTCTCTGTCTGTTAGTTAGCAAGATAACAAAAAAAAAAGAAACTATGGACGGATTTTGATGAAATTTACAGGGTAGGTCGGTAATGGGGAGAATGAGACATGATTACATTTTGGTAGTGATATGTGTGTGTGTGTGTGTGGGGGGGGTGGTTAAGATAACTCAAAAAACTATGGACAGATTTTGATTAAATGTTCAGGGTGTGTTGTTGGTAGAGTCACAAGGAACACATTATTACATTTTGGTAAAATGTGTGTGTGTGTGTGTGTGTAGGGGGGGGTGGCTTATGGGTATGGTAATGGGGAGATCTAGAAATTATTAGATTTTAGTTTGTGTGTGTGTGTCAGGGGGGGGTGTCTACCTGCGCTCTCAGTACTTTTCTAGTTTTATTTGAGACAGGCAATAATATGTTCACTGTGAGCTAGTGCTGATGTTCTGTAAGGAGGGTGAATAGATTATCATCGAAGCAGCTCTATTGTAACAGCAGCTGAAGGTAGTAGTAACTGAAAAATGAGATGTTAGAAGTTGGGGATGGGAAGTCGGAAACCAAGAAACCAGTTAAAGAAAAAGACAATCAAGAGCAATGTCAAGGAAATAAAGCCAGACAATAGGAAATACACAGGAAGTCTGGTGAAGAGGGCATTCAGGCAGAGAAACAATGACCCGGACAGTTCTGACCTGCCTTCAGATGGAAACACTCTACTAAAAAATGACAAGATCTTATATTATCATTGACTGACAACATACGTCAACTGTATTATTATTATTATTATTATTATTATTATTATTATTATTATTATTATTATTATTATTATTATTATTATTATTATTATTATTAATCTTTATTGTCATTACTCAGTACAAATACAGGTAACGAAATGCAGTAGCTTCTGTTTCTGACAATATCAGCAAACACTTCACATGAAGTTTTGACAAAATGTTGAAATAAGGGTTTAAATATCACAGGGACTTTTCTCTTCAATACACATTAAAGACTAAGACATTGCAGATTGATAGCTTCGAAAAGGCAATGGGAAGTAATTAAACTGTTCATGATATGACAGTGCTGGCAGAGTAATGGTGTAAAACAGATTCAATTTACGCAACCTCCTCACAGATACAAAGGACTTTAAATACTAGACATTGGAGACGTTTATTCGATAGCAAAAGCCAGGTGCATCAGAGCAGAACCTTACTGTCTGCACCTATTAGGCTTCCCGGAGAGGGTCTCATTCGTTACTGCTGCGGCTCCATAGTGGGGTCCCTCAAGGTTCAGCCCCTCATTCCCACTGCACACCAAGTTCCTCGACTCATTCATCATGTGTGACCAAACCTCCCATCCCTGCCACACCAAGCACAGATGCACTCTTCCATCTCCCTTCCTCACTTCAGCTAAAGGAAATATCTCACGGTGCCTGACTCAGACCTCCGGGTCAATAACATTTGGATTTCTACTAACTGAGCTGCTCTTCTTTCCTGGGAAATTCAGTTGCCTTAACAAGACCTCTCCATCACAAGTGACAAAAACTAAATAAAAGTAAACTGAAACTGCAAAAAAAGAGGAAAAAAAAACCCCCATGGTGTTATAGACCCTACATACATCATTAGCCAATTGTCTTCCAAGGCTATTAACCTGGTCAAGAGGAGTTAAGAGAGACCGACATGTTCTATCAGTAGGAGCACTGTTAAGACCTGCACATACTCTAGAGCAGGGGTCTGCAACCCTGGTCCTAGAGAGCCGCTATCCTGCATGTTTTAGATGTTTCCCTCTTCCAGCACACCTGACAGACATTATCAGTCTTCCACACAGCTTGATGATAGGCTGATCATCTGAATCAGGTGTGTTGGAAGAGGGAAACATCTAAAACATGCAGGATAGCGGCTCTCTAGGACCAGGGTTGCAGACCCCTGCTCTAGAGGGACATACATACCTGGCTATGTGTATATGTATGGACTAGGGCATTAACAGACACCCCGACTATGCGACACGTCGACTCCCGGAGCATAAGTCGACTTAACTTTGGAGGAGTCGACAAGTCACATGTTCTGTCCCTCACCCTCTCTCTCTCTCTCTCAGCGCGTAAATACAGTCAGACCTAAACAACGCATGGCTGCTGCAGGTAAGACAGTTGTGGTGGGCTGACAGACACACACCGTATGTGTGTCTGTCACTCTCTTTTACTTCACATTAGATGAAAAAAAACGGCACGGCCATCTGAAGAGGCATCTGCTAGATAATCTGTGTGATATAAGCAGCATCCGCTAGCTAATCTGTGATATAAGCAGCATCCTCTAGCTAACCTGAGTGATATAAGCAGCATCCGCTAGCTAACCTGAGTGAAATAAGCAGCATCCGCTAGCTAACCTGAGTGAAATAAGCAGCATCCGCTAGCTAACCTGAGTGATATAAGCAGCATCCGCTAGCTAACCTGAGTGATATAAGCAGCATCCGCTAGCTAATCTGTGATATAAGCAGGATCCGCTAGCTAACCTGTGTGATAAAAGCAGCATTCGCTAGCTAACCTGAGTGATATAAGCAGCATCCGCTAGCTAACCTGAGTGATATAAGCAGGATCCGTTAGCTAACATGAGTGTGAGCAGCAGTGCACACAACACACATTAAGGCAACGCGCTCTTATTTTTCTAAACATGATGTGGACAGTGTGGTGTTCGTCTTGGCGGTTGACTTAAATTTTTCGCACTTAATATAAAAAGTGAGGATTCGTGACAGACATCTGGACATTCCACTTTTTAAGCCAAGGGTCGAGACCAAATATGGACATATGTTCACCTACTGATGTTGTGCAGTTAAATTTAACAAGAAAGTCTTTGCTAACGTTAGCCTTTGTTTTGTTGGGGTTAAAATGTTGATGGAAAAGTCAAATTGAAAAAAACTGACATTCTGGAAAGTGGTATACAGGGAAAAAACACAGGGAAAAAAGTGTGTTAAACCAAAAGAATACGATAGTTAAGACAGTTTGTAAAAAAAATTAAAAAAGCAGTTGAGAGTCAGTAAGTTATACTTCTTCCTACTACTTTTCTAGTGCAGAGAAATTTGGTTTGATCATGTTTTATGGTTCTTTGTTATCTGATGATTGAATGCTACTACTGCTAGTTTACTTTGTGACTCAGTTACTCAGTAAACCAAATATTTGCCACCATGTTAACTGGTTTGATATGATCACATTATAAGCATACAGGTATACAATAAAAACTAATATAAAAATGTTGCTCAAATATTCTGCCCTTTCATGCATTCTCTCCTGCATGCCTTTGTCTCACTTTTGCTCCAACTGAGTGATAATAAACCACTTGCATGGACACTAAAAACCAGTGTAGGAAATTGATTAGGAATCTATATGAGGATTTAGAGTGAATCAGAGCTGGAAGCAGACTCTGTAATGGCATTGTTAGCAATAAAATCTTTTCAATTCCCATCTGTACTCTGTTTGAGTATTCCATTAATTACACTGATCTGTGGCTCCGGCATCAGGCTGCCTTCTGTGCCTTGGCCACATTATTGTTAGAAAAAAAAATGCTTGTTATGATTACCTTTAGTAATTTAGGACATTTTCACTCTGGTTTTCCTTTTTCTTCCTAGAATCAGTGGATGAGTCAATGTGATTCCCTCTCGGTTTCATTTATTTAACCACATACACACACAAAGATGGCTAATAATAATAATAATAATAATAATAATAATAATAATAATAATAATAAAAAACATTGCAAACCAAAATGACCACCTACAGCTGGGATCCCCTCACTGATGATATGAACATGAATATTAAAATAAGCACAGAACGGATGATCTAAAAGAGGTACTGTGACAAGACCCTGCACCTGGACTTGATGAACTATGGAAGCGTTTAAGCTCAAATGGACTGAAGATTCATCAGACTCAGGTAAGTCATGTCTCCATACACATGTATAGGAGGGTTGACTCCCAACCACCTCCACCCCCAACAAATTGCATCCTGAATATACATACACAAGTAGCACTGCTAAGATTAAAGACGTTTTATGTGTTATTTATATTCCACACTCTGAACAGTAGGGGGAGTCGTGCGTCACAGCGCAGTTAAAACGACCATAAACATCAACCAATACATGCTAGATATCCAGACTATCACCCATCAAATAAAAAATAAATAAATTAACAAGTGGTGTCAGGCACAACAAACCCCGACCCCTTGCATACATTTATCCTGATTTGCCCTATGATCATTGCAAAGTGCTTTTTTGGTGACCTTTGACCTACATTTACCAAAACTTAATGTGATCTATTGTCTCTTCTCTCAGAGGAGGGGGTAACAAAGACTCAAAGCTGATTATTTTGGCAGTCAAAATAACCCTGTGTATTATAATGTTAATTTCCTGTGTCAGCTGATAGTTTACATTATAGCCCTGTTAGCTTAGGGCTATGGTGGCCGACAGGTAAACGACAAAACGCTGCAATACAAGAAAGATGCACAACCAAAAACACAAACACATAAAACAAATGGAACATAAGTGAAGTTCCAAGAGAAAAATACTGCAATTTATAGAAACGAAGCAAAAGCAAAAAACGTACAAACCTCCAAAACACATGCAAAAGAAAAATGCTGCAAATACTAAAACACACAAACTCCCAAAACAACTGCAAGAGAGATATGCTGCAAATTCACTCCACAACAAAACTGAAGTTCACAAAAATAAAATGGAAGAAGAGAAAGACGACGGTGGATGAAGACGAAGTTCATTAATTTAAGAGATTATTGTGGTAAGGTACGTTACCCTTCATCTTTTTTAAACACTTGACCATAACCTGCTACAATATCGTAGAAAAACAGCATAGGTACGTCACTAAAATTAGGAACGTACCTCTGCTGGTCTACACCATTTCACATTAATCTCTAAAATAAATTAACTTCGTCTTCATCCACCGTCTTCTTTTTCTTCCATTTTATTTTGGTGAACCTGTTTTATTTTGTTGGTGAGTGAATTTGCAGAGTTTCTCTCTTGCAGTTGTTTTGGGAGTTTGCATGTTTTAGTATTTGCAGCATTTTTCTTTCACATTTGTTTTGGGGGGTTTGTACCCTTTTGCTTCTGCTTCGTTTCTGTTACTGCAGCATTTTTCTCTTCTAGCGTCACTTGTGTTGCATTTGTTTTATGCGTTTGTGTTTTCGGTTGTTGTATCTTTCTTGTGTTTTCAGCGTTTTTGTCGATGCGGTGCCTTTGTCCCTGTCGACCAACGTATACGTCTGATTTTAGAGACCAAACTGTAGGGTTTTTATTGTCAACTTAAGATCTTTGCACATCACACTTCAGTCTGAATCATGGATCAAGTACTTAGCAAAAATAACATCACATAAGCTTTCTATTTTCTTTTCTCTGAGAGCTTCATTTAACCAGATAAAGATCCACATCTCTTTTATAAAGGTAACCTGGCCAAGAGGTCAGGAGCACACGCCATGAAAGAAAACAGTAATAATAGTATAATAGTAAAGTTAAGACACGAAGTGTAAAAATGTAGTTGAGGTCATAGCAATTTAAAAACGGCCTCTGTTCAACTGACTGTAAGAAAAAGTGAAAAAAGCCTGAAACACTTCCATAAACTCCATAAGCAAACTCACGTGTGGAGAAGAAACACTGCGCTTTCATCATCCAACTCCATTGTTATCACTTAGAGCCGTATCCAAAGGTGACATCAACAGATATTCTACCATTTATCACTTACTTTGATGTTATTTCTTAATGCTTCTCATCATATGTATCAGTACAAATGGTCAGTTCAAATACAATCCTATCTCTGTAACCCAATGCCAACAAACATTAGCATCTTTGGCATAACTTCAGAGCTCCCTATCCTAAATACATGAAAGATCATTTTTTTAAAGCTGGAATTTGAGAGGATTTTCAAACCCTTGATGATGAAATAATCTTTTTTTTATTGCCAACGGTTTTTTATTTTAATATTTATGCATAGAATTTATTGGTATTAGCTCAGTATGTTAACACCAGCTTGACGTTTAATCAAACCGGAAAGAAAATGAGTCATAGTGCATATAACCAATTGGTGCAATTTATTTACATATATACAACAAACTCTAAAGTCAATGATAAATACCCTGCCCTCAACATGCCCCAACAGGAAAAAAAAATGTCTCTGGTGTGACTTCTTCAGCTGTATATTATTACCCATATCTTCTGCACTGCACTGACTCTGGGCACTGGTGTTAGCATAAAAAAGCAAAAGAGTTGTAACCCCCCCAGGCCATGATTCAATGCTACTCACTCTGGCCTAGTACTGATCCTTGCATCAGCTCCACCATAGGTCCCCCCCCACCCCCCACCCCCGTCTCTGTCGGGACCCCCCCCCCCCCAATCCCCACCCACTCATCCATCCACCCATCTACTTACACAAACATGAATTTCTATCCTGTCTGGCTTGGCCCTCCTCAAACCCACACCTCCTCTATAACCCCCCCACCCCCCCAAGCTATGAAAGTCAGAGGCAAGTATCTCACATGTTCTTTCTCCCACAAATAATAACACAGAGTCTGTAAACTAATGAGAATAGTAAGAAAAGCAATAATGTCAGGGTGGCAAGATGTATTTGGTTCACTTTCACTCTCACTGGATGCTCTGAATAAATCATGAAGCCTTCCCCTCTCTGCTCTGACTGAGTGACAATTTTTAATATCTCTGGCTCTTTGATGCTGAATCAATGCGCACGATGGCAGACTGTGAAACCACATACCACAAACATGCACATTACATTATCCAAACACTTAAGAGTCTGGCACAAAACCCATCTGTTTGCCACCACATGTGCAACGCCGCTCCCACATGAGTTAAGTGTCTATGATTTTTACCAGATACTGTAGGAGGGCTAATACAGTGGCAACAACAGACAGTGGGAATGTTAGTAATAACTGTGGTCGCCGTGGGGAAGGTAGTAAGTGGCTGAGATGGAAGAGACTACTGCAAGACAGCAAAAAAAAAAAAAAAAAAAAAAAAAAAAAAAAAGCATGAGCTACTGGTTTTTGATTTAACTCAAATCTATAGTGAATGTTTGTTTATGCTTTACCCAATTAAGTCAAGTCCACTAAAAATCAACACACAGTAGACCTCCAGTGTGCATCTATGTTAAATATGAGTCTCAGTTTTGGTGTGGATTTTTGACAGGTTGTTAGTTGTGAGAATTTTCAAGCAGCTGTTGTAAGAAGCCATGTTTGATCATCAATACACTGACTAATATAAGGAAGGAAAGTAACACTGTTTAGTTAAAGGCTCAGTTCACCCCTTTCCCTTTCCCCCTCACCCCTCTGTTTTGGGGTAGTGTTGTCCTGAATCTCAATTAGATGGAGGTGAGGGGCCAAAGCAGACCCTCAAAATGAAGATTTTCCAGGACTACACTCAGGGGCGTGGCTACGTGGGGAAAAATCCTGCCCCCCCCCCATGACAAATATATATCTGTATGAGTATGTGTGTGTATATATATGTGTATGTGTATATTTATGTCTATGTATAAGTGAAAATGGAAGAAAAAGGAATGAAAAGTGAAACTATGGGTAAAGGAAGTAAAAGTAAGAAGAAGGAGAGAGAGAGAGAGAGAGAGAGAGAAAAGGAAAGGAGAAAGTAGAGAAGGTGAAAGAAAAAATGACTTCAATGTTGTGTTCTATTTGGACAGTAGTTTTTGGGTTTGACTTTTGCATTGCATCACAAAAGAAAAAAGTACTTCATAAAACAAGTATTTAGAGAGTGCCTAATCTCACCCCTATTTTGTGCCAATCTCAAGTTTCTATGGCAACCTGTTCTTGAATTAGAGCCAATAATGTGATGTTGACCTTTCTGCTAAATATGACCTTGACCTTTGACCTTTACGCAATTGGATCATTGCATCTGATGTGCATTAGCTGTATATGTATATGACAGTGTAATTTCATGGTGGTATCTCAAGTATTCATTAAGTTATAGCATGATATGTCTCTGCAGACACACACACACACACACACACACACACACTGTTTACAATAATCTCTCCCAACCAATGTTGGGCGAGATTAAAAATTCCACACTGTTAACAAAATGATGATTGATGCTAGTGTGACCATATTTTCATTACCAAATTGTATTATTATTATTAGTAGTAGTAGTAGTAGTAGTAGTAGTAGTAGTATTAGTGTTATTAGTAGTAGTATTATTACTATTATTGGACTATTTATAGTAATTGTAGTAGTGGTTTTCCACTGGCTTTTCACATATTGTTTTCTGCCCCCCCCAGATGAGCTAACTGCCCACCCACACATGTCATTGGGGTCACACCTCTGACGACACTATCACATTACATGGAGGAAAACACAGCAACAAGTACAGCAGTGATGAAAGAAACACAAATGTAGGTATTTTCTTCATCATTATTTCATCGTTTAATGACGTTTCAATTATAATAATATTATAATAATAATAATAATATAATAATATTTCATTCATATTTCTGTGGTTTATATTAACACATGACCACAGACAGTTATAGCTGCTGACAACATTAGGGTATACTTTCAGAAACATGTTATTTTTAATTTTTTTTATCTGCTTCGATTACTGTTGATGACATCAGAGTCTCATTTCATAGAGCAATGTTTCAACCCCTACAGCTCTATTTCAACAGGCACTACAAAAATATAAATGTTGTGTATTTTTCCAATGTCTCATCAGACTGAAAATAAGACACAATTACCTGAGGAGTATTTTTTCAGTGAGATATAAGATTAGGTTTCGACAATATAAAAATACTACTACTACTGCTACTACTACTACTAATAATAATAATAATAATAATTTTCACTTGTTGCATTGGCAGATTTTTTGGGGCGTAATTCAACATATTATATTATTATAGTTTTTGCTTAATTCACATTCTTAAGATGTACAATTTGATTTTAATTTCACAAATAAGAGTAACCATCAAGGTCTTGCCATATTCCATTTCTACACTCAATATACATAATATTTGTTTCCTGATTGATACAGTTTTTTTTTTCATTATTGATATTAAGAACTGTATATAAATTGGATCATACTATGCTCAGTATGGGCCTTAACAACAACATTTGAAATAAAAAACATGGAAAAACACTTACACATTTAAAAAAAAAAACAACATTTAAAAACGGTGGATATGGTCAAAATATACGACAAAACACAGAATACACATGTAATTAGAATGTCAAACCAATTAGGAATCATGTTTCTAACTTACACACAGTAGGTAGACATGCTCCCTGCTCTGAGCTGCCACCTACTCACAGTTAGCATATTATTATGGAGCAGAATTGCAGCAATTAACACATCCTATTCTTAGGTTTTATACATAATCTGATATAAAAAAAAAAAAAAAAAAAAAAAAAAAAAAAAAACTAGTACAGCTACAGACACAAATTGAAAACAATAACAAATTCACATTCAGGCCGATATTATATTATGTTATTATTTCAGTTTTAAATAAGTTTTTTGTATCATCATTATTGGTGCCTCTGATGTAGATGCCGTTTAAAAGTACAGTAACAATCCTAATATAAGTGTAGAGAAACTTTTGATGCTGTCACAGAGCAACGACTAACAACAACATGAGTTAAAAAAAAAAAATTCAGATAATCATGCCTACAGTAGTCTGAAAGATCAGCTGAAGACGACAGCTGAACGACCATATGTAGCGCAGATAGCAGATGGCAGTCTATATCTTCCCTGGGCTAAAAGAAAGGTTAGCAGCAATGAAAACTATGGTACCCGTAGGACACTTTGGAATGAATATGTTGCACAGAAACTGCAGAAATACACAAAATATCTATAAATATCTACTAAATTAAATAATCCATGAGTGTGACCCGTATCAGCTGTGATTTTGTCTAATTTTCATTCTGCACTGCTGTTACATATCCCATCATGTATAACTGCTGCTATGTTTTGGTACATTTTCCTATTTTTTGGACCTTTTTTTTATTATTATTAATTGCTTTACAAAACAATTATGATAGATTTGATGGTTGCTGATGAAAGTGTCCACATACATCAGTGGTCCCCGACCCCCAGGCCATGGACCAGTACCATGCCACTGGGCGCCTAATAGACTAGAACAGCAGTCTGAGTAACCTCCGCCAAGGCAGACACCCCCCTCCCCCCTGTCCACCAAGGACGTTATGTTTTTGCTAGTTTGTCTGTTAGTTAGCAAGATAACTCAAAATGTTATGGGGGGGGGGGCTGATTCAGTAACATCTGTGTCCAAACCATCCATGATAATTGGATCATAGGGGCATTTTCTTAGCAGTATTCAGATCACAGGCAGAACCACCTTTTCAGTTTAACATTGATTATTAGTGTTTATTAGCTATAATAAGATGGTATCTAAAAAGTTTGCTGACAAATTAACCCAACCCTGTTTTTAATTACACATATCATAACCTTAGACAAAAGGAAATATGTTGAGGGCACGAGAGGATGAGAGAAAAGTACTGTACTGTACTGAGCTGTTGTCAAGCATTTGTTTAATAGTGTGGTGTTGTGTAACAGCAAGTGTAATAGTATTACTTTAAGTGCTATAAGGAAATTACAAAAGCCCCCCCGCCCCATAAAATAAAGGGTGTTTTTCTTTTCTTTTTCGCCTCTGTTGCGCTGGAATTGGCCTGGATGCTGCAGGATATTCCCGGCCTGAAATCCTGATCCAGTCCGGATCAACTTATGGATAAATTTTAATGACATTTTCAGGATGTGTTGGGAATGTCACAAGAAACAAATTATTAAATTGTGGTGGTGATCTGGAAGAAATCCTGGATTCTGGATCATTTTAAATTGTATTCTCCATTTACTGCATTGTAAAATTTCGAAGTGATCCAGAAATTTTATCATTTGTTCCTTGTATCACATCCTGAAGGGTGATCTCCCCCATTACCAACCTACTCTAAAATGTTCATCAGGATCCGGCCATAACTTTTTGAGTTATCTGGACAGACAGACAGATACATTTTCATTTTATTTTGAAAAATCTCTCGGTCACGCGCCAAAAGTGTAACCCACAAGTGATCAAAATGAGTAAAAAAAAAAAAAAAAACAGATGTTTTTTGAACATTTCTTTTCCAAAGGGTTAAAGGCCCACTGAAGAGACAGAAGCAGAGCCTAAACTGTACATTTTGCAGTGTTATTTTGGAGACAATGGGATGAAATACACTCTAGAAGAAGATTAAATCAACTCTCTAAGTGTTGATTTAACACTGCAAAATTTACTGTGCAAAACTTCCAAGAAAAATCCAGTCCGTGGTAAAATTGTTAAACATTCAATGGTCTGTGGTAATAAAAAGGTTGGGGACCATTGATATACATTATAGTTATTAATTAAAATCTATACGTATTTAATCCTTTACATGTTATTGGATTGTCGATGTGTAAGGACTTTGCTTTTCTACTTGTACTCTTACCACTGCATGACATATACTTGAAGTTTCTTTTTTAAATTAAAGCACAGTGGGCATCCATGTAATGATGTGATCTATAAATAAAGTGGACCTGTTTCGTCTTACTAACGATGGACTTATTATTCAGTATTTTTCCACTCGCTGTTATTTCACATGGAGTCATTTTCCAGGACTCCCTTCTTCAGTGTACCCATTATCTTTAACCTCTGTTACACCAAAAAACAAAGAGGCCATTTGTGATTGTTGCTTCTGTTTATTCAGCAACTTTTCTTATTTATCTTTTTCACTATAATTGGCACAACTCAAAAAATTTATGTGCATTTTATTTTTTTATTTTTTTTTACTCTATTTAAATGGCCCCTTATGTCATTCGACACATATAATAAACCTTGTCTCATATTTATCTCAATATTCCTGGCACTAAAAGTCACAATGACCTGCATCTAAAGCCTCCAGTCTGACAATAAAACAAATAAAAATTAAACACAGGAGCTGTGCACAGATTCCCTTACAATTAACAGTGGTATCACAGCAGAAGTGGCACTAATGTAGTATTTATGATTTAGCATGATGTTAATAAAAAGTCAAAGAAAAAAAAAGCAAAGAACTTTTCCACCACTGACTCAAATTAGCGACTGTTCCCACTTCAGATAGTCGACGGCGGTGAACTTAATTAAACTGCTTACATTAGATACAGGATGTAACCGGTCTAGGTGCGCTCTGGAGATGGAGATAAATTTAGCAGTGTGAAGAGACCACAGTGAGGCACACACTTTTATCACCAGCTTTCTGTCTTTTCCAGTAGAATGCATTTGAATGATACACTTTAATTCATTTCAAGTTGTTTTCTCATTTTATTTGTCTTATATCTATTTCCACTAAAGGTTTCATGGACACATTTTACTTACATTCTTCACATTACAGTCACTTAAACCATCTCTGAAACACAATAATTTTATTTATTAATATGTTTTACAAATGTGGCTGCTCGTTATAGAATGCACCTTTACGGGGGGGGGTTCAATATAAACGTTAATTATATACTCATGATGTGAACAGTGAAATGTCCATAAAGCCACACACTTACATAGGTTTGATCAGTTAGTATATATATATATATATATATATATATATATATATATATATGTCCATCTTTTGTCTCATTTGGTAATGCCTATTGTTTAACATGTATTTGTTTAATTCACATAGTGGAGTAGAGTTATGTTTTGTTGACCACATCTAGGGGTTTAATTATTGCAGTTTATTTTATTATTTCATGCGTTTGAGGAGAACTAAATATTTTTTTATTTTCCAACTTTGAGGATAATGTCCTACATGTAACTGTTTGGTCCTAAAAGTACCCATGGACATCACACAAACACCATTTATTTGCATATTTGTATCTTAGATTATAACATTTCCATATGAAACAAAGACAGATATTAGTACAGATGTGCTGATTCAGCATCAGTGCTGAAATAAATGCTCATTTCACTGTTTTATGTCATTCTAATTTTGTTTTCTATTCTACTTGTTTGGTCTATGGAAACAAAAACATCTTCATAATGAAAAAATCCCAAATATTAATATATGTTTTTCTTTTTTTTTCTAAGTCCTTCAGCCTTTCACATCACTTGAATTGTTTCTGTCTTTAAAGTCAGTTTACATGATGTCATATTTTGACATCAGGTGGGGCGTTTTTCCAAATGGTTTCGGGAGCCAAGGATTGGGGGGATTTCAGGGATATCTTTTTTTTTTCTATCCATACCTTATATAGGAACGATCTCTCTCTCTCTCTCTCTCTCTCTCTCTCTCTCTCTCTCTAACGACATGGGATGCTTGAGATTTTTTTTTTTTTTTAATCTATTTCTGTAGTCGGTTGTGTTTCCTGTAAAGCCCTGTGAGACGACTTTGTTGTGATTTGGAACTTTATAAATAAAATTGATTTGAATTGCCATTAACACAAGCCCAAATGTTCAACTTTATGGAAAGAGCGTCAATAAAACAACAAATAAACACTGGCCAGTGCCATCAGTCACTGCAGTGTCTTAGGCTGACGTGTAACCACTGTTGTTATATTGATTAACAAACACATGACTTTGTTACAAAACCTGAAGTGTTCAGAATAATGCAAGAATACCTTATTAAAGTACAAAGTCTCAAAAGTACATAGTAGTCACATACCAAAATATAATGTTTGTATTCAGTTGTTGCACTTGGTAAAAAAAAAGCCAATCCTAAGGGAGTGTGTTTGGCAGAAAAAACACAGATGGTCCACAGTGGGAGAAGGTCTAACATCTATGTACAAGTGAAAAAGTATTGTTACCAGGCCAAACACGTGCCACTGAAATCTACCTTTTCACAACAAAGTAAGGTGTTAGGGGCTGAGCAGCCTGTTTGGTACTGGGAATCTAACCTGTGCTTTTGGAGGGGAATAAAAAAACAACACAGATCAGATAGATGCATGTGGGATCAAGATTCAGATGTTTTTTTATCCACACAACATTGGATCTCCTTGTATTTAATACAGGCCACAGCATCACACATGTAAACTCTGAACATAAGAAAACAGAAGGGATTGTTCTGATCAGTGTAGGAATGTAACTGAGTATTTCTACTCGACTACTGTCAGGTTCTTGGTTTCACCTCAGAGGTGAAGACTGTATTACACTCCTGACTCCACTACATATATCGTAACAGTTTTATGTAGTTTCTTTCCAGGTTACAGTTTTTCATCCCCTTCCTTTTAGTGAAAAACACATATCTCCAAATATGTTGATTTAGAACAGGGGTGTCAAACTGAGGTCCTTGAGGGTCGGTGTCCTGCATGTTTTAGATGTTTCCCTCTTCCATTACACCTGGAGGCCATTGCATTATCATCAGTCTGATGAGGAGCTGATTATTAACTCTTTAAGTGTCAGTGTTGATTAATTGTTTGTCATTTTATTTATTTTTCTACATTTTTTTTTTTTTTTTTATGATATTATTGTTCTTTGATTTTCTACCATTTGTGTCTTACTTTGCTCATGTTACCAATTATTTCGTTAGTTCTCAGGAGTTAAAGGGTTAAACTGAATCACATGGAAGAGGGAAATATCTAAAACATGCAGGACACCGGCCCTCGAGGACTGGAGTTTGACACCTGTGATTTAGAATATCTGTGACAACTGACAACCCTCATAAACCCTCTTGGATTCACAAGAAAATGCCTCAAATGATCATTTTCAAATATTTTGTACGACAATATTGTAGAACAAGATGCATTGTTGTATATTAAGCTACCAACGCTATATAACATGCAAACATCTGCAACAGTTAAGATGACATGCAGCAAAAATATAACTATACTCAACATATAGTAATGCAGTTAGTGACCATTGACTGTACTTTCAAATAAATAGGGTTAGGAGTGAAGTAGAGTGTGACACTAATATTTCCATTTAAGGAAATAGTCTAGATCAGGGGTCTCAAACATGCGGCCCGGGGGCCAAATGTGGCCCGCCAATGGTTCCAATGCGGCCCATGGCATGAAGAGCATAATAACCTGTTAAATGACTCCCTATTTTCTTGTCATTTTTTTTCTTTGCCTATAAATGATGACAACTTCAAATTTTGGTCATTGTTTTAATGCAAAAAATTATATTTACAAACTATCCTGTAACAATAAAATGTGAACAACCAGAACAAATTGGAACAACCTGAAATTTCTAAAGAAAACTAGTGTGTTTTTAGAACTCATCCACATAATAAAACACATGGACAAATGATAAATTGAGGCAGAATATTGTTAAAATTACTTTTTTCCTCATGAAATTTAACATTTTGCATTCGAATTATTTATAAAAGTATTTTCAGAATTTAACCGGGTATTTTTTGTACATTTTGAGTTGTCCTTATTTATTGGTCATTGTTTTCATTTTACTGGTCTGGCCCATTGGAGATCAAATCAGGCTGAGTGTGGCCCCTGAAGAAAATGAGTTTGAGACCCCTAGTCTAGATACTCCGTCAACTCTTGATGGGCACTTGTACTGTTAAACTGCACGGCTCAGTGAGACATTCCCTCAAACAAAGCTTCTCAGACAGGAGGAGGGAGGGTTAAATGAACTTATGAGAAGTTTAATCTTCATGTCACAGCAGCAAGCAAGAATATGCTCATTGCTAGTCTGTCCACAAACTCAAAGTTTTCATCTCTAAACTTCTTGCTGCTGAGTTTTAGCAACAACCTCACACTTCAGAACAAAAGTAAGTAATGCTTCTTTCAGCATTAGATGAGGCTGTCTCATACATCTTTTCAATGTCAAGAGACTGCGTCATTTCCAGAGAGCAGCAAAAAGACAAAATACTGAGCAAAAAGGGTTTCATAGACATGCTGTGACGATGCTCAGCATAAATTCCCTGGAACAAAACCCACTCTTTGTTGAGGCGTACGTATCGTCTGTAGGGAATAGATGAACTATAGTCGCAGGTTTAACACTAATCCAATTATAATTGACAATGTTTGTCCAGTTAAAGGTGTCATTCCATGGTTATTTCATTAATATTACTGTGTTCTCCATTGTTATTGAATACATTGTGTGTTGGTTCTATTTTTAAAAATGTCTAGATTGCTTTGTTTCCAGCTGTTTTTTTACGGTAGAAAAATGACTTGACGTCGAACAACAGAGTTTATCAGTACTTCCTCATACATGTCCATGACGCGGTGACGAGGCGTCTCCGATTGGCTCAGAATGCGTGAAAGACCCCCCCCCTCGCTCTCTGTGTGTGGTTACCTTTACCAGAGTAACATCTAGCTAGGTTTCGTGCTTGCTCTGAAAACGTGTAGGCTTTATTTCCACAGAGAACACATGAACCAGTTTGATCCGCCATTTTTTTCAAGTTTGTGAAGCAGCTACTGTGGCGCCGTCTTCTCTTGTAGATGCTAATGCTAATGCTACTTCAGATTCCCTGCAATGGGAACCCCACGTGGGTGGCGCTGAAATCCATCTGATGTCAGATGACTTTTCTGGGTCCCTCGTTCCTCTTGTTGTTACCTCCGCCAAGGAGGTTATGTTTTTGGCGGTGTTTATCTGTTTATCTGTGTTCAAGATAACTCGAAAACTTATTGACGGATTTTGATGAAATTTTCAGGATGTGTTGGAAATGTGAACAGGAAGAACCTATTTCATTTTGGGGGTGATCGGGGGTGGGTCTGCGCTCTCAGAGTGCTTTTCTAGGAGCATGTTTTTTTTTTGCGGAATGACACCTTTAAATATAATTCACTTTACTGTCAATGTCTGTGCAAACTTTGTGTCCAATGCACCACTGTCGGGCAAAGTGAAGAAAAAAAACAAACAGCGCTTCTGAGTAGGAAAGCTGTGTAAACTATCCAAAACACGAGACATCTTCTGTGTTATGACCGCACACAAGGCGTCTGAGAAAACACAGAAGGAAAACATCATTTAAACATTTAAAGTGAATTAGCCTACGGGCTATAAGCTAATTAGCTCATCTATGACAGCTGTCGCAGCGTAATACGTTTTTGCCAGCTTGCCTCATTTGTTGTGCACTTTTGTCGCTTTGTTTTCAAGCACACTTTGATAAGACAGCAGGTGAACAACACATGTAATATATAAAACACACTGACACAATGAACTGTCTGGTGTCAAAAAGCTGTTGTCATTTTGGAGTTGTTGTTAAAAGTGTGTCATGTATTGGAAAAGGACATGGTCCCCACAATTGACACATATTAGGCAAAGCTTGACAATACAAAATAAATCTTTGAATGAACATGATTGAATTCTGTTCAACTGTACCTCATACAGTTTCATTTCATCCTAGAATTTGTTGTTTTTAACAGCTTTGCATTGGTACAATCTAGTTTCTTATGCCTCTTGTTTTCTAGAAATGCTGCCAATAATTTGTGACCAGTATTTTTGTATTTACTGGCAGATCGATTCCTTCACTATAAACAGTTTTCTCAAACGGTTTCTATTCCATCCTCTTGTCAGAGGCCACATCGTGCCTCTTTTTGCTGATTCTTATAGCTGGGCCTTGCATGAGTAAAATCATCGCTTTTGGCTGCTACATAGGCCACTTATAGGAAGACAATAGACAGAACACAAGAAAAAAGAGATAGTTTAAAGTCCAAGCCTGGTTTTATGTTATCTTTTGTCGATATAAGTAAAAAAAAAACACTTTTGTTCAAGTTAATTTACAGTTTGCTGTCTGCTTAGAAAAAACAAAAGCCTGGATCTGTTCCATAGTGAACTCCACACACTCCTATTCTACATCCTAATAGGGATGAGTCATATTGTACAGCACTGGTAGTTGCTTCATCTATTTTTAATGTATTGGATTGTTGAAGATCCATAGATATTTGTACTGCACCTGCCTCAGTGATGGAGAATGCACATCCCTAATAGGTGGAAATCTCAGGGGAAATGAAAGACGGGACCTACCGTCTAGGGAAATGTCTAACCCCCTTCAAGATCTCCCTGTAAAAACAATTATGCAATTTCAATTATACTAATAATACTGAATAGACGACACTTCCGAGCAACTGGTTATTGCAGGTGTTTCAATGCAAATCAATGAGAGAAGCTGGTGATGGCTCGCAGACTTCTGGAGTGCCCCATAAGACTCACTGTTGAGAAAATGCCAGGTTAAATGTCCTCCTAAATTTGATATCATATTATCACCCCTGGATGAACAGAGAGCTATTTGGATGCACTGTTTGGGACCACATTAACATAAAATTATCCTGAACTACTTTTCTCCTTTTCATTAATTGCAAAAACAGCTGAGGTGAGAAGAAACTGGGGAGAATACATCCACACCAATGCCAAGAAAAACAAGGGGTGTTTTGTGTGGGGTTAAAATAAAAGACAGAATGCTCATTGGAAATGTTGAATATAATTTTCTCATTGAGCTCGATACAGCTGATGTGAGAAGCAAAAAAAAAAGGTTATCGACGAGACTCAAAATGCAATCGGGTGGATACACTTCAACTCCGGACTGTATCATTTGCAAGAAGGAGCTTAAATGTCATTTATTTCTTTAAAAACCTACCATTCTACTTCAGAGATTTCTCTAATGCAAGTTCATTTTCTCAGCCCAGAATTTTACATAAGCACTTATGATATATAAAGGTAGGAGACACCTGACCCTAGCATAGCTGAAGTGCCTGCATAAAGAACTGACATAAAATTGCACTTAACTTTTTCTGCTGAAGAAAAAAATCAGATCGTGTTAAGAATACCGCTCATAATTATGATAATACGATCAAAAACATACTTGGAAACTACTTATATTCAATGGTAAGTCATGTAGTTCACGCTGTATAAAAACTTTAACTAGTTAAGTAGTTCTGTTATTACAGTAGTGACCTTTCATACACTATCAAAACTTAATTACAGTGGTCTATGGAAAATGTTGATGGAAGCTGCAGCTAATATGTGTAATGATTTAACAACTTTATTAATATAATTCTTCTGTATTTTCACATGAATTCACAGAGCAAAAACTGATTCATGTAAGAATATCTACGTCATAATAACATAACACATGGAATATTTTTTTTTATGTATATCCAGTAAAAAATTATTCCTGCTGCACTCAATTAAATGTCGATTTTGATGGACTTAGTCTCATTTCTTTGTACTTCAGTCTGTTTCACTTCTTAGTCTCATAAACACCCTTTAAGGAATGAGTGTGGCAGATTAAGAGCAGAAACGAAAACACTGATACTCACATTTATATTTAACATGAACATTCAGCTGCAGGCAGGTGTTTGTTGGTGGCATTTTACAGCAGCTTTTTGTTTTTAATCTAAAATTCATGATTTGAGTGTGTTCTCAAGTTTTTATCCAAGTTTTTCCATTGGACAAATGCAAAAAACTTGAGCAATATTTACTAAAATTTAAAAAAAAGTAATAAAAAAATGATATACAAATAGGCGTTTTTTCCATTAAATCACAAATGCAATGGTTTATTTATTATCATGAGATGAGACAAGAAGTTAGAAAGCTGTGATGGTGACGAAAAAAAAGGGGAGAAGAAGTGTATTAATTGTGTTTCTAGGTATAAATAATATTATAACAGGGTTTCCCCCAGTATTTTCCCCCACTAGGCTAAAAGAGTCACTGTTTTAGGCATTTTAAAGACATTAAATACATTTTAAAATAGTGGCACTAAAGACTTCCAACCTCTTTATGTCTGCTGATTTTTCAGGAGTAAATGCAGACGGGTAAGATGAAACTGTGTGTCTGTGGTTGATCAAGAGCTGGTTAGTTTTACAGATGTCACTGACCAGCATTGATAGTGTGTGTTTTAGCCAAAAATAAAGCCTTTAAAAGTTCCTGTGTTTTGCTTGCCGTAACTTGACCCATGTTTATGGGTTTAATGTACGTGGGTACGGTTTGGTAAAGTGGACCAAACAGGACTGGTGAGTCAATACTAATTGTTAAGTTGAGTTTCATTGCTATTTAATTTTAGCTAACATTAGAAGCTACTTTGCCAACGCTAAATGTCAGACAGACAAGCCTCAGTTTTTTTTTTTTTTCAAAAGCCCAGTAAATGTAATGACCTGAAAAAGGACTGATCCTGAAAGTCTCTTCACTGTGGTTTTGTTAATCGCTGGAACTTCAATCGCTATCGTCTGTCATTGTTGTTTTTACTAAGGCTCACACTCATGACGTCAGGAATTCATCTACTAATCTACTTTTATGGGGGAAAAAAAAGTGTTCAGTTCAACTTTAAGTTAAGTATGAGAATGAGGATGTGACTTGTTGCCATACATTTCTTTGCTCATCTGAAGTTTAATGCTCCCTCGAACAATGCAATGGTCTCCTCAGCCTCTGAAAGCCCATTAAAAACTGGAATGGCCTCTGGCTCCAATAGGCTGTTGTGCTCTTTGGACAAATGGACACCGAAAGGCTGCCCTTACCTTAGCTGATGGTGAAAACATTTGTTATGTTTGTGTGTACATATATACGATGTACACGTATATGTGTCCATATATATATATATATATATATATATATATATATATATGTGTGTGTGTGTGTGTGTGTGTATGTATGAGCTGGGAAGGCTTTCTGAGGATCTAATTAGCTTTAGGGTTCTCCCATGTGGATCAGGGACCTGCTCCAACTCATGCTTTATTCAAAAGGCCTCATTCTCTCCAAGGCCACATAGATTACCCTGTCACACTAAAACAAGGGTCAATGGTCACAGGTCCATGCTTATAGGTCATTCTCATCCCAGTGGCGAGTCACTGAAGCCCAGAGCTCATGTTAATGCTCTCTACCTTTGTCTGAGTTGTGATGGATGTTATTCAGTAGCTGCAAATAGATTACTTTTAACAGAGGCAGGGTATTTTGACGCTACCTCAGTGCAGTTTTTTTCCCCCACATAAATACGACACCTCTGAAAATGCCTCTTTTAGAGATACATAATATAATGTGAGATAAAAGTCATAGTTTGTGTCTAAATCATTATACATTTGAGAAATATATGCATGAAAAGACTGAACCATCGTGTGCTCTAATGTCAAGTACATGTTTTTTAATCATAATGCATTATGCTCATCAATCTTTTTTTTTTAACTGTAGATTGCTGATGTGTGTCAAGGGCGACATGACTTTTCCAAATGAGAAAACAAGATGATATTTGCCCCTTGTATCTCCATCTAGTAATACCATTTATACCCAGCATGAATATTCTGTGTGGCTTTTACCAGCCACTTCAGGTGATGATTGAAATAATACGAAATGTTGCAGCATTTTGTCAAAAACAAATGTATGCTAGGAGTTTTGTCCACTGTTGTTGAGTGGAACAATAATAACATGTGGTGCCAGGAACAACAAACTCTGCCCCTCACTCTTAATGGACATCTACCTCTCAAAACATGATATTATGGGTTTGACCTTTCAGTGTTGCTCAAGGTCAAAGGTCATGATGCCATTTTGGAGCCTGTATGTATGTTCTGATCAGTCAATAACAATAACTATGTTTCTATCTCCACAAATGTTTCCATTATCGTCCATTTCAGTTTGTTTTTTTTTACTTTATTTTATTTTTTGACCAAGTCACCCCTGACCTCTTGAATGAATAATAGGTCAAAATGTATACACACAAGATTCATAATTGAAAGACAAGCATTCTGGTGCTCAGTAGAAATCTCTAAGGTGAATATTTCACTATAACTATATAACTATATCCTCAATTTAATTTGGACCTTTATTGTGACCTTGACATTTGACCTAGAGTCTTCAAATGTGTCCTTCATGGTTCTGATGTCAATGCACAACAAAAGTGAAAGTAAAAATAAGCTATTTACAAAATATAGAGGTTGCCATGGCTCAGTTGGTAGTAACTGAAGGGTTGGTGGTTCAGCTGTGGCTACATATGTAGTTTACCACCACCAGAGGGAGCATGTGAGAGCGAATGAATAATATGTCACTAATGTGAAGCGCTATATAAATCTATTATTATTATCATTACCATTTATTATTTTATGTGATCTATTTTGGACCCCCTCACACCTTAACCTAAAAAAATCATGGAAATGTGTCTAGTAGTTTTGCTTGCAAAGAAATAAACAAACAAACAGAACAAAAAAAAAAGAATCAAACAACACACCTCGCCTTATGAGGGAATGAGGGAAAGATGAAGCTATTGTTAGAAGAGCTTTCATTTTGAGATGCATATTCACTACAGGCTTGATTTCTCTGTGAAACAGCTGCAGAAGAAACAAATTGGTACTCATGAATGTGCCATGTAGGAAATATCATGCTCTTTATCTAAGTTTCCACATAATATAATGTGTAATGAGCATGGTTGGTCCTGATAAGATCAAATTGTGCACCGTTTCTCCAATTACAGTCTGAAAAACACTTTCCCATTGATTCTGCAGCTTCTCGGGTATAATACGACACATTTCACTTAATTTATTAACAGCGTTGCCTCACTGTTGGAAAAATGCCAGCATCTTCATGTGCAGCCTTGTTTCCCCACACAGGCCAATTTGACTGGGATTAAATGTCAAGCTAATGTCTGAATGATTTGTCTCCTTCACATCTTAGTAGGTTGAAAAAAATCTAAACAAATGGTACCCCTCTTATCTATAATTAATCATTTTAATGGACCCCAATTGCCAACGTCTTAACTCCACCCCTCCGCCTTCTTTTGCTCTCCCCATTAAGTAACCATCGAAACATTAGTCGGTATATCTGCAACTAATGAGGGGGTTTTGAGCCGGTTGGTTGGATAATGAACTGATACCTTTGGAATATATCATGCTTTAAATAAGGAGGGGATGAATCGATAATGGTAATCAGTGTTCTCTTTGCTTGGCCACAGGCTGCTGCTTGCTCACGCAAAGCCTCTTTTTGTGAATCAGAGAGCGCTGATCGATTAGGGACCAAATGACAAGCTGATGGAAAACACACCCGCAAAGATTTGGACATTACACGATTAGCATTTGATTTAAACGTACATCTCGTTCTTGTCCATATGTTTGTTTATTTGACATGTCTCGGTGGTACAGGAAAATACTAATACACTGGAGTATCATAATATTACAACTTCTGACACTATCAATTCTCAAAAGTGCTCTATTGATTTTTTTTGGTTTGGTTTTTAATATTCTAAATAACCCTGCCAGTGCTTTAATTGAAGGTCTTTGAGTCCTCAGGTAACAGTTAGTAGAGTGCTATTTACTTTTGCATATTGACATATATATCCTATGGAAATCAATAATCACCAGATGCCTCATAAATTACATTTTCCACTCTGAAAGTATTAAAGTGGATAGGAAACATGACTAATATTTTGGTGGTTTATTTTTATTGGTGTTATAGGTCAGAGAAGAAACTGCAATAATTATTGGTGTTCACTTTTATTAGAAAACTGGATTATATTTCAGTTTATCAGCAGCAGGATGCAGCCACTTTCTACTGTTAGCTTATTCACCAGCCCATTATGTTTAATTTGTCTTAAAAAGAAACAAAAATAACAATGACTTCAATGTAGTCATAATAGTTATTGAGTCTATTACTTTCTGATTGGAAGGGAGCAGGCCATTTTTAAAGTAATTCATGAGCAGGAATAAGACTCAAGGCTAATTAGCATAAACTGGCATATACACATGGCTAATTTGCATAAGGTCAGGTTACACTAGAATTGCTTGCAGTGGGTGACATACTGTAACAGCCAAATGCTTTTTATTCATTATTAGAAATAAATTAAATAACCACTGTGATATTGTTTGTTGTTTCATGTCATATTTAACCCATAAAGACCCAGTGTGACTTTTGTGTAAATTCCCAAATGATTTTTTTCCCCCATTCTATTTATTCTTCTATTAAGTCATTTATCAACATTTATTGCAACATTATCCTCTTCAGTGAAAATATATATTCATATATTTAATTTCCTGATCATGTAGCTGTTCATAAAAAGGTCAGATTAAAGTTGAGTGTCTAAAGGTACTACTCAAAAAATCTAAATATCAATGTTCTTTTTGCAAAATTCTATAAATGTACTTTAAAAGTGAACTGTACATACTATATAGACAAATCAATAGATATTAGGCTTTTATTTGTTTGGATTTTGTTAATTCGGACATAGCGCTTCGAAAAAAAATCACTTTCAAGCAATATTCAAATTTTCTGGGTTTTTAGGTTTAAGGTTTTAATGAGCTATAAATCATAATTCGGAAAAATTACAACAAAGAAATGCATGACATATCTCACTTTGCATGTCATGAGTCTATCAGATGTATTGGTTTTAGCTTTTATGTTGAATTACCTGAATAAAACAATGGTTTTTTTTTTTACAAATTTTCCAAGTAAAATCTGTACATCAGACTTTTTAAGCAAATGTATCAATAACTCAACATAAACCCAGTGTGTGATCCTATGGGTTATACTGGTGAATCAATATTGTAGAAGATGATGGTGTTTCCATGGTAACTAAGGAGCCTCTGAACGTCCAAATGGATCATGTCTGATGACCATGAAAAGATGAAAGTGTGCATTTTACACCAGTTACTTACATGGGTTTGATAGTATTATTGGTTTGGAAGTCAGTAAAAAGACCAATACCGATCATCAAAAAAGCCTGATCTGCTGATTATCGATCACAAAAGGAATTTTAAATGTCCATACCTTTCATCTAGGTATGGATAGTTCCAGCCCTAGATGAAACTATTTGCTAGTTTCATCTACAGTAGGGCTGTAACTATCAAATATTTTTGTAATCGAGTATTCTGTCAATTTTTTCCATCAATTAATCGCGTAATCGGATTTATTCCATTGCATCATTGGTGAGTGTTCTGTATGTATGAGTTATTCTAAATGTACATAATTCTGAACATACAATGGAGCAAAACTAAGCATTGAGTGAGACTAAAAATAAACAGTTTGGGATTTGTTTATTTTTACTGTGGTTTACACTTTTATTGTGATGTTTCTCCACAGCAGTTTTTAGGACAAATTGACAGCAGCACATTTACCTGAAATAATATCTCAACAGTTAAAGGGTTAAACTTGACCAATCAATAAATGGGGACAAGACTGAAGTGTTGTGAGTTGTATGCGTGTGCATGCGCGTGGATATGTGAAGCAGTTGTATCCTAATAATTACACTACAATTGCTAAAAATAATTACAACACGTGAGGCTACATGCTAACAGATGCTACTCACCAGTTAGCAAAAGAAGCTCCGAGTCCGCTTTGACGAAGTGCCGTTCAAGTGCAGATGCGTTCGGTTCAGGTGTTGTAGTAAATAAGGCAGTGCTAGGCTAATGCTAATGCTATTTAGCCGTGGGCACACTGTTATCTGCCCTACACTGCGTAAAATGGTCCCAAACTTCGACTATTAATTGCCTAACTATATTTTAAAACTACAGAAACAGTCAAGATGACATGCACCTGTTCTGGAGTAATTTTTGTGATCACCGATCAGGCTATTTTTAGGCAATATCGGCCGATTATGATCAGCAGCCCATCTATTGGTGCAACACTAGTAAAAACAGTTTAGATCAGTAGATGTTTTTTTGTCAACAGTGGACGTTTGGGTCTTTATGGGTTAAGAGGGAGCAGCTCCGCGGTGGTCCAAGACACAGTTCCATAGACGACGAAGAAAAGGAGCAGAAAGCCTGATCTCCTATTGTCTGGAGATGTGTGGGGGGATATGGAGCTGAGAACAGTGGTTGGAAAGGAGATAGTGTTGAGTGATGCGCGAAGTGTAAAGACTTACCCAGAACAGTGAGACGGGCAGGTCGTGATCTAATCGCTGCCTGGATCGCTTGACACTCAAAGAAAGCATCGTCTTGTATCTCTGTTCTCTGGATCAGGAGGTGATATTCTCCTTTACTGTGGTCTCCAACAATGTCATATCGCGGATAGCCTGCAGCACAATTAGAGAAACACAATAGGTGTCTGGTCGCTCATGTAACACATCTGTTTCTGTCAGAATCTTTTCATTCACGGATTATACTGGCTTTTTTTTTTGATGATGTGAAAGCATACAAAGTGAATAAAGCATTGTATTTTCCCTTCAGGAATAAACACACTGTGTCTTTGGAAGGACATGGTCACTGAAGATTGGTTTTTCCATCCTGACTCCTATGGGTTTTAAGGCTTAGGAAATACAATGAAATACAATACACTCCCCCCCCCCAATATATTTGGGATGTTTTCTATATTAAACCAAACCTTTGTAAAAATGAAGAATAGTTGCATATAAATATAATTGCAGACAGACATGATTCCATATGCATGTCTGGAAATGTGGACGTTTGTAGAAACACATGTTAACATCTTATTCTGGTGCAAGGATGGATATTTTACCACATGTACTGGTGATGTTGGGCTTATTGGTGTAAAAAAAAATATAGAATTACATTTGCCTCTGAATTACTTTGAGTCACGCTGAACATAATCAGATCATGTTTGATGATGTATCCTAATGTAGAATATGTCTAAATTTCTCTTTTATGAAGCCAAAAAGACACATGTGACTGGTCAAATGTGTCCAAACCGTGCTGAAAAATCCTATAAACAACTGACAACCATGATATTTTCATAGCTGAGCCAAGTCAAACTAACCAGAGGGCTTGTTTTCTTCCTGGTATTCTGATGTTTGTACTCAGGACCTCTTTCAGAAGCATTTTTAGTACACATGCGTTGGTATCCACTGTGTAAAACCCATAGAGCCCCTGAGGGCAATTTTGTTTGGATTATTGCTATATTGCTTCCACTTCTGTAATTGGTACCCTGATGACATCAGGTGCCAAATACTACCCAGAAACCCCAGTGGCAATGTAATATGTGATTAATTGCATTTCCCTTACAATAAATGAGAAAATAAATTAAAAAGAAACCACTAAATGACTTGTAGCAAAGAAAAAGAAAAAAAAAAAAGATTGAATTGTATCCAGATTTATACTAGTGCTGTGTTTAAATAACCTAATTTCTTTTCTATTTTTCTCATGTGGCATCATGTGATACGACAAAGAATAGCCTACATACAGTATGCACACCTCAATACACATTTTATCCCAGCGCATAGTTAAGTGGATTTCATTTTTAAAGAATACATTTTGTGCCAGTTCTGTGGCAAATAAGAGGTGGTAGTAGGAATGGGAAGATAAATCCTGTTTTTTTTTTCTGGCTTCTTCTCTTTTCCAACTCAGATGCAGGTGGACTGTTGTGTTTCTGAAAAATCCGTACCAATGGGGACAAAGAACGTCTTTGAAAACTGGATAATCTCTCATCCGTTTCCCAAAGTCCAGTCAATGGATGCAGCACAGAGGGTGGTGGTGGTGGTGTGTGTGTGTGTGTGTGTGTGTGTGTTTGGAGATGAATGAAAGAAGAAGCAAGAATGGAGGAGGGAGAAGAGGGGATAAGTATGTATGCAGGTCAGCTTGTTGACGGAGAGCACAAACTGGAGATGGTGAAGGAGGAGGAAGAAAAGGAGGAGAAGGGAGTCCATTAAAGGCAAATGGGCAAAGTAAATAACATTAATGCTTATTGATTCCATCTAAAATACAGCTATTTATTCTACTGACCAACAATCAATGGCTGGGGCACTTTGGAAGCCCCTCACTAACATTGGTCCATAACAATAACACAGGACTTATGAAAAATGTCCTCTCATTACATTGGAATACAGCACTAATACACAGCCGTAGCTTATTTTTTAAATGCAATACACATTTCATCATTGGTAAAAATCACTGCAAATTGTAATTTGCTGCGTCGCTACTGCGTATTAGCTAGCTCAATAGCAAGCGGTTTTTCACATTAGCATGATTTAAAAGCAGATTTGTTACTTAACTTCCTGCAAACAAACCTGGAAAGTTTGCTCAAAGGTGAATGAAACTTTGGACTTTACAGCTGTAGTTAAATTGGTGTTTACTCCTTCAGTGCGGTTCATTAGCCTAGTGACAAGAGACCTATTTGTGCAAGGGCAGGACCAACACCCCACAGAGACTCTGATTACATACACACACGAGACCTAGTTTTGGGTAAAAATGCTGATTATGGTAGAAAACTAAAGAACAATTAACACAAAAAAAAAAAAATGCATCTGGACACTAACCAAATTAATGTATCTGATTTTGGAGAATAGCTTTGAACTAACTAGATGATCCAAAACATGAGATTGTTTGCTGAAAATATCATATATTCAAATATTTGAGGCTGGATATAAAAATAAACCAAGTGCAAAAACAGAACTAAACAAAAAAACAACTGCTTGGGTCTCTACAGTTAAGTTTCTATTCATGCCAACTGTATGTACAAGGAAATGTTAGCCAACCCCCTGTGAAGCAGCTAAAAGTAACATCCATTAATATTAGATCATATGGCCTGTTTGTGAGTCCTAATTGGTGCGTTTCAACTTTGTGTGAAGTTGACATTACTGTTCTCAAATGCAAATGTATGTGTTAACATTTACTAAGTAGCTAAAATGACTTGGAAGCTTAGAGTTTTCAGTACGTTACTGCTGCCAACACACCCCTTACTGTTTCCCCTTGTCCAAATGTGGTCACTTCTGGCTCCAAAATACAAACAAACAACAAAAACAGGATAGCAAGGTCTGAAACGCAAACTCCAAGTGTCAAAACTGCAGTCTACAAACTGGCATTGTATTTTTTTTTAATACTGCGATATATATATATATATATATATATATATATATATATATATATATATATACACATACATACATCCTTGTTGTAGCCAAAATAATTAAATGACGATGACGATAATGAAGAATTGGATTTATAGAGTGCTTTTTCATTCGCTCTCACATGCACGCTCTGGTGGTGGTAAACTATATTAACTATAATATGGGAAAACCTCAGGAAGCAACATTAACTTCGTGATGAATGAGGGTCAATAGGTAACGAAAAGCATCATGGGTAGCTCCCTCATACCCAATGGGATGCCACATACAGCACGTATGTGATATATTTATGTAAATTACGTAGTTACGTATAGTAATGTACACACAGTACTGTATTTATGTTTCCTTTTCGTAAATAGAATTTTCTTTCATATTCAGAGACAAAAAGTTTTTCGTTACTTGGATCATTCATTAGCTGGGTCTTTCGTAAGTAGAGGTACCACTGTAAAACAAAATAAAATGAAATTTTAAAAATGAATATGTGAAAAAAAAAAAAAAAAAAAAAAAAAAAAAAAAAAAATAATATATATATATATATATATATATATATATATATATATATATATATATATATATATAAATACTAACAAATTAAATAAAAATACTTGCAGGACCAATAGATGTTGACTAAATTATTTCACACATATTACACTTCCACAAAAGGTAAATTAATTTCCGTCAAGTCAAATAAAATACTTAAAAACAAGAAAAAACAGAACAAAAGATAAGACATGACGTAACATAACATCAGATGTGACCAGTCTGGATGTCATCTATTTCAGTCAAAGTGTTGTATTCTGGAGATCCAGACACTGCTGACTTAAATCAACTGTAAGGCTCGGGGTCTGAAATGTAATACCACTGCATGGGAGACGTGGCCAAGGTGATGGGATGTTGATTTGTCGGATGTATCCTAGCTGAGCAGAAAACGAAACAACCGAGAAATTCAACACAAGCAGTGAAAACCGTATCCGTTTACAGGACATTCAGACCACTGGGGGCCGCGTGGATGTGTTAAAAATCTCATCATGAACACAGTTTGTTTTCTATTTGTTGTTACTTAATGGAGTGCATTTTTTCTTAAGAACACATATTTGTTAAACTAAGCCGATTTTATGCATCAGGTCTTAGGCAAAGCACAGACTGGACTGAGCATCAATCACACACATATAAGCAAAGGCTGTATTTATTAATTATTAGACATTAAACTGTCACTGTAAGCTGAGAGCTATTAAGATACAAACATAGAGGCTGTTTAATATTAGCTTGGCTGTTAATTGAGTGCCTTGTATTGATTTGTGCTTATGGCAGGTTTGCTGATAAAGGAGGTGTGACCCCCCCCCCTCTCCCCCTCTCCCCCTCTCCCCCTCCCATTTGGGCTATATATCCTTGCTCCTACTAAATAATTTTATTTTCAGTGGAGACAAAATGTAACCCTACCTCACAGTGATTCCTGCAAACGACACCAATAAACCATACGAAGTGTGGAAAGTGCTGCAGCGTGACAATAAAATAACAACACAATTGGACTGTCGCTGCTTGTGTGACAATGTGTGTAATTGTGTCTTAGGTGGTTCTGGTCCCACTAGCTCTTTAAGGAGTTACCAACAGTGTATTTGGTGCCTAAAAAAAAAATTCCTGTTTACCAAAAGAGACAGGAATTAAACATATTCACTAGTGTATTGTGTTGTTATATTATATTATATACAGGACGCTCGTAACGACAAAAAAAATACTAGGAACATTATAGCAGGAAATGAGGGTGGAGCTGCAGTTGTAAAGGTGGAGGAGAGGTTTCATGCTGTAAACTATCCTTAAGGGGGGGGGCTGTGGTCAGGGGCTGTATTGATTGATGTGATGTCGTCACCACAGTTGTATCCATTCAGCTTTTTTCCCCAAAAGAGGAGGCAAAGGCTGTAGTTGTTTTTAGTACAGTTTAAGTCTTTGCTTCTTTAACAGCAAAACTGTTGGATTAATTCATACCAAATCAAATAATTAAATATACACATATATATACACACACACACATATATATATACACACACATATATATACACACACACATATATATACACATACATATATATACACTTTTTTTTCCTTTTCCCATTGGCTTCTAATGGGCACATTTTCAAATATCTATAACAGTAGTACTATTGGTTGAATTCCTTTCCTTGAATTTATAGATTGGCAGGCACACAGAATAGATCTGGTGATATTTTGGTTCAAATTATTATTATTATTATTATTATTATTATTATTATTATTATAGGATATTATGTTTTTGCTGCCGTTTATCTGCCTGTCTGACTTTGTACATCATAACTGACAACGTTATGGATGGATTACATTTTTATGAAACTTTCTGGATAGCTTTGGAATTACACAAGGACCAATCGATTAGATTTTGGTGAAGATCCGGAAGAGATCCTGCATTCTGGATCATTAAAATGTTTTCTCCATTTACAGCAATGTCAAATTTCAAAGTGATCCAGAATCCAGGATCTCTTCCGGAACTTCACCAAAATCTAACGCACTGGTCCTTGTGTCATTCCCAAGCTATCCTGAAAGTTTCATGAAAATTCATCCATACCTTTTTGAGTTATGTTGTACACAGACAGACAGACAGGTAAATAATAATAATATATAATATATTTAGCACTTTTTTGGAAACTCAAAGATGTTTAACATAACGGAGAACAAGCAATGTATTAAAAATAATTAAATATGTAAAAGATTAAATACGATGAGATAAAATATAAATAAATAAATATATAAAATGCTAAATAAATAAATACAATTGAAAATAAATAAATAAATGTGGGCAGTAAATGCTGCCAAAAACATATCCTCCCTTCATTTGGGGGAAGGGGTCTGCCTTGGTGGAGGTCTGCTCTGTCTAGTTTTTTATTTGTTTAAATTAATGTCTGAAAATATTTTTTTAACCCTTTTAAAAATGGGTGGAATTTGTCATTTCCATGAAAAAAAAATGCTTCAACGTACTTCAAACTTGGCAAATATACAGAAGTTATTTGATATGTTGACATTCCTACATAGACATGATGATATCAGCTAAATCTATGTCGAAATGATCGTCAACCGTGGTCCATGAGGGCGTTTATCCTACATGCCCCCCCCCCTTTCCAACACAACTGATTCACATGATCAGCCTGTCATCAAGCTCTGCACAAGACTGATAACAAGCTGGTGAAAGAAGGAAACATTTAAACACGCAGGATAGAGGCCCTTGAGGACCGGGGTTAGTGACTCCTGTGTGAGGGGCAACACTTGTTTTTTTTTGTATTTTTAAATAAATCAATGTAAAAAAGAAAACATATTCGAAAAGGAGTGGGATGACAGACATACTGACACCCCCTTTTTACTGGCCATAATTTCCCATGTGGTGTCTGATAAGGAAGCTTAACAAAATAAATTCTGACTAAGCTTGTACAAAAAAAACAACAAAAATACTATATCAAAAATTAATTATGTCCATTTCAGAACGTTGTTATGCATCGAATGAAAATGTAAATACACAATTATATTACAATTATTTACCTCGTCACCCACAAATTACAACACTAGTCATTTATTCCTTTTTTTAACTTCATTTTGTTTTTTTGCATGTTTTCATGTTATTTATATTTATTACTTTCTGTTGATGTTGCTTATTTTTTCTATATGTTCTGTATTTATTTTATTTTTCTTCCATTGTGTTCTGTTAGTGCCTTACTTTGTTCACATTACATCTTATTTTGTTAGTTTAATATTCATTTTTATTCATTTTATTGACATCACCTTGGCAGTTTTTGTTCATTTTGTTGCTTATTTTTTAATTTTTTATTTTTTTACTGTGGAATTGCTTAAGTATGAGGAGTTAAAGGGTTAATTGGTTCATCTAAAATTGCCCACAGATGTGAATGTGAGTGATTGTTTGTCTATATATGCTCAATATTACAATCATTATGATGCATGGAACAAAAAATAAAAAAAATGTCATTATTGCAAGTTGAGTTAACATTTCACTTTTAGTTTTGATGTGGATGAAGACAAACCAGGACATGAGTGTGAGAGTGTTATGCTTCTAGATGGATTAAATAACACAATAAATATTTCAGCTAAACACTTGTTGAGTTCTGATCTTTTTGTTCAGTTCAAAATGTCACTTTTATAAATGTAACCCCGAGTGTCAAGGTTTATAAACTGTTGTATTTAATTTAATGACTAAAATCTTTTCAGAAATATTAATGATCTATTCAAGAATCATTATCCACTTGAAATGCTAATTATTAGAGGGAAGCTTTGTAAAATTGAGTTCATACACCTTGTAGAAAAAAAAAAACACTGAATTAAATGTTCTTTTTTTTTTTGTAAAATATAAAATTGAGAATTTGTAAAAAAAAAAAAAAAAAAAGAAACTGATTATGTAGCAGAAAACAGGCTGGAATGAGCTTTACATCAATTCAAACTAAAGATATGAGGTGGTTTATTTAGTGTGAAACTATTGACCATCTCCGACATGGAGGGGGGAGGGGGGGCTATTATAACCCATTTGTAAGAACATGTACGCTGTCGTCTGGCACGGCAGAGGTCACATACAGTTTAACAATCGACCAAAAAGTCTGGAACCCTGAAGGAATCCTGGGAGAATAACCTCAGTGGCACAATGCAGGACGGGAGGAGGCTCTAACGATTAGAATATAGACATACATTAACTTAATTCTTCCACAAATGACTCACTCTATCACTGAAATATTCCAACGCCGTAGCTTTCAGAAGTGTTAACACTTTTCGGCGGCTGTTATCTTATTGTACTAATATCGTTTCCCATCCAGCGGGCTCGTGTATTCTTTCTCTCTGTGCATTTTCATTAGGTATAATAACCTGTTTAAACTGCAGCGCCACTGTTAAAAAGAAGGGCTCTCATCTGTTCTACTGGCAAAAAAAAAAAAAAAAGGCCAATTACCCTGTCACCTCAGAATAAACACTCATAATTGAAGGAGAAAAGATAAGACAAGGAGGAGAAGCTTTACATGATTTTTTTTTTTCACTCTGTGTCATTTACGTGCAAATAAGGAAGAATCGCATCGCTTATATCGTGACAGGTGCTCACAAACAAACCTATGTACATGAATATGACACACACACACACACACACACACACACACACACAATGAGCTTCTGTCCTTTCAATCTATCACCGCCATGTTCCGTCAGTAGTGATGTTTGGTTCGGCGGTTTGGTGGGTCCCCCGGGGCTCGGTCATTATGACTTTCAGTGACACCAGGGAAAGGCCCTGGAGGGAGATAGAAAAGATGTAATGGTAGAGAATTGTCCTCCGAGGCCCAATTAGGGGAACACTACCTATGACAAAATGGGAGCGTAGAAAAGAGGCCAAGGTAGACAGTGTCTTTTGGGGAATGCATCATGTTAACATACTAAAATATGTCTACATGACAGCGCACACCTACTGGAGGGATGGCTCGAAGCATTTAAAGAACCAAATTAGTGGGAGAGTTCATTGATTTTTTTTTTTTTTTTTTTTAACACGGCCCTGTGTGATCTAAGTGTATGTGTAAGATTACTGCAGCTCAAAGATGTGGAGATGCAACGGTGTGTTATTGACCTAACCCTCCACCTAGACAAACATCCTCTTTACACAGAAGCTGATTGGAGGGCGACTCTTCCTTGGGCATCTCCAGTTTTCAAAACAGCCTGAGGTAAGATGGAAGGAGGAGCGGAGAGGGAACCACATGTGGATAGGAAAAGAGCAAAACAGGATGAAGCATCTGGCAGAGGGAGCAGATGTTGTGATAAATTGCATCTTTTAAATGTTGACTTTTTGGTAACCCAGCTGGACATATTGACGCAGAGGTTTTCAGTATTATTTATTTATTTTTTATTTTTTTTAATGTCAGGAGATTTAGATAGTCTGTTGGTATGTTGTCCAAGGTGTTTTTCCCAATGTGTGGTGCGAGTCTTACTGTAATACACAGTTGAATACTGCACAGTAGAAAACAACAAACAAGGTGTCATTCAGAATTTTCAACCTAACAAGACAATAAACACTGTGGGAGTTTTCTGTGTTGTTGTTGATGTCTGAACGGAAATAACAGAAAGACAAAAAAAAAAAAAAAAAAGAAAAACAACAACAACAGAGACTAAAATGAATAAAAACACCTTCAAACAAAAACAAAAAAAAAAAACAAATGAACTAGGAAAAAAAAAATCATGTTGGTACTAATTTAACAGTGTGGGTTTATGGGTTAAAGGTGTTTTTTTTTTTTCTGTTTTCTTACAAACTGACTGGAATACTTTGTTGTTCAATTGCTACTGCTCTTCCACTAAATCCCAATAACACGATGGTCTCCCAGGTATAAAGTGTAAAAATTTTGCCCAGTTTCTAAGCTTAAAGTGGCTGATATTTACCAAGCTTAAAATTTGTACAAATGGGAATTTCAAGTGAGTCCTATTTAAATTAATTTACAAAATCTGGGACTCTTACCAAGTATTTAAATAGCGAGTAAAAACACATTAATAACAGATTAAAACTGAAAGGATCATTTTTGCTTTGGCTAATGTAGCGGTTTGTGTCTGTGTTACATGAGTTATGATGTAGTGATGGTTTAGTCAAGTGCTTTGATTTTTAATTTTTTTTTCCATTAGTTGTGTTGAAGAGCATGGATATCATCTTTACAGCACAACGTCACCTCTAATGACAAACATGGAAGGTATACAAGGAAACAAACTGGTCCACTGAAAAGGAGAGAATATGATTTGTAGGGAACATGCTCAATTTAATAAGTGGATCAGATCCTGGTGGGCCGAGACCCCCTTTACAGAGGACGTATTCTGCCCTCATTCAGGTTGAGTAGTTCAATATTTGCCCCCTGAGAAGCTCATGTTCTGACCATCCGTCCATCCATCGCTTATACCTGGTATTTCAGCTGGTTCATATTTGTTCAGATTTATTCTATTTTTTTTTTAAAGGATGGTTTGTTAATGTAAAGATTTTAATGTAATTGAACTTTTTCACATTAAAATCTGAAGTTTTCATTATTTATAGGAAATTATGATCATATTTTACTGCTCTGACCCAATTTAGATCTAATTATTCTGCATGTAGAACCTCAATTAAAATATTAATTTAATTATTTAGAATTTACCCCCTGAGAATCTCATGACCAACCACCCACCCATCCATCAACCCATCCAACCCATCCATCCACCCAAACACCCAACCCACCCATCCATCCAACCACTCACCCATCCATCAACCCACCCAACCCATCCATCCACCCATCCATCCATCCATCCATCACTTATACCCGGTAGGGGATTTATTTGCTTGAATATTTCACTTCATGTCTTTAAGTCCACTGGAAGCTTCTGGCATGTCTTTAGAAACTTCAGAATGTCTAATTGTCACTACTGGGAGGCAAGTAAGCATATTTAATGATGGCTTTTAGGATCTCTCTTTAGATTCAGAGTCGAGTTGGCATCACAGAGAATTCCTTAAAAAAACGCAATACTTTAGGGGAACAAAAGGTAGCGAAATAAATATGTGAAAAAAGGAACTGCATGTGAAGACAGTACTGACTGGAGACTAACATGAAATAATTCTAGGGTAATGGATTTATTTTCTATAGCAAGGCACCTACAGCACTTTATTTTACTGATTCATTATTCATACACTCACATGTTCACAAATACCAAACATTCATATGCAAATACACCAGTGAGTAACACTGGATGTAAGGGGGGAGAAGTGCCTTGCTCAAGGGTTGACTACGTCATAGGTGTCAAACTCTGGTCCTCGAGGGCAGGTGTCCTACATGTTTTAGATATTTCCCTCTTCCACATGATTCAATTGAACCTTTAACTAGCAGTTCCACAGTAAAAACAATTAAAATAAGCAACAAAATGAGCAAAAATGGCCAAAGTCATCAATAAAATGAACAAAAATGAATAATAAAGTGACAAAATAATTAGTAATATGAAGAAAGTGAGAGACAAATGGGAGCAAAATTAAAGAAAAAATAATAAAAATAAAAAGCAAAACATAGAAAAACAAACAATGAGCAACAAAATCAACACAAACTAATGAATATTTACAAAAGTATAAATAACATGGGATAATTTTCCAAAAATGTACTTAAAAAAAAACTGTTTTGAAATTTGGTCCCAGCAGATTTAATTTCACCTTTTTCTAAATAAGTTTCCTTTTGACACGTGTTCCATGAATAAAACATTGCTAAAAAAAAAAAAAAAAGAACGAAAAGAGAACAGTTGAATTTTTCTGAATATTTCCACTAAACCATCCATTCAGAAGGAATCAGAGTTAATAATCAGCTCCTCATATTTTCTGCAGTTGACTGATAATGATGGGATGGTTTCCAGGTGCGATGGACGAAGGAAACATCTAAAACATGCAGGACTGGAGTTTGACACCCCTGTACTAGGTCAAAAGAGGATTCAAACCAACAACCCTCTGTTTATTGGAAGACTCGTTTTACTTCCAGAGTCTGTTGGGCTATTCCTGAAGGAGGAAAAGCCCCAAAGTGGTGCAAAAATCCTAAGATTAACATCTGACAATACAAACTCTTTAACTCCTAAAGGAATGTTTTGCAATCTGATGAGAAAAAGTGACATTTTTGATAATGATCACGAAGGACAATTATGTAGAAACTTAATCTGAGGACATCAGGAAGCCAAAGCTGGCGACCAAAGAGCTCTGAGTTTAATCCAACAGAACATTTGTGGTCTGAAGTGAAAAACTGTGATCCACAAACTTGGGTTATGCAAGCTCTTCCACAGGGAATGGGAAATAGTCACTACAGAGCCATGTGTGAAGCTTGTGAAGTCTAAAAACTAGGAATCTACAACTTTTTTTTATTTATTTTTTTGTAATTCAAATTTGGGTAACACTTTATAATACCTAGACACAATTCACTATGTATTAACCATGTATTACCCATATATAAATGGGTTGTGCATTATGTATTAACCATTTGTTACCTATTTGTTAATGTCTTGTAAAGGTTCATACAAGTGTAAATGTAAAACCTGTTGGTTAAAAATAACTACATTTTACATTTACACTAGTATAAACCTTTACAAGACATTAACAAATAGGTAACAAATGGTTAATACATAATGAACAACCCATTTATAAATGGGTAATAAATGGTTAATACATAGTGAATTGTGTCTAGGTATTATAAAGTGTTACCAATAATTTGTTAACAAACCATTAACAAATATCTGTAAAATTACATTATTTTCACCAGACAGGTGCAGTGTTTGTATATCTGCTTTACAGGTAAACAAAGAAACAGTTGTAAACACTGCACCTGTTGGTTAAAAATAATCTAATTTTACATTTATCTTTGGAATACACTAGTATGAACCTTTACAAGACATTAAGAAATAAGTAACAAAGGGTTAATACATAATGAACAACCCATTTATAAATGCGTAATAACTGGTTAATGCATAGTGAATTGAGTGTAGGTATTATAAAGTGTTACCCAAATTTGTATTTAAACACAGCTCCTAATAACTCACAGTGGTCCATCATATAGAAAAGTCCCTGTCAAAAGGAGTTTAACAACAATAACTTCAAATAAAAAAAACATTGATAAGTAATTCAATAAAAGAATAATATACATACATATATATTTAAAAAGCAAACAAACAAACAGACAATAATACCATTGTCATAATAGGAAGCTCTTATATTAATCCTCAGAGTCATGGTTATAGTTAGAAGAGAGACCCCAGTCGTACAGGACATTTACCCCTCATTCTCAAATCTATTATTTATTTTATTATTTATTTATTTCAAGTAAACTTTTGACTCCATGAGGGTCCCATATGTGCCTTATGTAGATTACTTCTGTCGTGTTTGTTATCTTTTTAGATAGTATAAATATTTAGTTTTTATCTTATATTTTTCATATATTTAAATATGTATATATACACTTTTTTTTTTCTGTTTATTTCTTTGGAAAATGGTTCAAAATGGGAAAGGCCATTTCAGGTCTCTGTCTGGACACACATGTAGCAGAACTGACAAATAAAGCAAACTTTGAACTTTGACAAAATCAACAACAGCAGAAATGATGTGAAATCGGTCATTAAACTAAAATAGGTGATTTATACAAACTGACAAAGGCAATGGTAGTTAATGCTGAGGTCTGAGGGAAAAAAAAAAAAAAGGGAATTTGACCGCCTGCAGAGAAGGAACATGTCAAAACCTGACCTCAGCCGTGTGTGACCCCGGACATTTACATGATTCATAACGTGACACGACTATTTAGCAACAGTAACTCAACCATGATGCGTTTTGGCACTAACTCCCCGTTTACATGACTCATTAAAAGCTGCCTCTCATGGTCTTAGTGCATCCTGGCAGTTTCCATTTGAGCTATTAGACCAGGGCACATTAAATTCCTTTCACTTAAAAACGTCCCCTCTTTGCACGACCTGGACTTTGAGTGAAGAGCGTACGCTGTCTATCTCGCCTGTCATGTTTGCCATTTTTACCGGCGCTTTCTAAATTGTGTGGGTCTATTCCCACATTCGTCCTTAAAGTGCTAGAATGTGCTTACAACATGTGTCCTACTTTAGAATTATGAGCCGTTCGCCCTCCGCGCTTTGATTAGCCAAGGAGCTTCACACTGTGCACTCCACACATGTATGTGGATAAAACAAGATGCCTGAGGTGGGATGATCACTCCTTATAGCGGAAAACTCTTATTTCATCAGCACTTGGCTGAGGCAATAACTCTGAATTGCATTAGCAGAAGTGTCTAGCCCCCTCCTCCCTTAGGGCTAGAGCCCATCCTACCTGGGGCATGGCCATTTTATGGGTCCTCTTTAAGGGGATTACTGGTGAAAAGATCCGCACTGCAGTGAGCCGAGCATGCTTCCATACTGTACTTGTGGGTTGCATAAAACTAGTCGTCGCCCAGTGCTGCCTTTTCAAATCACAGTTATTGAAACATTATTTATAAGCTCTTAATTATTCATTCTCTAAGAGCTGGCAAGGAGCATCTGAATTCTCATTTGTTGTGGCCATTTTTTATTTATTTATTTATTTTTTTTGTGTAACTGTATTATTCCAGTGTTTTCCATTAATAAACTAAACTGCTGTGACCTGCCATACGCTAGGTAATTAAAGTCTAATTCTGTGGGAAACACTGGATTTATTTCTTAATCACATATTTTGAAATAGTCTATATAGTTAAAGTTTGGTTTTCTAAAAGGGAAAGGGAGATGCATAAAAATGGAGATATTAGCAGATGTAAATTCTAACAGTCCCGTGAACAGTGTGTGGCAGTTTATGGACCTGCAGCGTCTCCAGGTTACGATGATCACAGTCAATGCTTTTACATGCACTAAATATTATGGTTTGACCCATATTACTGACGAGCCGTTTACATGCTAAATGAAAATGAATATATCACTAATGTTCACATTTATGTTGACAGTATTTCATTACTATAATTAATGTTCTTTATATTGAGTAAAGGTCACAGGGTTATTATTGTCGAGGTGCCGACCTGACTCTCAGCTTAGTTAGTATTAGTATTTTCTGAATAGCTTTCTGAGTAGTTCTTAGTATTATGTTTCAAAATTCAAGACTTTTATTGTTATCTGCACAGGAAGAAACAAAAAAAAAAAAACAGGTTTAATGCCATACAGTGCTATATAGTCTTTAGAGCAGAGGTGTCAAACATGCGGCCTGGGGGCCAAAATCGGCCCCTGGGATAAATTGGTCAAACACAACAATTACACAGAAGATATTAATAATCAAGTAAGTTAAAATTATTTAAATAGTTCAGGCCATAATCATAATAAACAGTAAATTGTGAACATTTACATATTTGTTTTAGTGTAAAGAAGGGAATAAAAGAAGAATGAAATAAAAAAAAGACTAGTTTGTGACAAAAAAATTTAAATAACCTGAGACGTATGTGGCATTTTCCTAATATGGTAAATGTTACTCAATGTTGTGTTTGTAAATACACCATTGTCTTTAAGTTGTGATGCAGGTGCATAAATGATAAACTAAGTTGCAATAATGTTAATATTGCACTTATTTTTCTTAAGCATTTTCAGGTTGTTCATGTTATGTTCATGTACAGTTCACTTTTGTACAGTAAACCTTTTTTTTTACTGGTCCCACCCACTTTATACCGTATTAGGCCCTGATAATAAAACGAGTTTGACACCCCTGCTTTAGAGGATCTGGGATCATGGGGTGGGGGAGGGGCACAACTGTGCAGATTTCACAAAAAACATAAAAGTAAACTAGAAAAGCACTCTGACAGCGCAGACCTCTGCCAAGGTAGACCCCCCACCCCGAGCAAAAGGAAATCAGTTCTTCCTGTTCACATTTCCAACATATCCTGAAAATTTCATCAAACTCCGTCCATAAGTTTTCGAGTTAACTTGAACACAGATAAACAGATAAAAATTAAGAAAGGAAAAAAAACAAATAAAGCCAGTTGTTTTTGGATAAACCTGGTAGCACCCATTGATGGTAACTCTCTCTGGGATGTTTGCAGACCTACTAACAACACTAATAGGTTAATTGGTTCATCTAAATTATCCATATGGTGTGAATGTGAGTGATTGGTTTGTGTCTATATATATATATATATATATATATATATATATATATATATATATATATATATATATATATATATATTTTATTTTATTTATTTATTTTTTTTTTTTCAGTCCTGTGATGAATTGAACAGGCTCCATCACCCCATCCCCATGGCCGTCTGGAGCAGCCACATCCAAATTATTCTAGAAAGGGCCAGTGTGGCTGCACGTTTTTATTCCAGTTTGACCAATCAACTCTGAAGACTGAGATCAGTTGATTAATTTCATCAAGTCTGATGTGCTGCTGCTTGGTTGAGAACAAAAACCTGCCGCCACACTGTCCTTTTGTGGAATACGAATGAACAGTGTCAATATCATCATCATACCACGGTGTACTCATGAATATATAATTACCACAGCTGTTTCAAACTAAATGGGGTAGATGCGTTATTACCTGACAGATCCCTGTTGACACCCAAGGCCATCCCATCACGCAGCCACAGAACCATGCCATGGTACCCAGGGATGGAGCAGGGCAGTGTGACCGGCTGGCCCGCCACCACCACCAAGTCTGTGGGTTGTTGGGTGAACATTGTATTAGCTCCTGGAAGAACAGAGAAAAGTGGATTAGCCCAAACATGGAATGTAAAATAAGAATCTAATCACAGTAAGAACTGAGCTCATATTCAGGTGCTTTATGAAAATGAGAAAACAAAAGGAGTGCCATTATTTCAAATCAAATATGCAAATGAGACCATATGCAAAAAAAAAAAAAAAAAAAAAAAAAAAGGACTGACTAATTTGTACAGTATTTCGCTTAAACCTTACACAGTACATTGATCAGGTGGTTAATTACTACACGTAGATGCATGAAGACAGTGCACACATGTCAAGGGAAGATTCTGACAGCTCATAACCCCTTTACAGAAGCATGTTGAGAGGCACTTTGCTGCCCATATGGTTTGTCAAGACATTGCCAGTGGGCATCTGATCTTCTCGAAACTGTTCTGACATGTGTATGCTTTTCTCTGAGAATCTTCAGCAGCTTTTTTGGACTGTCCTCATAAATTCCTTATGGTTTTCTCCAAATAGACCTCTCCTTATTTATGCACAGTAACACAAACAGTTGCACTAATGAAGCAGTTTAAATTGACAGACAAATCCAGACATAAATGGAAAACATATGCATAGAATTATCAGATTTTTTTTTATGATAGCATTGATGCAATGTGTTTTTGCCATATTTACTTTGATGAAAAAAATACCAGTGCTTGTTAATCAAAGGTGGATTCTGCAAAAGTAACACGGTCAACATATTAAAATCATTCCGTCTCCGTCGTTTAATATTTGTGTTGCGTCCTGTGAGATTCTTGTTGCAGCCAAACAGGTTAGAATGCTGTTTTTACAACTGCATCTTACAGGTTGCTGACCCTGGTGATGTCCATCTGATGTTACTGGTTTCCATGTTACCCATACAGTAGTATAATTGCATCCCAAAAGATGATTTTATGCATAAAGTCTGTTTGTAGTTTCCATATTTACATGGACATCTTCTGGGTCCAAGGCTAAACAACAACAACAACATATTTCATGTGTTAATTTTGTAAAACTGAAAAAAAAAAGTTCACCTTGAAGAATACTTCACACCCGATCACTGAAAGAAAGAAAGACTTTATTAAGGTAACCTGGGACAAACCATGATTATCAGTGGTGAAGCTTTTTAGAAGTATAAAAGCTAAAGCAATTGAACCTAATGATGCTTCAAAAACAGTTGCACTGATGCTGAGATTCTGGACCATTATGATAATTAAGATGGCATGTTAGTCAAAAACCACTGTTTGCTGTTTATAATTTTGTTGTTGTTGTTGTGACTGACTCCGCCTTATTCTATTCTAACTCAGTCTTCACACAACATATTTATTCTTATTCTATGTTTAACTCTAACAAAAATAGTATAAAGCAAGGTGAGATGTCATGAGCATCCAGTGAATTGAGAATTAAAACTGATGATATTTTATAATTTAAATATTGTGAATGTATCCTTTTTACATAACACAGAAGATATGGATTGATCGACCAAAGATGAACTAAGGTTATATAAGGATTTTACAAATTATTTACCAAAAGCTAATACTGACCCATATCAGCCAATATGTTAAGGTGTACATCTATCTAAATATGAGAGAGAGAGAGAGAGAGAGAGAGAGAGAGAGAGAGAGAGACAGAGACAGAGAGAGAGAGAGAGAGGGAGAGACAGCGAGTGTGTGACAGAGAGAGAGGGAGAGACAGAGAGAGAGAGAGAGAGAGAGAGAGGGACAGAGAGAGAGGGAGAGAGAGGGAGAGACAGACAGAGAGAGAGAGAGAGAGAAGGAGAGACAGAGAGAGAGAGAGAGAGGGAGAGACAGCGAGTGTGTGACAGAGAGAGAGGGAGAGACAGAGAGAGAGAGAGAGAGAGGGGGACAGAGAGAGAGGGAGAGAGGCATAGAGAGAGAGTGTGTGACAGAGAGAGGGAGAGACAGAGAGAGAGACAGAGATTGGGAGAGACAGAGAGAGGGAGAGACAGACAGACAGAGAGAGAGACAGGGAGAGACAGAGACAGACAGACAGAGAGAGAGAGAGGGAGAGACAGAGAGAGACAGACAGAGAGAGAGAGAGAGAAAAAAAGATATCCCTGAAATCCCCCCAATCCTTGGCTCCCAAAACCATTTGGAATCTCAAGGCAGTGGCATTAAAACAATATACGGTAACTGTTAGACAATTAATATGAACTCATTTTGAGGTACATCGACCCATTAGCAGCAGGATATTGGTCAGAGAAGCACTGTTTCCCAACAAAACTAGTGAATGAAAATGACACCATATAAACTGTGGATGGTGGAAGAGATAACGGACATTTGTAAGATTATCAAGATGAACCAAATGTTATCTCAATTAGCCCATTATTTCTTACTTATATGCAAAAAAAAACAGATTTTCAACTAAATTCATAATATTTATGGAGAAGCTGAAATTGATGGCGTCCTTCCACTAGGGGTCCTATTATGTTGGTTATCAAGACAAGTTATTGTGTTCACATGGTGGCAGCATTTAGAGAAAAAAAAACCCCATTATATCCCCAAAACATAATTTAAGGGATTTAAATGGAGTTAAGCTAACATAACTATCAAACACCACAGTGTGTGAAGATTATGACACAGTT
The DNA here is from genome assembly GCA_020466265.1 of Siphamia tubifer. Lineage (NCBI taxonomy): Eukaryota > Metazoa > Chordata > Actinopteri > Kurtiformes > Apogonidae > Siphamia > Siphamia tubifer. The sequence goes on from CM035796.1 coordinate 9,798,689, forward strand.
AGTTTTTGTCAACCTTTATACTTCATTCATACTGGTACTTGTTCAATATTAATGCTATGTGACTACTTTCTACTAGGATTGGATTTGTATAGTATGATGCAACACACTGTCTAGAGCTGTAGAGATAGTAAATGAGGCAAATGAACAGTTTTCACCTGGAATAATAATGATGATGGAGAGGTCAGCCCTAGTTGTATAAACCCTCTGATCCAGCTGCTGGTTATCAGTGCCGCAGTTTGGAGGAAGTGAAATGAAGAATGGTATGAAGATTATGTTTTCCTTCTTTTTTCAGGCCATAGAGAACAGAATTGGTAATTTTCAGGACAGGCATTTGAGTTGTGCAACACAGGTGTAGCTAATGCCATTAATAGCCTAATGGTGTTTTTTTTTTGTTTTTTTTTTATGAACAGTTCCTGAACACATCGTTAGTATTATATTAGAACCACCTGTGTTTCTCTGCTATAAGAAAGTCCTGTTCAGCAACTCTGAAAGGCAAACTGTGACAGCTGGCTGTTTAAGTAGTCTGTCAGTTTAGGGGGGAAAAAAAAGGTACTTTTGCTGAGAGTCATTGTCTTGTGCATAATGTAAAGAATAAATTGGAAAACAACACTATTATCGTGGAATAATAGAAGCAGACTGAGTTATATGTGGAGGAACTTTTGACACTGCACTCAATCATAGAAAAAAAGTCAATAGAAATTATATTTTATCACTTGTTTAAAACTTATTAATACAACCTTGTAGGTATACAACCTTCTCAGGATAAGAAAAAAATGTCACACAACATTCTTGGTGAGAAAAAAAAAAAAAAAAAAAAAAAACATTTGGTGAAAATGTAAAATTCCATGAGTTCATGCTGCACCCTTGTTGTGTTTTGATACGGAAAGCATTCGAGGTACTTTTACAAATACATGTACAAATCATAGGTGGAACAGAGAATTAATTTTTGAAGGAATCAGTTTGTATTTATAGAGAAAAGGTTTTGTAACCCAGAGAACATTGTGTCCTTAACTTTTTCAGAGGCTTGGCAGCTCAACTCATTATCTTTGTTTCCTTTGTGCCCCCGTTGGCAAGAATCAGGTTAATTTCCATATTTTAAATGAACTGGCATCATGTTTTCTTGTATGAACCTTCACAAATGATATTCCCATCAACTGCCCATTGAAAGTTCATGACTTGTTCTTGTATGTGCATCTTGTTTTAGTGTTTTTACTCACAATTACCCATTCCAACATGTTAATAGACCTTGTTATCCAATGAATGTCACCATAATGTTCTTACTTCCTTGATGAAACTGTTGAAAGTCTGATATTGAGTATAAAGCACATCCATAACAAAGAAGATGGGGAAGTTGTAAGTGCACTTTCCAGCTATCTATCTATCTATCTATCTATCTATATATATATATATATATATATATATATATATATATATATATATATATATATGAAACTAACTTGTGATGAAGGACAAAACAGAAGCTCGAGAGAGGAATAATATATGTGTGTATATATATATATATATATATATATATGCTCAATTAAATGAAAAATCACAATCCACTGGCAGACTAAGTATACTTGAAGTCCCCTGAATGCTTTGCTTTGCAGCTAAACATTTCAAATCCAAATGTACTTAATTTCCTGGTCCTTTGTAATCATTCATTCTAATGGAGAATAAGTAAATAAGTGCTTTTAGTCCTCTATAGACCATATGTGTTTTTTTTTTTCATTGGCTTCTAATGCATTAAAGTGTTTCACCTTTTGAATACCACATTGTAGAAAGAACCGAGTCAGCAGGTGTGTCGGTCTGTAGGTGGTATTCCTCGTCCCGAAGAATCTCAACTCAACATTTGTCTGACTTGATCCTGCGAGTATTTTTTGTAGTCTCTGGAGAAATTAATGTCACACTAAACAATAACAACACAATTTGCTGATGTATGAAGCCGTCTATTTCCTGTTTATGAGGGTGTCGTGCAGAGTTGATTAATATACCGAGGTTTGTCCTACATGCACGTGCCAAAAAACTCTCTCTCTCTCTTCTCCCATTTGCATTCTCTGCAAAGCTACAATAAGCATCATTAGCTACAATCACACTAACTGTGTGTGAGGTTGCGGCACTCACACTTGCAGAATACTGTACATCTGAATAATCAAGACAGTGAAGTTAAATATGGGTTTGACACGCAAACAGAAAGCAGGAGATCAAGCTAAGTATGAAAGTAGCAAACAGCACCAACAGGGATTCCAATGGGGGGCAATCTGTATATGTACACGTCTGTGTCTTTGTCTATCAAGCAGAGTTTGTGCAGCTCTATGGGGAGCACTGTAATGTGACAATCTAACCTCGTCTTATGTCTTCACAGTGTGTCTGCACAGCAGGGCAGGCGCTAATGGGAGGATGAATAGAACAAATGAATCTCATCATTACAATCTTCCAGCTTCTCAGTGGGGGATGACTGTCTCAGTCAAATCAAAATAAACATATTTCTTTGCTCAAATGCTCACCTCTCCTTTCCCCCTCATTTACCTGGAGGTCTCACCCATTGCACATCGATTTCAACATGGCAAATTGCATAGGTGGCTGGCACAAAGAGCGATTACACCGGTGTAGGAATTTTCCTCCGGTTGTAGACGTGGAGGCTGTTGACAGCTTAGACATGTGCAATTTAGAGATAAAGGATGACAGAATGGGCCTCTTTTTTTTTTTTTTTTGCTAAAGAAGAAAGTCACTTAAAGCAGAAGTACTCAAATGTAACCTGAGGTCTCCAGCTGTGTTCAGTCCATAAGTGTACGAGGAGTGGAATGTCCTGTTGTTAAAATGTTCTGATACCAGACAATCTGAAGAGATATGCACATGATATGTTTGCGTTTCGATTTTTTTTTTTGGATATGTGAAAGTGATAATACAGTAAGAATGAATTCATAAAATAACTGAACTGGACTGTGCTCCTGTGGAAATGCTCAGATAATTGAAGTGCAGATCCTTGGACTTCTTAATTCAGCCTCATATACATCTCAAGATCAACACAACACTCCGCACGATGTTTGCTTTCAATTTGCAAGTCACTGATGGAAGAATCGATTCTCTCATTGGCTTGTGGATTTACTGAAACGCAATTAAGTTTAGGAGCCCCCCTCCACCCGCCCTTCCTCAATTCCCTTACCTGCCAAGAAGACTGAAATGAGGGCGGGGGGGCATTTGGCAGCTTTATGCCACAGTGGTCTGTGAAAGGTCTACAGGGGAGGAGGAAATGTGCTCCTTAAACAGCTTCAGCAATTTAGTAAAAGAGTGCTGAGTGCGATTTAGTCTCATTATGGTTACCAGAGTTTGGCTGTCTCTTCATAGAGCTCTATAGAGACTGAGCAGTGGCATGAGCTACAGCACTGGAGAGGACAGTCTCCACTGCACCAACACATATAAATGTGTACAATTTATGTGCAATTACAGTGGTATTAAATGACTCTATAAGTATGTACTGTATGTAAAGTGTATGCATGAGTCCATAAATCACCTTAGTAATTCATATCACATCCTTTCAGTACAACTAACCCTTTATTGGCCAGTGAATATTTTTGGTAATGTCCCCAAACTTTAAATACGGAGCAAATCCTGTGCCTCAGTGACATCAAGAAGCATCTCAGCAAATTGATTGGAAGCTATAGAGTGAATATAAGTGATTTTTGTCATTTTATGACTTTACAACAGGAAGTTTTATTTACTTTATAAGCAAGTGTCCAACCAGCATGTCCACGTAGACCTTACAAAGGTTACATTTGATCAGCATATAAGAGTCCCATGTGGGTTTGCCTTGGGTTTCTATGGTGACCCCCAATTGTGTTTGCCCATACCATAGTTAGAAACAGAATTAGAATTAGAATCTCTTCACTGTCATTGTGCCAAGTGTGATGGTTGAGCTCTCAGGTTCAGTGAGAAAATATCAGTATAAAAAAACCCCCAAAAATATCAGTAAAAGGTAAAGTTATTCACATTAAAAATACTGCGAACTGAGATATTTGTAAAACATAGAAATTAAGTAGAGGAAATAACATGAAAAATAAACGTAGTGGCATAAATTGTGTAAAAAATAAATAATATTTTCAGAATAATAAATTAATAATAAATAATAAATTCAGATCTGTGATTCGCATTCTGATATTGTGCCCCCCCCCCGGCCCCATTTTTTAATTCCAACTGCGACTTCAGATCAGACTCGACGCCCCGTTTAATTTCAGCATATTATAAGCTTAGAAGAAATGATTCAGGATTCCCTCAGTAGCAGCGGGTGAAGAAAGAGGAGCCCAGCACAATGAAAGTGTGGGTCAGGGTCCGCTGGCTGAGGTGGGATCCTGGTCCCGTGGGGCTTGGGGGCACGTGGGGCAGCAAAATCAGTGCTAAAAAACTGCCCCTGTTTTTATTTTCCTCAATTTCCATTCATGAGTAAATGAACTGCAGAAAAGGGACCCATTTTGAAAACAGAAATGGGTTCCTTGTTTCCCATTCTCTGACACTGAGACAGAAAATACAAATCAAATGACCTCGTATACAGACCAATAACATCTGATGGAAGCTTTTTCTGTGTGGGGAGAAAACACCCCGCTTTCCCTGCTTATATCCAACCCAAATGTCACCCTTCTGGGGCCCACATGGACATGCTGGCTGGGTGCTGCTCAGATGTTTTCTGACAAAATGAGGTAGACTGTTGTCACTTTAGGAATCCATTAAATTGACCTTACTGACAAAATAAATAATAAAATAATAATAAATAATTAAACAAAATATATATAAAATGTATTAGGAAGCTCTTCATTTGTTTTATTTTCCTTTATTATAAAGTGCGTGTCCATAAATAATAAAAAGTGGTGCAAAAATAGACCACCTGCAATAATGCAGGAGGTTCAGTCTCAAAACATATGGTCAAGATGGACATTAAAATGAGCGATGTAAATGAAATTCATTAAATTGTTAGAATTGAATTGTAAAATTGTTAAATGAGGGGTAGGATTTTTTTTATAATTTCTCTGAACTTCAACCTACTCCTTTTGAGTGGTGACTCTGAAATCCTTATTATTTTGTCTTTTGTTTATTTTGTTCCGTACCTTATTTATTCATATATATATATTTAAGATGAACAGCTCAAATAAAAATAAGTGAACTGAACACAAACATACAAAGAGGTAGTTGATGGTGTCCAATAACACACTAATATTAAAAGTTTTCAAGGAGTTCCCATGAACAGCACTACTTATATGAACACTACTTTCCCAGTGCAGACATATTATAACCACTGTTGGTGAACAGGTATTTTCATTGTTTGCTGAGGATACCGATAGATATTGGTAGACAGGTTTTTATGTCCCAGGTTGCATTTGTGCTCACATTGCTAAAATAAACCGATCATAAGCAGCACAGACCACCTCAGACTCAGTCAGACTGATGAGATCTCAGTTCCTCTTGAGTGTGTTCACACCCAGTATTAGATCGATCAGTCAGGTCTGAACAGGGCCTCAGACACTAGAGAGGCTTAAGGCTGGATCTGCAGTCAATAATGTCCATAGACACTTACAATATAGATTTTGATTTAGACTTTTGTGTCAGATTTCACCACTACAACACTAAAAGCCAATAGAATACATGATAAGGCTTTATCATATAGGTTTATGTTAAATTCCCTGTGGTTATTCTCCATGGAGGTCATTTAATACAGATTGACAATGCAGAGGAGTGATGGAAGTTGTTGTTTGTTAACATAATAAAATAAAAAAAAAAAAAGATAAAAAAGTTTCATTTACTTTTTTGAATGTTATCAGAATGTGGCAGTTTCTACACGGTATCTAAAGCAATTTTGTAGCTTAAAATGTGTTTAATTTTTGTATCAGGTGTGCACCAGCTTCACTGCTGCCTACAGCGTAACCTGTGAAGCTGAACACAAAAGCAACACACTGTAACACTTAACAGTCAAGTAAAAACTGACCTTACAGCGAGGTGGATGAAAGAGCATGGTTAGAAGAATAACAATCACTCGAGGTGCCCTTGAGGTGTTTTTGGCAAAGAATGAGTAAAACAAATCTAATAATGGTGTTTAAAGATTTAGTCAATACAGAAGTTCTTAGAAAGTAGTCAACACTTCAGGTCTATAAACACTTGAGAAACATTTTAGACTTTATCGTTTATTCCTAAAGCTTTGTTGGTAGGTGTGGTGGTATCAACGCCTGGCTCTGGAGCAGAAATGGGTAAACTGTTCCACAAAGGGCTGTTGTGGCTGCAATTTTTGGTTCCAACGAACCAAGAGTACATGATATGACCAATCAACTCACTGAAGACTGAAGCTGCATTTCCATTACACTATGAAATGTAAATATCGCTATAAAAAACTGGTAATGGAAAGACACTTAAGTATCGATAAAAAAGTTGACGCTTTCATGGTTTTTCAGATGTTTCGATATTCTAATATATTGCAAAAGCGCAATGGAAACACTTTTTCTGCAATTATATGTCACAGAATGTGACGTACATGGTCACATGATCACTTCTGGCAGTCGCTCGAACCATAACAACCATTGGCTGTTGGGACGCGAGAAATTCTTGGAGTGATGATTAGGGTGATTCCTACAGTAGACACAGTGAAGGTTTTATTTCATTATCTGTTAGTTTTTGAATAATTTTATATTTTTTTTACAGATAAATATATTTTTTGTTCTGTAAAGTGTCAAGTGCAAGAACTGTGTAAAAAAAACACATACATTTATCATTTGTTGTTGTTATTAAGTACTGAGCATATTTACACTTAATATTTTGACCTGACAATGTAGGGACCACGTGTACAGACCCGTATAATGTTAACCAGGTGGTTTGTTTGACATGTTAGTGTATTTAAAGAGTTCGCCAGGGACTTTTAATGACAAGAGAATTAGCCGATTCATTCATGCTAATGCTATTACATGCTAATTCACAGTTGTCATTCAAACACATCTAAAGCATATTGCCACTCAATATTTTAGCCTGACAATGTATGGACCATATCTACAGACCCATATAATGTGAGCCAGCTGATTTGTTTGACATGTTAGTGCCTTTAAAGACTTTGCCAGGGACTTTTACTGACGAGAGAATTAGCCGATTCATTCATTCTAATGCTATCAGGGTGATGGCCAATCTGAAGCTCTGAAGTTAACAGCAGTGAAACCTCATGGGATGATATTTTACAAGAGTTACAACACTCCTGCCAAGAACAACCGTCAATGGAAACACGTTCAAAGCGGAAGTATACTTTGTTGAAATTTTACGAATATCGCTATTTTTTGCGAAAAACTGTAATGGAAATGCAGCTAGTGATCAGTTGATTAATTAAATCAAGTCTGGTGTGTCCATGCCTGCCTTAGAGTCATCATATGTTATTTTTATTGGTTTAAACACATAACGACCTAAATCATCTACTCATCTAAAACATTAAATAACTCTCAACTCTTAATCCTACCAATACATGTAAATAATTAAGATAACAAACAGTTTTTCATCTTTTCATGGTTTTCAGATAAGACCCATTTGGACCTTTGGAAGCTCTGTAGCGAAACTGAAACACTTTCAAGTTATACAAAATAATTAACATCCATCTAGTTTGAGTTAAAATGGATTATGTTGAAAAATTCACAATTTCCTCATTTTATTCTAATATGCTTTGCATTTATTTGTCAATCTACTGCACATATGTGTAAATGAAATACAGATGAATACTAAATTTTCATTTAAAAATGCAAAATGCAAAGGATAACATTATGATAAATGTTGAATAATCATTTGGGAATAGTTAAGGGTTAAGATAACTAGCTACTAACAACAAAAGCGTTAACTTATTTTGAGCTGAATTTGTATTTCTATATGTAGTAGGTTCAGGAGTTCAGGAAGCTTGGACTAGTACGTTCACATATAACTACTGTCAGTGTGGAAGTGGTGGAAGTTTGTTTCACAGCAAAAATGTCCAGGGTTAATAAGTACAGGCCAAAGACAGGCACTTCAGTAAGTTAATTGGTGAATCTAAATGGTGTGTGAATGGTCAATTGTAAGTGAATATAAGGGTCAGTAATGCAGTGGTGACACATAGAGGGTACCAGCACCTCTTCTACATGTACAAGGACTATCGAGGTCATGGATATCTTTTACAAAGCAGTACGATAAAATGACAATATGCAAAAACAATGTTTCAGGGACAAAAAAAGTAATAGTATGGTTATTAATAATATCACTGATATCATCACTTCATTCCCACAATAACAAGCCAAGGTATGACAAAAAAATCACTTTGAATGAGATGCTAATAAAACCTGTTTTCATCAGGATTCATCCAAATTCTGACTTACCCATCATACATTCATCCTTCAGTGAAGTGTTCAGTGTGAGTAAAAGGCCAGTTAAAAGCATAAGGGCTGGGGGTTAACACCAGGATGCATTTACCTCCGTAGAGTAACTGTCAGTAACTTCACAATGGTTAACTACTGTGGTAAAAATGCATTACATTCCAATGTCACTGTGCCTTCCGTCCTTTGTTACTGATGCAGGAAGATGAGGAGTTTGCCGATATGATGGAAATGAATGAAACAAACTGGTTTGGGATTAATCTAGTGTGCAGAATTGGATTATTACAGTGGATTTTTTTTTTTCTTCTTTTGGTATGCACATACACTTTCACTGGTGCAGAGTGAGGAGGATTTCGCTCCCCCATACAGATGCAGATGCTACACCAAAACTACTACGAATGGGAGAAAAGGAAACAGCCGGGTCCTTCTAATCTCCTATAAAAATGATAAAGAATAAAAATACAGTACGTTACAAACACAAAACACTGTGTACTGAACTCCCTTGGGTCTTCCTGTGAAAAATGAAATTGTTTGCTACTGTACGTTGCAGACAGGCTGTGATAGATAACAGTGTGGGTTTAGAAAAAAAAAAAAAAGACACAATGTGGAAAATTGTCCTTCCTTTCAGGTCTCTTGAGCTTCTCAGCCCCGGCATCAGAAAATAAATGTGTCTTCCCCAGCTTCAACAAGGGTGGAAAGTAAAACAGAGGGGGGAAAAATGGATTGAGAAAATCTTTGATTCATTGATTGATCTTTCTCCTGTGTGAACAAAAGGTTTGCAAGCACAGCCTAAGGCACAGAACAAGGCGAAGGCGTGTGTTTGTGTACCTATATATATATATATGTGTGTGTGTGTGTGTGTTTGGGGGGTGGGGGACCCAAATAGCAGCAATCAAAAAATGAATTTGACTTCCTAACTTCACTAGATGAAAGCACCCAGTTGTGCACTCCATTGCAACGGGAGAATTCTAATGTGGCGTGCTTTGCGTTCAGTCACACACAGTTTCAGTACACACAGTATGCTGCAGCGCCGCCGCTCCATCAGACCTGCTTTTATTGCTGTAAAGCCAGAGGTTTACTGTGCTTACAGAGTGTGCAGAGAAAAAGAGAGGTATTGAATGCTTCAAGCCTCTTTCCATTATTCTTTCACAACACAGAAGTTTTACTATTGGAGAGCGGCCGTAATGATAAGATTGTATGTGGGGGATGTGGCCAGGGTGGGATTGATTGCCAAAGGAGATGGGTGAGAAAAACTAATCTCACTCACGAGGTGTAGTGAAAGAGCGAGGCTGCTATATGAAGTGTCATAAGCCTCCCCATCTGCTCCAATCTGTTGTCATTTCTTGTTATCGCCGGTGACAACATTTCGAAGCAATTATTTGCCAGTGTCTCTTTAAGGATTACTTTGTTTGGAAGAAAAGTCTCGGTAGAGGAGTAGTGGCCGTGGTTATTAGGGAAAACGTTCCTATTTGTCAACTTTGGTCTTATTCTCTTAAGTCGGGAATCGTGACTCGAGAAGGAAAAATAAAACTCACATTATATCTGGTCAGTAAATGTTTTTATTTATTTTTTGTAACTAAAATGCATTAGTAGAACTTTCCAACATTTGTGGGTAATTTGACAAACATTTAGCTTCTCATCTTGGTTCTCTTGGCAGTGTCTGCGTGGGAGCCATGGACGACAGGATCTGCAGCGATTCACCTATGTTGACCTGTGACCCCGGACCTCCTCCCTCACTTGTTTATAAATGGACGTTCATCTATAGCCTGTCTGTCCATGGGAGTGGATTGCTCCTTCACTGTGGTTCTCCTCAAGATTTTTTCTTTTTCCCACTGGGTTTTGAAGGGTTTTTTTTCTTGCCAAGAAGGAGGGTCTAAGGACAGTGGATGCTTGGGACTTTTTATCTATTTCTGTAGTTGATTGTGTTTCTGTAAAGCCCTGTGAGACGACTTTGTTGTGATTTGGGGGCTTTAGAAATAACATTAAATTGAAAATTAAATTGAATCATCTGGTATCATCGATTTAAGAGAGAAGATCACAGCACTCAGACATTTTTTACAGTTAATCTGACTTTTAATCATCCACATTCATCTATAGATGTATTACTTTAACAATGAAAAGCTGCTCATGTGGAGCAAATACATTTATTAGTATGTTCCTACATTTTATCATGATATTGTCTTACACATTTTCAAACTAAATATCGTACAAAAGACAGACATTTGTTAAAAAAAAAAACCTTGTTTTATGGTTTTAATATGACCATAGATGATATGTTTTAATTGTTTGATGACAAGACTGTGTCAGGCCCAGTTTACATGACAATGCTTTTAAGTTGAAATGACTAAATATTCTATCAGATGTCTGGTGTAGCCTATGTATTCATTTAGACAGCGGTGGCATTTTGGAGGTTTTAAAATGCGAAAAAGGGAAACTACCTTCACCCCTGCATCACCATATAAAAGGTTTGCATCACAAAGAGTTTATATCACAGCCTAGAAAAGAACATGTTGAATCATTTCCCTGTGATGGACCTTCAAATGGTGTTAAAAGGTACATATCATAGAAAATTCCCCTTTTAATGTTTTTCCAACACAACTGTTGTCTGTATATGAGGAGACCCTTAAATTAAATTATCCTTTTCTCCTGGTCCATTTGGTTCTGGTTTGGATTTGCAATGCTTCGTACATCACACGCATAGATTCATTAGACCCCACCTACTGGTCACAGCGACCTCTACTCACACACGCAGCTCCACCATTATTCTTCATTAGTAGTCCTGGTGTGCGTCCAGTGTATTGGGGTCTGAGCCCTGGTCATCATGTCTGCATCTGGGTCCACAGTTGGTCTGGCCCAGGTTGACCGGCTGGTCCATGGGTGGCACCACATTCGTGGTTCGTCTGACTGGTGTGGGTCTAGATCAGGCATGGGCAAACTATGCCACAAAGGGCCGGTGTGGCTGCAGGTTTTTGTTCCAACCAACCAAGAGTGCACAGTTTGACCAATCAACTCTCTGAAAACCCAGATCAGTTGATTAATTGAATCAAGTCTGGTGTGCTGCTGCTTGGTTGGAACAAAAACCTGCAGCCACACCGGCCCTTTAGGAATGGTTTGCCCATCCCTGGTCTAGATGAACCAGACCCGAACGCACACCAGAGCTCGGCTGCAAAACAGTTTGAGTCTCTCCAACTGATTGTATTTCACCGATGTCTTTGTCTCTTTCTCTCTCTCTCAACTTTTTTCAGGTTCCATTTCTTTCTTCTCTTCTCAGTAGAATGCAGAAGAAAGGGGCGGAGTCAGCTGTGACTCATTTGCATGAAAGCATGAGGCACTAAAACCAAGCATTTTGAAAAGGCCTGTTTCTCCAGGTTAAAGAGGCTGTTGTGTCTCTGCTTCAATGTGGTATTTTGACCAAAACATGTCACTGAGACACCAGGGAACTGCGTGGAACTTGTGGACAATGGCCATGCTATGTCCTCTTTAAACAATAACTCCACCCTTTTGTGTCTTGTTTCATCATGTTCTGTTTCCTGTTTTGCGATTGCATTCCGCACTAGGAGATAAAAGAAAGACAAATGTTCTACAAAGGATCTTGGTGTCGGTGCTGGTGATGCCACCTGGTGTGCATACTACAGTGATAAATAGGAAACTCCACACACTTCTGCATATTTCTAAAAACAGAATTAAAAGTGAATGTGCAATGCCACTTTTCCATTTTTGGTTCCGCTCCTTGCCATGTAATCTAGTACTTCCCAACCTTTTTTGGCTCATGGCCCCATTTTTAATGTCAAACATTTCAGGTGATCTCTGTCTTCACAGGGTCCGGCAGCGAAGACATATTTCTATTCTCTTTTCAATCTGCTTTTCTCACTGTGACTGTGTCCAGGCAGGTTGAAGCATAGTAACGCATGTGGTCACATGATCAGGTCAATCCAGATATGCCATCGGAAATATTGTGTATTTTGTTTTAATTCGATTTTTTAGTGTGGTGTTTTAATCATAATGAAGTATATAGTGAATCATTAAAAAAATATTTATTTGTAGTCATTTTTAAAACGTTAATTACGAGGAATTTCCCCATTTGAATTCCAGGTGACCCAAGGTTGAAAAACACTGGTTTAAAAATAGCATTAAACCATCAAATGACCACTTCTAATAAATGTATTTTACCTACATTTCTGGTTTGTGCAAATGTATAGTTGCATTGCTTGTAGATATGAAAGTTGCCATCTTGCTGGATGAATAATAGCATGAACACAAAGGATTCCAGTAGTGAGAACTCTTCACAGTAGGAAATGCTCTTAAGCTACTCTTACTCAACATCAAAGTGAAGCACATGTGTAGGCCATTGTCTGAAGAGGACAAAGAATTTCTCCAACCACCTTTTAACCAAAGAATATTTCACACCAAAAAGATTATCCAAAACCCTGCAAAAAAACCTATCATTCATCACTTTCCTTTTAATCAAATTTTACTTTTTTTTTTTCTCTCCCACATCTGTTAACTTTAACTCTAGTTTCAAAGTGTCAACTGAGAAAAAAAAAATCACAATGCTGTGGAGAAAAAAAAAAAAAAAAAAAATCTCACAATGGCTTCACACATCCATCCAAATCTGTTGTGACTGATCATGAGGCCATGGCCAGGAGCCTGTGGTGTCTGTCACCTTGATTGATAAGACGAGTGTTTGGTGATGGACGTCACGCTTAGCGCTCTGGTGCATCGCTGGGGTGGGTCTTTCTTATGTTTAGATAGAGGTCACATAAATAGATTACGCAGTTGATAAAGTCGTTTGATGAACAGCTTAATGTTCATGTCAATCCCAAAAACAGTGGAAGCGAAATGCCTTTAGGATTCGACTGGCGACCAGACAGTCTGCCGTGCCCTCAAACGTCAGCTTGTGATTGAAATATGTCGGTGTTGAAATGGCTCCTGCTGTTGAAAACATGACAGTGGATGAAGGACAGCTATTTGCAGGGAAACCGGGATGCTATTGTATTACATTGCCAAGTGTCAATATGTCCCGGACATGGTGGATCTCACCCTACATTTGTGGTTTGCTGGCAGGCTGAGCAGCTCATCTGTTCAGTGTAAGAATGGGGATATATAGCTGACAGACAGGGGCTGGGGTTGTACATCATGTAACTGGAAGCTTCCAGCATTTTAAATGGACAGATACAATCAAGTACGAATATGAACCCAACATAATTTGAGCCTCAGATATCATTAATCTCCCACTTAGCATTTGGATACATGGATCCTTTGTGTCTGGATGTGATGTAACAGGAGTATGTTTACAACCGCTGCAAATACGGATGCATTTTAGGAGATTGAATAAATGTGATGTCATAACCTATATATATATATATACACACATATATATATATATATATACATTTATATACAGTGTAATAAACAGTCAATAGGATCAGTCGTGAATCCAAAATGAAATGCTTCTACACATTCTACACTGACCTGTAGAATCTTTGTTTACTACAGCAACTGTTGTTTATGTTCTTTAATGTCATACAGGCACAATAAAATATTTTAAGATAAGTGGTTCCAGGTCCAACAGACTCTGCCTCTGTGACTTATTTTGGAATCGATCCAGCTGATGTCATTATGTGCATGTGCTGATGGCATCATATCAAATATCTCTACAGTATATATGTGCCAAGTTTGAAGTGAATTGAAGGAAAAGTGATGTTTTAATAGATATTTGAAAATGGTGACTACTATAAAATGGGAGAAGATTTTTTTTTTAATTCCTACTTTTCCTAAATCATAACTGTGTCTACTATGGGTCACTGGTAATGTATAAACCCAATTAAATATGAAATCAACCAACAGTTTTGTCACTAAGGACATTTGAAATTGTAAAATTAAGTAAATTGGGGGGGTTTAACAAAAATGAAAATGGTTAAAATTGTGTCTAACATTTCAGGTTGTTCACATGTTATTATTACAACATAGTTTGTCAATGTAAATATTTTCATACTTTAATATTATTTTTTGCAGTAAAACTGGAAAAAAAATTGAAGTTGTCATCATTTATCGGCAAATAAAAAACTGAAAACAAAATATGGAGTCATTAAATAAGTTATGCTCTTCATCCCAGGGGCCACATTGGAACCATTGGTGGGCCGCATTTGGCCCCCAGGCCGCATGTTTGAGACCCCTGCTTTAAGGTAACTACACATCTCATATAGTGGTCTTGTTTATCCATTTGCTGAGAACACTAGTTATTATCATGTTCTAGAAGCATCATTAATTTCTGTCAAAATGCATGAAAAACCTCATTTGTACTTCAAATCCTATGATTCATTTGCCAAAGTATTTTCAGAGGCAAAGCTGGCACCACCTTTGGTGAATGCACCGTGGAGACAATTTCAAAAGATAGGGGGAAAAAAATGCAAAAGCATTCTTGTATTGAGTCAATTCAAATTCAAGGCCACTGCGTCTGCACTGTGTGACTTGTGGCACTAACTCTATTTACTTGTTCCCTCAACCATGAAAATAATGCACACACACAAACACACAGATGCTTGAACATACTAACGCAGAGTTGGTGAAAAAGGAAAAAAAACAACAACAAAAAAAAGCAGGAATTCTAAAAAACACAAAGCAATGCATCACCAGCTCCACGGAAGCTCATTCAGTTTGGCTTTGATCAGACTCACCAGTTCCATTCCCATGTGGCAACAATGAACATGCGGCTCATGGAATCAACCATTACACAAAGATTTTGTGAGGCTCAGTCACCTGTCTTACTTTGAATGAAAGAAAGAAAGAAAGAAAGAAAGAAAGAAAGAAAGAAAGAAAGAAAGAAAGAAAGAAAGAAAGAAAGAAAGAAAGAAAGAAAGAAAGAAAGAAAGAAAGAAAGAAAGAAAGAAAGAAAGAAAGAAACAAACAAACAAAGAAAGAAAGAAAGAAAGAAAGAAAGAAAAAAAAAAAAAAAGAAAGAAAGAAACAAACAAACAAACAAACAAAGAAAAAAAAGCTGCCTGTTTCTCCAGCCTTAGCTTATTTGGAGCTTTCACTCTTTCATTCATATTTGTGTTTATTTCATGGACCCTTTGACGGGCAGCACGCAGCCAGAATGCCAGAGGCTTTTTGCCGGGTCTTTTGTCTGACCTCAGCTGTCAACTTGGGAGCACCGGTAGTTTCTGAAAAGGAGGCGGAGGAGGACAAGAGCTCAAATCCCTCCACACTTCTCAATTCCCCCAGCACTGACCGTCTCCTGCTCCCTCTCTCCCAGGGCTCCTCTTTATCTACTCCACTCGTGCTCTTCTTTCTTTTCTGCATGCTCCTCTGTTCTGCCTTCTGTCCTGAAGGGGAATATTGCCTATGGCAGTGCCAAAGGCCACTCTACAGTGTTTTAGATTGCCTCGGATGTCTGTGAACCATTGCCCAATGCAGTAGGTCGGAAACACATACATATGAATGCACACTGGCTTCTGCAATTAGCTAAAAATGTTGCAGTTTTCTCTAAAGGTCTCCAAATACTATGTCTTTGTTTGTCCTCCAGAGAATCTAAGGCTGTTTTCACACCTGTTAGTTCTGTAGACTGGTTCGTTTGGGCCCAAAAGTTGTTACAATGTTACAGTTCTCAACTGGTTGGGTTCACATTCACACCAGTGTTTTTTTACAAACGGACCAACCACTGTGGGTGTTATATCTCTACTCACCCATGTGGAGGCGCTGTTTGGAAAATACTGCGCTTTGGGTGACGTAGACGAAAGCTGATTGGTGCAGCACGTGCAGAGGGAAAATCCCGGAACAAAACATCAGACAGATTTGTTTTTTACTGAACAATGAACTGTGGTCTTCTGCTTGTTTTTGTTTTAATATATTTTTATCACTGCTTTGTGCAGCAAATACATTTACTGCTGTTGTTCCAGCATGAAGCTCACATCCAGCACGACAACACTATGCATTTGTTTTTGGCGCAGAGAAGATGCGTTGCGAGACATTATCGCAGAAAGCAGACTACGCTCCTAAACCTGAACCAACTTTTTCTTCGAACAAATTTTTGCATTTTTTCTGCTTGCTACGGAAGCTTCCGTAGGTCAAAAAGACTGTTCCATAAGAGATATGACCGGTCAGCGTTCTCACCAGCAACGAACCGCTCCAGAGTCCGCTTCGAACCAGACCGAGACCACCTCGAAAAGGAGGTCTCGGCATGGTCCTTTAGTGAGGACCAAAATAAACTGGTCCACTTTAACACCAGCCCAAACGAACCGGACCTGCAGGTGTTCCGAACTATAGTCCACTTAAAGCCAAATGGTGTAGGTGTGAAAGCACCCTAACTTAAGCCACATTTCCAAGACATGGTATCGACTCTACTCGATTCTACTCAGGGACCACCTACTATTGGTTGAGAGCGTTTCCATACAGATACTATCGTACCTGGACGTCATCAAGCTCGTACAGATTTTTTTTTCCATCATCCACCAAAGACTGAAAAGTCTCAACCTCCATGACCAACTATGGTGTAGTTTTGTGGAATGTCATCATGGCGTTGGAAATGGAATTTAACTTATTTTAATTCAAGTATTATTGGTGATATTGTTAATAACGATATGATATTTTGTTTATATATGCTTTGTATTAACTTGCTTATGCAACATTTTATTTAATTTATGTAATTTAGTTCAATAATATATATGTTTTAAATGTTCATTATCTTAATTTAATTCAAGTATTATTGCTAATATTGTTAATGATAAGATATTTTTGTTATAATTCACTTCTTATTTATATATGCTTTGTATTAATTTGATAGAAGGGGGAGGGCTTCGCATAAGCACTGTGTGCTTCTCCACGTGTCTTTGGATTATTGTGGGTCTAGACTTATTCATGCGTCAATGGGAAATGTTTCCAGGTTTTGTTTTGTTTTTTTAGTTCATTTTCAGTTTCCGTCTTGCTCCAAAAGCAAACACAAAATCTGAAAATGTTGAATATGTTGTTGTACTTAGTTTCCAATGGTGCTCAAATTCAGAGAAATGTGTCATTTATTTACTACAACAGTTAATTTAGCCACATGTCAATGATGTCACATGACATTTACTGTGTTAACACCAAAGCTTAACATGCCTTTAGGCATCAGCTAAACATGCTTCAGAATAAAACTATAAATTTAACCATTAGAGACTGGGTTCAGACAAGTAGTGAAAGTAACAGCTGAAAAGGGAGAGGCAGTTGCTCAGGTGTGTCAGTGTTATTTAACTGTCACGTATTTAATAAAACTATTTTCTTTATCTTTTTGAAATGATATTTTTTTATTTGAAATAGTAAAACAAGTCAGGAGATGTACGGCATAAGTAGTATATGGTCGGACTAAACCTTTTTTTTTTTTTTTCATATCCCTGTCCCAACATGAACACATATATAAGAGGGAAAAAAAACTATCAAAATAAACCACAGCAAACAGAGGAAAAACACACAAGGGAAAGAAAATCAATATGAGAAAATGCTTCATTAATTAACAATCAAAGTAAGTACTGGTGCATGGCCATTCAAAGTCAGCCTTGTATTACAGAGACTAATGATTTATTACACCATGTTGATAAGACAGGTGGACCTCCATCTACCCAACATGACTGCACAATACAACACCATACCTATCAATTTGCATCCAATCCATTATTATTTTAATGGAAAGAAATCTAAACTCAGGCTAGAATATTGTGAACACCGACATTTATTTTTATGTCTTCAGAAGTCAGCTGACTTTTCTGGTTCACTATTTCTACTCTGCTCTCTTCATCATTCTTCCTCACAGGGGCAGATCTACAGTATGGGAGGACCTGGGTGGGCGGGGAGGGGGGGCACCCTGATTGACAGCTGTACCCACCCAATCACAAGCTCAGAAACAGGATTCTAGACCGATTTTCGTTGCCTCATCAAACTGAAATGTTGATTAATATCCTTAATATAGTTATTTATTTGTAAATGTCAATGGAAATAAACTATGTATATTTAATTATTTGTGTTTATTAAAAAAATAAATAAATTCAGTTCCAATTCCAGAAATGCTATTTAATTGTTGTCATACGGGGGTGGGGTGGGGGGCTTCACTTAGACCCGTCTAAAAATAACCGTCTAGATCCGCCACTGCTTCCTCATATCAAATATTGCAGGATCAGGAAGTAGCTTAGAGCCAAAAAGCTAGGGGGGGAAAATAAATAAATAAGAAAAAAAAATGCATGCTCCCCATTGCCCAGTACAAAATGCACAGGCACTACTAGCATTAAACATTTTAGCATAAAACATTTATTAGATAAATAGCCAGACACATTCCTTGGGACTCAGTGGAAGGAGAAAAAAAAAAGAGGAAAGATTAAAAAGGAGGATGACTATTGGCCTTTTGGAAACAAATACAACTCCAAATACAAGCTAATGTGTAATAATATGTACATAGGCACCAATTAGACACAACACAAGTATGCAATGTTAATATCCTCTGCACTTCAGTTCATTATTGTGAAAGTAACCCATTACAGGGAAGTTATTCTACGGATAATCCAGGCAAAAGGTTTAGTACTTGACAAAAGATAAAAGCTCTTGCAAAAGCTGTGGTTATTCCCTGTAATCAGTCTGCAGTCGTGTTGAACCACATTCATTTTTAGTCATACTGTATGAAAAGTCTTTGCATTTCTTTGTAAAGTAAAGTCTGCTTGTTGCCAGTTTTTACAAGGAAACTGGAGCAGCATCCTGTGTGAGTCCAATTCACATCTCTTTTTTTCTGTTCTGAGGGTGAACCATTCGCAGCTTCAGAAAGAGGTCAGTCTTAACTCATTTCATAAAGTTTCTATTTTCCATTTGCCTCGCAGCACCTCCCAGATTATCCTTAAAGCGGACGAGATGTGGAGACGGTATGAAAGAAGAGCGAGAAAGAACAGGCAGGGACACACATTGTAATGCTATTAAAAATAATAATAATAAAAAAAAATAAATAAATGACTTCTTTACAACACATATGTACAGTGTGTTTGATTCCCTCACCAAATCTACCCACGATCCCTGGATATAAGATGTAAACATGTAACATCGGCGTGTGTTGATTTGCATGTGCCAGAAGCCCATGGAGACTGCCAGCTGTCTCATATAACCATGGCAGGTGGTAATTGCCATTATGACACTAAGGTTGGGCTGAGACCCCAGTAAAGTAGTGAGTGCCGTCTCATTAACACTGCCGTTGTTCAGAGTCTTCCACAGACACAGGGCAAAGCAGCCGAGGCAATTAGTGTGGGACCACAGGGAGGTGGATGCACAGGCTAGAGGAGTCAAACTGAGGCTTTTTTGTAGCCGTTACATTTGGCTAAGACAAACTTTTTTTTTTTTTTTTCATGCAGGGGAAAAAGAACGAAGATTAAACTCACTACAAATGATTTTCATAAATTAATAGGGCACCATACTGATTTTACACACACTAATCATTTTTGCTATTGATGCTCACTACTAAGAGGTTATGTGTTGTGTGGCTTTAGAAGAGCTTTAATGTTCAGGGAAAAAAAAAAAAAAAAAAAAGTGTTGTCTTCAATGCTATCTACTGTGGAGTCACACTAACACAAAAAGTCAACTTAGAAAAATAAGTAGGGAGTCCGTGTTTTCACCCATGGAAATATTTGAAAATGTGTTCCAGTAGGGTTCTGAGATGTAAAAAAACAACAACAAACAAACACATAAAAAGCACCTTGATATTCAACATAAAATATGGATCATACCAGAGATGTTCACAAGTCACTTTTTACAAGTCCAAGTCAAGTCTCCAGTCTTTCATCCCAAGTCCAAGTCAAGTTTCAAATGTTTGAAATGAATGTTTTCACATTAAATGCTATTTGAGATAGTACCGCATTGCTGTATTGTTTTGGATTAAATATGTAGTAATTAAGTGTGGTGAAAGCATGTAGGCTTTACTCTACTATAAATACTCTGTTATTTCACACTACACCATCAAAATTGATCAGAACAATGCATGTGCAATGTGAAGAAACATCCCAAAAGCTTTGTTTAAATTTGATTAATGGATTTTGATTAAATTACAAATGCACTGTATTTGTAATTTGAACCCTGTGGCAGCACTGACGTGTTACAAACCATTATGCAAATATCAATATTATTTCTACCTGAACATATTTCCCACACTATAAAGTGAACTGTCAATGAATGATGTTTATGAAGGTTTTACATATGTAAGGCACATTAAGTGAAGGTAAAATTATGAGATAAAAAGTCAAAATTATGAGATAAAAAGTCAAAATTATGAGATAAAAAGTCCAAAAAAAACATCTAAATTCCTGCTCACTAAGCACTACCAGAATGAATCCATATATAAGGTGCACTGTGGTTTTTGTAGAACTAGTTAATGTGCCTCATGTCCAATAATCTACCTTCAACTACTGGGGTTGAACAACAAAGGATCTTTATGGTCATGTTTCATGTAGGTTAGAGTAGCAGACAGGCACATATATGAGGGTAAACCCATATATGTGCCTCTGTAGAAAAGAGAAATAACTAGAAATTCATATAGACACAATAATATACACATTATTAAAGGAAATAAATACTGTATATAATTAAAAAAACAGCATGGAGAGGATGATAATGATAACCATAATGATAATAATAGTAAAACTGTGCCTGCTGTCATAGTTATACAGGAAGATACAGGGTCACAAAACTGTACCCTAAAGACTTTACCTTGTTTTACAAGTTCAACAGTTTTGCCACACAGATATCCAACATTGCTAAAGTATTCAGGTAATAAACTATGAAACCATTGTGAATAAATGGTATTATAACCTTTAGATCACTGTTTTACCAGCATTCATAAACACATGTTATATTTACGTATTTTTTTTTTTTTTTTTTGAAAGAATCAGCATTTATTTTAATCTCACGCTTACAAATCTATTAATTTTTATTAATAAAACACTGAAATAATTCAAGAGTTGGAAAGTAAGTTTTTCTTTTTCCGTGACAGACAAAAATGAACACTGAATATAGAGTAACTCAATAATCTGACAAATTTGGTTCACGGCACAAATCCCAATCTGCTTTCTATTACTCTCTCTGACATGTGGGCTTTGTCATGGCATTTGTGTGATGGCTCTGTCAAGCACACTCTGACCTGCAATTGCAATTCTGAAAAGACACCCCAACGTGAAAGAAAAAGAAAACCGAGTTGGTAACGCACCACACTCCTGAAGGAAATATTCGATTGCTTTGTCCAAGTCACCACAGAGACGGATTGCACTGGGACGGGGTGCTTCAGATACCCGTGAAGCTGAACAATATTCTCCATGCTGTGAGGAAAGATGCAAAATTTCCTCCCCCTCATCTTCTCCTGGGCCATTCATTGGCTCTGTGAGTCACAGGTGCATGAATGCAGCAAAGAAATCAGGTGAATTTAAGCCCTCTGCTGATGTAGTGGAAATCACACAGACTCATTGTGACACATGAATCACATCCAGGCATACCTTAGGGTGAGGCCTCTGCACAATTGGTGTGACTGCATTATTTCTGCCTGCCAGAGACCCTCACCGCTCAGGGGCTTTTCATTCCCAAATCTTTCTCCTCATATATATATATATATATATATATATGTATGCAATCCCGTCTCCTGTCCTCCACACTCCAGAGTACTGCAGTGGTGACAGGCTACTCATCTGCTCTGCTCTCCTGCATGGCTAATGGAGTTAATCTATGTTGGAAAGGTCAAGTCAGGGAAGATTATGGCCTAGTCTACTGTTGAATGGCTGACCTTATCAGTGCTAATGTACCACCGCAATCTGTGTTGTCACCTCCATATCGAGAGAGTAGGATGTGGGCGGGCTAAAGGCGGAGGGTTCGAAACGATGCCGGAGGTGATAAGTTCAGCAGGTCACAGCACTGTTTGGAAAGTGTGATGACCCACTGATGTGGCAGATGATGGCTGATATTATGAGGGAAGACGTGCACAGTGAAGCTCATAAACGTGCACTAAAATGCTCATGGCTTTTAATCTGCTCTTAACACTTTAACAAAAATAACCTCATCATTTATACCATACTTCATATTTGTAAACAACTATTTTTTTTTTTTTTTCTGACTGTGAAGTGATGCAGTGTTTAAGTATCAAGTTGAAGTCACAGCGGGAGGTTTATGACTAATACTTATGCTGCAGGTCATGGAATTTATGTCTTTTTATAAGCTCGCTACAACTTGGCAGCAATAAATCACAAATATATGATCTGATTTTAGCATTTAATCTAATAATGCCAAATGTATCATATTTGATACATATGTTTTGAGGCTTTTTATATGATCCATGTGTGTTTTTTTTTTCCTTGACAAACCTAATGTAAAGAAATAGATACATGCAATACACAAATAATCCACCTTGGTCACCACCAGCAGTCACTCTGGTGACACTATAACACTGTCATTAATGAGGAAGTAGGCAGAACTTAAACAATTTTGAAAAAGAATGATCAATTTGATACACAGGTTTGTGTCATATTAAGTTTTTGTTTGTTCAAAAATAATAGTTGAGCATTGAGACCCAATGTATCAAATGTGATACAAAATTGAAAATATAATAAAGGCTCGACTTTCAAATAATTGGACTTTTCTATCAATTATTTAATCATTCAGACTTTATAGGGTTAATCTAATTTCTGTGAATTTACACAACATAAAGTAATATAACTTAGTGCATCTTGGTGCATTTAGTTTTATATGTTGCATTACTTAATGACACATTATGACCCAGTAGACATTTACTGTCCATATACTGGCATACATCAGGGTACATTTTACAGTTTATAAGGTGGATTTGAAATTGTATTTATTGATATTTTTTTTTTTTTTTATTATTTATGCATTTGTTTTGTCCCAAAAGGACCATTTATATTAATAAACACAATATGTGCAAATATGCAAAGTTATAGCTAAGGTTAATTTTCATCTATAGTCACTACATAAAACAACATAGGTCACATAAAACATTACAGTCCAGTGTACATCAAATATTTATGCTACATTGTGCATAACATACATACACACAATTCCAGTGTCAGATGACTTTGAATGCATCATGACATGTGCATGTATTAGAAAGAGGTTCGTCTCCATACATGAATAAGAAGAGACACTCAATGCTTGACACTCCATTAACAACAGTAAGGGACTAAACATACTTAACCCTTTAACCCCTGATGTATTGGTGCTGATGCGTTCTGTTTCCAGCAGTGTGGTGAATTTCCCTTATTACCTCCGACAAGAGTTTGTTTGTCTGTTATTTAGCAAAATAACTCAAGAAATGATGGTGGTTTTGATGTCATTTTCAGGGTAGGTTGGTAATGGGGAGATTTAGAAATGATTAGATTTGACTGATGTATGGAGATAAATGTGTCAAAAAGAAAGACTACTAGAATCAAATTACAATGCTAGATATGTTATTTTTCTTTATTTATTATTTAATAAATATTTGTTTTATTAATTTTGTTGCGTATTTTTTCAACTTTTTAAATTTCACAATTTTTTTTTTCTTCAATTTTGTTCCATTTATGTCATACTTGGTTCATGTTATTTATCATTGTGTTGGTTTATTACTCATTTTTGTTTGTTTTATTGGACAGTGGCTGTTCTTGTTCATTGTGTTGAGTATTTTCTTTCCCCCCCCCCCCCCCCCCCTTTTCTTCCTTTAAGTCTCAGGAGTTAAAGGGTTAATCCATTATTAATAGAAATGATTATTTCAACCGTATCATGACACTGCCATTAAGACACAGACTGTAGAATATATTAGCATTTATAGCAGTTAAAGTATGCTAGCATTGGTCTGTGGCCTTGCAGTGGCGAGTAGATCTGCTGTTGTAGTGTGAGGGGGGGTGCGGGTGGGGGGGTGCCCAAGGCTGAATCCTCTGTGTAGTAGTGATTCTGTTTTGCCAAGAAGCCTCCCTATGCTTGGCCAAAAAATATATTTGTATGACTGCCTACAGGGGCCGATTGTGGGTGCTCCGTTGCTGATACGTCCCCTGTATGTATCTGCGTTAGGCACATTTTTGTATGTGTTATAGGAAGGCAGTCAGTCTAACAGTCCAACCATAAATGAAACAAAAGTCATGCTCATATCATTCCCACAGGCTGGAGGTTTTTAACAAGCTCGCAAAATCTCAATTTCATGCATCTCGAAAAACTTGCAGCAAAAGAGTGTGAGTGCGATATCACTGAATGTGTGTATTGTTCTGATATCTGTACTTGTAACATTAACTGTAGAATGAGAGGGCATTTATACACACCGTCTGTTTGACTGATAAGAGGGGGGGGTAAAATGAGCACCTATTAACTTCATTATTATATGGTATTTAACTTATCATACGGTTGCTATGCACCTCAGAGGAGAATTCAAAATATTGTATTCCTTCAGCTAATGTACTTTTCAACTCTGACAGCAGTCGTTTTAATTATTTTATATGACATTTTTTTGTATGTTAGCAGAATCAACAGGGTCTTTAAGTCTTTTAAACTATTATTTTTTGATTATGTATTGCAAACTATTTGATGCATTTATTCATAGTTGCCTTTTAATCACCTTAGATATGTATACTGAAGTATTTGTCACACTACTTTGAATGTTGACTGACATCTGTGGCGAGCTATAAATGAAATGTCCGTAAGGGATGAATACACACAGTAAATTTTGCAGTGTTAAATCAACACTTAGAGAGTTTATTTAACTTCTTCTAGAGTATATTTGGTCCCATTGTCTCCAAATTAACACTGCAAAATCTACAGTGCAGTTTTCTGAATCTGAAACGTATGTATCTGTTTTCAATAGGATGCGTTAAATCGTGACATATCAACACTTTTTCCACTGGGACCCTTCCACGACCAATCCATTTTCAAAGCAGGGGTCTTTTCTAAAGTCCTTGTGTGTGATTAGATGACGAATATGTCCGTCATCTTGACTGACGCGCCGCTTTAGCTACTCACATTGAACTCAAGCTGTGACTCAATCAAGGAAGAGCTGCAGCAGACCTTCAAAACAAATGCGACAGTTTGGCTAACCCTAAGGCAACATCAGCGACAGCCAGCGGATATTCCTTGAACCAGCGACTTGCAGAAATTGGTCTTAACGTGTCAGATGTTCCAAAAAAATCTTCTGGCAACATTTTATTTGAGTTTTAATCTGTAGAGGAAGAAGTTCATTAAAAGTTAACGCTTACAGAATTATAAAATACAAGTGCAACTCAGTAAAATAAAGTTCTGTTCATTCATATAATTTGTCATTTAATTTTCTTAAAGTCTGAACCCAATCTCGTGTCTCGTCTCGTGAGATGAGTGTCTCGTCACACCCCTACCGCCCAGTTATGGGAAGTCCCACCCAGTGACAGTGATTGGCTCCTTCAATAATAATAATAATAATAATAATAATAATAATAATAATAATAATAAGCTTTATTTGTATAGCACCTTTCATACAAACACTGTAGCCCAAAGTGCTTCACATTGATTAAAAATCAAAATACAATTTTAAAACAGGGTGAAATTAAAATTCAATTGCACAAAATTATAAAATTACAAAAGTACCAGATAAACTTATTATACATGCATTATAAAATTTCAACAAATAAAAGAGTACAGATAAACTGATTATACAGCACAAACTATAAGGAATATAAAGAATGTAAAGAATGGGGTCATTATTTATTTCCCTTCAAAAGATGATGAAAATAAAAATGATTTTAATTTAGTTTTAAATATACTCAGTGAACTTTGGTGCATAGTTAACAAAGGCTGTGTCCCCCAATTTTATTTGTAATATAGTAAATAAATATACTCAGATGGTTGCGTGAGTCGAGTGAAATGCAGCCAGACGATGTGAGTCACGTTACTGGTTTGTATGTTTCCACAGGGATGTGTGAATAGTTGTAGAAATGGTTAATTCATACACACAGTAGCCAAATTGTTTATGTGAAACATGTGAAGTAGCTTGGATTTGTTTTAAAATATGAAAAAAAAAAAAAAAAAGGTTTGGGGAAACACTGGTGATGTGACAGTAGATAAAGCAGGTGACAGACCATCCTGCCAACATCAATAAACACTTTCCAGTTTTCACAATTAGCAAGTCTATACTTGGACTTTACATCCAGTTTGGATTATTACATCTGTTATTGTGTCAGACGCTCAGCACCACTCATTGTATTTACAGCCTGTCTGCTTCTTTGGCAGCTGAGGTTTTGTTGCTGTTCACTGCTGTCACTAATTTTACTCTGGTTAGAGAGTAAATATTTATCTATGCAGAGAACAAGGCTAGACCACTTACACTCTATTGATTTATTAGTTATTTAGTTATTAGTTATTTTTTAATTGACTCAATTTCAGATTAAATCTGTTATTTGAAGTTATAGTCGAATAGCAATAAAATAAAATAAAATAAAATCGCAGCACCTTCAACAATCTACAGTAGAATTTTGTAGCTTTGTTAAAATAAATAAATTCTGACATGAACTTCACTTGAATATGAAAGTCAAAGAAATAATGTACAATGATAGATTTTTTTATGAAAGCATTTATCACCATACGTTATAATACCAGTCTTTTAACTTAGCATTTTTTCAGTGAAAATTCAAATATTTATTACATTATAATATTGAAATATTTAATTTACTGACAGACAAACACACACAATCATGCACACACACACACACATATATATGTATATCATGCTACTATATCAAAATGTATAAAACTGAATAAATAGTGACATTTTAAGCCCAATGTATCATAAAACAAGCATCTACAGCCACTGCATAGTTTTTTATTGGTGAAATTCTGGAGCATCTGTCATTTCTGATGACATTAAAAACTGTAAAACTGCTTTTTACCTGAATTATTTAAATGTATTGATAGGATGAGGGGCTTAAATGTTATTAAACGTTTTAGATCAGTAGATGCTTTACTTGCCGGTGGCTGTTTACGTGTTCGAGGTTAAGAATCAACCTCATTAATTCCTTTTTTTTTTTGTACTTGTCAAGGCCATGTTCCAGTAAGTATTTTAAGGCTAAGGTGAATAACACGGTTAAAACTTTCCTCTGCCTCAGAAAAAGACATGCATTTGAAATTTCTTTGATATGTAATCTAAGTGAAATGAAGTCTGAAAGAAATGAAATAAATAAGTTAAATGATCTTAATCAAGATCTATTTTTATAGCCAGTTATATTCCATCGTGAACAAATATTTCTTCACTTGTTTTGTTGTGGGTTTTGTTTTTTTTGTTGTTTTTTCCCTTTCAGAAATGTCATGGGTTTCTTAATGACATACAAGTTAAATAGTCATTTCTACAATCAGTTGTCAGATTGGAAATAGCATTTATTCAGAGTGACACCACTTTTAAATTAAATCTTTCAGTAAAACTTGTTGCACTTTGTAGCCTTTTGTATGTTTTTATTTTATTTTTTTCAATAGTTATTTTCACAGTGGATCACTTGGCTTTGAAACAGGACAAAAGTCTTTACAGTTAAAGGTGTCATATTGTTATTTCGTTAATATGGCTGTGTTCTCCATTGTTACTCCTGTTTGTTAGTTAGCAAAATACCTCAAAAAGTTATGGACGGATCACGGTTATGGACATTTGTTCCTTGTGACACCCCCAACACACCATCAAATTTTCATCAAGATCCATCCATAACTTTTTGAGTTATCTTGCTAACTAACAGACAGACAGACAGACAAACTTCTCTTCATTCAGAGAAGGGAGGTCTGCTTTAGCGGAGTGCTTTTCTAGTTATTGAATGTATTGTGAATTGGTTCTATTTAAAAAAATGTCCAGATTACTTTGTTTCCAGCTGTTTTTGGAGGGTAGAGGTAAATGACTTGAGGTTGAACAACAGAGTTTATCGGTACTTCCTCATATTTTTTTCCTGATATTATTTCAATGAAATAAATTATGACTCATAAAAAAAAAAAAAACAAGAGGAAAAACGGTGCTGGAACATAAAAATGTCCATGACACAGTGATGAGGCGTCTCTGATTGGCTCAAAGAATTTAATCTATGAATTGAATTGAATTGCCTTTATTGATCCTTTCACAGAGAAATTAATGTGTTACAACAGCAAAGAAAATGTTGCAGTAACAGGCGGCAGGTAAAATGAATGGAAAAAATGGCAGTGTACACTTAGCGGTTAGCATCACATTTAGCACAAAAACAGATACAGTACTCAAGGTTCATGAGGGACACAAAAATTATCACTTTTGAAGGAACACTCCCCTTTCCCCTCTCGCTCTGTGTGTGTTTACCATCCCAGAGTAGCGTCCAGCTAGGTTTTGTGCTGTTGCTTGTTTGGAAAATGTGCACGAAAAAACAAAAATAAAAAACTTTATTTCCACAGAGATCACATGAACTAGTTTGTTCTGCCATTTTTATCAGGTTTGTGCAGCAGCTACTGTGGCGCCGTCTTCTCTTGTAGATGCTAATGCTAATGCTACTTCAGATTCACTGCAATGGGGGACGGGCTTAACCCCACGTGGGTGATGCCAATATCCATACAGCCAGTAGAGGTGACACACCAGCAGCAAACGCAGCCTGCATCAGATTCCAAAAGGAGCGTGGAAAAGTGTTTCTCAGCAGAATGACACCTTTAATCATACTGTAAAAGGCTACGCTAAGGGTCAAACACATCATATCAGCTGCAGACCAAGTCCAAAGTAATCTGGGAAAATGCGACGTGCAGCTTTTCTCCACCACCTACTAATGAAACACGGGTGTTGACAGCAGCAGTGGCTCTGAACTGGAAACCTTTGTACATCATCCTGACAATAAACTTGTACAAGTAACTCCCATTTCTGATGCGATTGTGAAGTCACCCGCTGAAAACTAGGACCCACTGTTGGAACGAGTCTGCAGCTCAGCCTTTTTTTTTTTTTTTTTTTTTCTTTGCCGCGAGCTGCTTCAATGTCAGCAGGGGCACTCAGGCAGGTTAAGTAACGTGTCCTCCTGAGACGTGGGCACAGCGACCCAGGCACCATTCACCCTGACACACCTGACCAGTTATGACCAGGCTTCCTCAGATAGAAATGTCAAGTCTCGTAAGCACTCTACCATCTTCCCCCACTCCCTCTTAACCTACTCCCCACCCCCATCCCCACCCCCGACCTCCTCTTCCTCCTTCCCCTTGTCATTTCCTTTCCAGAAATTACACAAACACAGAATCGCGCATGCATGCATGCTTGTACACACATACACAAAAGGCACAAAAGAATAAGCCCATTTGCCCCCGTCTCCCACAAGGTAGGTAAGACAAGGCATGTCATAACCACACTTGTCAGGTTCTCACTAACCATGCTTGTCAGTGAGCCTGCCCTTGCTTCATTAAACAATCCTCAGCGGTGTAGGAGGCCGAGCAACAACAACCAGCAGAGAGCTCGCACGCTGCCCGAGCGGAGGGTGTTAGGGAGGAGCACCGCTGCTTAGAACAAAAAGCCTTCTTTGTCTTTCCCAAGGCTTTTCTCCACCAGCTCATCGCTAGCACATCTAAAACCTGAATTCACCCGGGACTCGTTCTACCTGGATACTCAGAGCGCTCTGCGAAAAACTAGAAGCATCGTTGCTGATTTTAATCCCCGTTCTCATGTCAGTAATTTGTAAGGTAAAACTTGCAGACCTCCCACAAATAGACAGATCCCCTGATAATACACTCCACCTGTGAATTGAAGTCTGGGTAATCTTAGATATTAGCGCACTATTCCTTCTTCCTCTTCTTTTTAAAGCAGAAAAAACACAAACGGTGGAAACTCTTGAGACTTTTGTAGCACTGGATGGGCTTTGCTTAATCCAAAAAAGAATTAAAAATGATTAAATGTTAACCTTAAATGTGTCTATGATTGATTATTCCATTTAATTACATCATCCCAGTTTATGTGTCTCATGGAACAAAACCGCTTTGTTGTAATTTGATAATTACCTCCTCATAGTTTTACTTCTGTGCAAATATGCTTCAGTGCACTAATGTGTAAAGAGGGCTTACAGATGGAGGTTCGTATTGTTTTATGAAGACTTTTTTTTCCATGCAAATAGCACAACAATGAAAGCCATTTGATGGAAGAGGCAAGATTTTTAGTTTTTTTTTGTTTCCATCATTACCATTTGAAGTTAGAAAATTCTCTGCATTCGCGCAAAGTAAAGCCGCAGCCCAATTTACTCCTCAATCAAATTATACAAGAATGAGAAAGAATGATTGCTATAGAGGAAGCAAATGGGGATGAAAAGGAAATGAGTGACTAGGGGTCTGTACCAACCCTTAATTTGGACGCAGGGCTGATATGCTAATGGGAGCTGCAAATGAGCAAATTAGGCACACAATTTTAGTGATTAAGAGCTCAACAGGCAGCAGGAACTCTCACAATGGATTGAATATACCGTTTCTGATCTTTCTTTCCTCAGATAACAGTTTGGGTAAACCAATTTGAATGAAGACACAGAGTTAAAAAAGGAAAACTTATACATGTTAGGCTAATTAAAGGGGGAAAAATGTAGCCTCAGTTGTGCAAAAACACACACACAGAGATCAGAGTTGTAGGAAAGGATCATGGAGACATTGCGACTGTATGCAGCCAGATGGAGCCTCAACTGGAGGGAAACGTCTTATCAATGTAGACCAGGAGCAGGTATGAAGATAAACTGGGTGGGGTTACATGGAATATGGTGTTTGAGGGAAATGAGAATTCCCATTAGCTCAATTTTTGTGATGGTTTGTCTCCACCTTAGTAATTCCACTTATTGTTTCCGCAACATCATGACATCAAATGCAAAAATGTTCTGTATTCTAATGGTTATACGTATTTCAACGGTGACGACGGTATTTGCAATAGTTGCAGATCTTGTATTACGACAAAGCAGTAATGTACAGAAACGAGGCATGTCAAAATGAATGCACTAACATGTATTAATACAAACATCATCATTGTTAATCTGATTAAACATTTTAAACGCACTTAAACGAACCATACGCATCATAAACAAAGCCGGTTACTATGATTATACTACTCCATTATTTTTAAATTGTCATGTTTTGAAGTTCAGAGACTTGGTTTATTATAAAACAATACAAATCATATTTAAAGTAAATAATAAAACGCTACCAGACGGTGTGCAGAAGTTCTTTAAAAGGCCTGAGAGCTGACTTTTCTTTCCCCATTTTTCCTAAATGTATTGCCCATATCCACAAACTGTAACTGTGACTCAATCAAAGGCATCTACGTTCATGACAAAAAAAGCAGTTTTACTTTTGTACTTTATTACAATTAAGAAGTTTTACTTTTTTACTTTTACTTAAGTAGAATACTTTTATCAGAGTATTTTTCCACACAAGTAGCTATAGTTCTACTTACGTACAGAATGTGAGTACTTCAAACACCTCTGACTCGACCATTTCGTGATACCCAGCCCTAGTTTGCTGAGGTTTCAAATGGTGGAAGCAAAACTCAAGTATGATGTTTAAACACAACAAACCACTTGGTCACAGAGTTGTTAATGTGTCATTATGTTATGAATGCATGGTGACTTGTCATCTTAGGAAAAAATAAATGTAGAAGTTTACAGTAAATATAGCAGTAGATGAATCCACAGTCGAGGAGGTTCAGACATTTCTGTCCTTGGTGGTTAATGAAAAAATTCAGCATGAGTTTGAAAAAGGGGAGTTTATCAGCAACTCTCTGAACATGCATCACAGAAGTTACAGCTGTGTCGCTGTGACGTCCATGTACTCTAAATTCAGAGTATCCTGTAATGGAATAGTACCGCAGCAGTAGATGATGCCGAGGCTCTGAGGCTCTGCAGCAGGGACATCTTAAACTCCTGGAACTAGATTTTTATGACGTTTGTTCAACTGCAAATGCAAAATATTTCTGCAGATTTGACTTGAATGTAAAGGCAAACAAACTTTAGATCAACACGGACATGGACTACTTGACTGGACTGTTTATATTCTTCAATATTCATTTTTATTTCTACATATTCATATCTATTCATAACAAGATTGTTCATTATTTCATTGTTCATCCACTAATCAATGGGTATACTGTCTCTGTTGCTATGTTGTTCTCCATCCTAAATGACAATGTTGTAATTTTCTTTTATGGAATATTTAATCACTAATCATATTAATCCACATTTAATCAATATTTAATTTATTATTGAATTAATAGCTATATAATTTACTGAAGGCTCAGTATAAATCCATCTTAGTCAACATCTTTTCAATGCAAGCCGCTGGTAATCGTAACATACATGTGCACAAGGCTCAAACTTGACTTGGGGGTCGTAAGGGACTTCTCCTGTTAATAACATCTGACAGGTTTTTCACCCTTACTTACATTGAACTGGTAAATTAAATTGATAATTGATAATTATCAAAGGGGGGAATGAAGGAAATAATATATACCTATATGTATGTAAAGATATAAAGAGATGGTCTCACAGCTCAAACTAGGATTCCATCTGTGGATAAGAAAGAGAAGTAAAAGTGAATGTTCTGTTCTTGTGATTATACATCAAGCCCTGATGTCAGACGACGTCAAGGAACTGGTTAGAGCAGGTTTAGCGTGGGTGACTGGTATCTGAAAATGGACTATAAAAGACACATACATGTCAAAAATAAACTGAGCCTTTTCCTACTCGACTTCTGGTGGTGACATACTTGATCCATGACGAAAATCCACAACATTTTGGAGTCTATTCCCTAATCCAATGAGATTTGAAAAGAGAACTGATTTGGGAATTGAATCAATAAGTGATATTGAACACAAATCCCTCCCATCCCTACTCATTAGTGAGTCTTTATCTTGTCATTGTTACAACAAACTGTGTGTGGGAGCAAGCTGTGGAATCTACAAATGTCCAGATGACACATTATTTAAATGTATTTACTATTGTTTATTTCACCAATGACCCTCTCAAGGATTAAGCAGTTTAGAAAATGAATATATTGATCTTTTATTGTATTCTATTCATTACATATTACTAATACATACACACCTGACCATTTATGACCAGGCTTCCTTAGACAGAAATATCAACTCAAGATCCACTTTACATTTCCTCTTTAGAAATAATGCTATTACTCCTCTCTGCTGTTATTTATTTAGTGTTTGTACTGTTTTTACCACTGTACATAGCGTTTGATATTTAATTTTATAGAAAAAGAATAATATACTGTGCGACTTTTTCATTTGTTTTTATATTTAACTGCCTACGTTTCACTATATGTACACAAAATGATCAATTCTTGACTCTTGAATGACCAATATAATAGCTATATTTACATGACTGGTTTTCAGATGAGTGTTCTACTAAGTTAGCAAACACTCTTCAGTATTTTCATGTAAATATGTGTATTTTGAGCCACTCCTGTATCATCATATGAGTTAATATGATAGTGATTGAGCTTGTGACCTACTGGCAATGTTATGTGAAAGTCCTTGTATTTACAATTTTATAATCTAGGCGTCCGTGGCGACATTCCTAGGGTAAAAAAAAATCATAATCTGCCAGCAGCAGTGACGTGTGTTCCATCACCACGGTGACCGGTGTGACCTGTCACTGCATGTCAACGTACGGCCCGAACACACACAGAGGCAGCTGTCACACAGAGGTGGGGCAGGCGGTACATCCCATAGACTGGGCCTTGACAATATTAACAGCCGCAATATATTTAGTGTAAGTAGTTCATTGTGAGTAATTATAACCTATTTACCTCTGTCAAGAAGGGTGCACAGCACAGCCAGCTATAGTCGGATTCCACAGGACAGAGCTGAAAAGACACTGGAAACTGAAAGAGTGATATGATGTGTTTGTTTCACCCGTGTGTGTGTGTGTGTGTGTGTGTGTGTGTGTGTGTGTGTGTGTGTGTGTGTGTGTGTGTGTGTTCTCATTTTAATCCCAAACAGTGACCGGACAGGAGTTGGAGATCACTAAATATTTTCTACCCCAATATTTAAAGACAGCAAAGTGGAAGATATTTAATTAATGGGTTGTTAATTATTTGTACCTGCAGATCTAGTAATTAAGAGTAAAGTTTTTTGTGGTGATGTGTATTATGTACAAACAAATTAAACACCCCATAACTCATTTGAATCAACAGGCAAAATTATTTATTTATTTACATTTCTTATTTTTATTTAATTTTTGTTTGTTAAATGAGGCTAAAAAATACATGAAATAGAAACAGAAGAGTTTTTGCTACTCAATACAACAGACAATGCTGTTATTCTACTAGGCCTATGCAGTCGTCCCCAACTGCTACAGGTACTGTATATCCCGAAAACGCAATGCTTCCAGTCACCCGTCATTTCCAACACTCAACTTCACCCATTCATAAACGTATATATTAAATAAAAAATATAAAAGCATCAGTTCATGTGCCTGACCTACAGTATGAGCACACTTGAATTTGGTGGCAATCCATCCACCTGTTTTGTTTACACATAAAAGACCTTATGTGGTGGCGTACGCAAAACCATTACATCCCAGACTCGTCACGTTTCGAGGATATAATTCAACACTGTCTCACTCACAGCAGATTTTGACTCAAAAATCCAACGCACTGACGAAGTATTGGTTTGTGACGCACAAGGTGTCCCTCAGCGTCTAGTTCAGACACAGGCAGTTTGTAATATGAGACGCTCTGGTTTAAAACACTTTTTTGCTCAGGGTTAGGGGTCTGATCATCACATATTGAAGTAGAAACCAACTGCTTCTCAATTAGATACTAGATACAGTATCTTGGTCAACACGTCTAATTTTGACGCAATTTTTATAATTACTACCACTCATGGTTATGGCCTACTTACACCAACAGAAACTAATCAACTTCCTAATGTCAATTCTGCCCTATGTTATGTTGCCAATAGAGGTGTTGGAGAGAGATATGAAAACTTTTATAATAACCTAGCATTCTCAAGTCAGCAGAGGTGGAAAAAGTACTCACATTTTACACTTAAGTACTTGTGTGAAATGAGTAACAAAATGAGTAAGTAGAAGTATTGTACTGATTCAAGTCATTTACTTAAATAAAGGTTAAAAAAAAAAGTACAACTTGTCAATTGTAAAAAAAGTACAAAAATAAAACTGCACTTTTTGCGATGAATGAAACAATATTTATTTCATTCTACAAAATCACAAAGTTTTCTGTTTTCTAATTTCACAGTGAATGGTATTAACCAGAGTACTGCCCCAGGTCCAACACCTGACAGGTAACC
This sequence comes from Siphamia tubifer, assembly GCA_020466265.1. Lineage (NCBI taxonomy): Eukaryota > Metazoa > Chordata > Actinopteri > Kurtiformes > Apogonidae > Siphamia > Siphamia tubifer. Next base: position 9,834,284 of record CM035796.1, read on the forward strand.
CACAGAAACACAAAGAACATATTGTCACATATATTTAGTTTGTAAAAGTAATAAGCCTAATTGGACATTGTTAAGGAGTATAAAGTTCAGCTTATGTATGCAAAAATATAGGGAGTAAAAGAAAACGTAACCAGAAAAATACCCAGTTAAAGTACAGATACCTCAGAAACCACAAATGAGGAAGGGGAGGAGAAATGGGAGTTGAGTTTGATAGACATATCACCATTCAATCATTTTAATGGGCTGGTTAAAATGACTGGATAGTGGGGGTTTTTTCACTCCAGTTTGTTCAACAGATGATGAAAAATTGTTAATTTTGGTGATAGAGCATTTAAATAATTGGGTGCTGTTAAGGATGTGAAGGTGATTTTAAGCAAAATAGTAAAAAAAAAATATTCCCCAGGGAAACTTCTCTTACATTTAATAGGCAAACATAAGAGCTGGTTCTAACTTTGCAAAAGATCCCTGCAGTTGCAATGCACCACCACTAGGGGTAAACCAAACAGAACTAAACTGAGACCTTTAAAAATAGCTACTTCATTGTGTCCACTGCCCAGCAGAGTTGATTTAAATGTCACTCACTCAGACTAGTTTATTTTCACTTACTTACTGTACTACGGCAGTTTCAATAAATTACTTATGACTGTGTGCAGTGGGAGCTTTAGTCAGGTATCAGTCCATAGTCCATGTTCCGAACAGCTTGAGTGCTTCTGTCAAAGAGCTCAGCTGAAAGGATGAACATAGTCTTCTGATCATGATGGAGGAAACACACCACACCAGTATATCACTGTTGTGCTTCACAGAATCACAGTATCTTCTCTGTAATGCTTATCCAGCGAGGCATCGCATTTTTCACATCAGCTCCCTGGATCAGTGGATCCCAGCCATCGCAACAAGACAACTATCTCCTGTCTCTTATATAAAAAAAAAAAACAAGCCCGTAGGTCAATTATGAAAGCATCTCACGGTCAGGGAGAAAGCTGATGGTGTATAAGAGGGATCAACAAAACATTGTTAGCCACCGCGTGTGTCTTGTCACAAAGCGACAGTCAGTGCTGTTTCTTTTACGGTGACGTTTCAGAACTGTTCACTTTTATAACTGCAGGCAAATGGGAAAGTCTCAAATAGTTATGTTCGATATCATGGTTTTTCCTTTCTGATTTTATGGCAAGTTAAATTTAGGCTGATATCACTGATGCCGATCTGAAATATTCTTAAAATGGCCCAGATTTTCTAAATCGAGTTTGATGATCCTGTCCCCAAAAGTTATGAGACCATGTCCGGCACAAGACCTATTGAGTCGCAAGGGACGCAGCCCTTTGAGCTCAAGTCTGACCCCCTGAACATCCATGAAAACTAACTAACTCACTATCTATAGTTTTGTAAAAGTTGGTAAAGAATTGTGTCTACAGCGCCCCCTAAAATAGTCAAATATATTGTATTAGGCCAGATCACGCCCTAGTGAAGTTAGAGCTATGAAAATCGGGACACATGTTCATCATAAGATGATGAACAAAAAAACCTTATGATGGGCACTCCCATAAACCAACAGTCAGTCCACCATCTTGGATTGAAATTTAAAAAATTCAGAGTTTTTTCGTATTTTAACAAACTCCTCCTTGGCCATTGGGCTCAATGAGCTCAAAATCGGTGAACACTAGTAGGGCATCAAAAGTTCTCAAAATTTATTGGAAAAGTTACACACCGTTTTTGTGCTACGACGTCGCAAATTTTGTGAAGTTTTCAGTAAAAATGACAACTGCATAAATTGCTTCAGCTCCGACATACAATCACAGATTTGACTTAAATTTGACTCACACGTCTATCCCCCAAAACCTACACAAGTTGATCAATAGAAATTTGGATTTTGCTCCATAACGCCCTCTACAATTATGCCTTTACTAAAATGGCTGTAGTGCGAACATACGACTCAGTTGTCAGTCTCACACCCATTCAAAACACATTTCAAATAAGTCACTCTATAGCGCCCCCTGTATATTTATACAAGTGTGTGCATTTCTGGCAGAATATCACATCCTGCCCACTGTACGACATCTCGCTGTCGGCTGTTGCGAGGGTCAGCAAAGGCCTTTGTGATTACTTGCGGTCTTAATTGTTTCTGTTATTGGAACCCCTGCACCTCAACCAGTTGTGTGGAAAATGTTCATACACATGCAGTGTAGATGACACTTTGTTTTACTGGTTGCTGATAATATTCTACATATGTTTCATCTGCAACACATGGAGCATGAGGTTACCCAAAGTGCCTTTATTATACACAGGTATGACAAAGACAGACCATGATGTTTAAACCTAATCGAACATGAACTGAAAAATATTGTTGTGGTTCATTAAGGACAAATTGCCAATATGCTCCGATAATACCTGCTATGTTGTAAGATCAAACCAATAATTGGACAAAAAGCTCATAATGTTACCTCATGATGTTTCAAAGTCACTCGACCATAGAGTTGTGGGAAATGAACAGACTGATGGTGGTTCTATATTTTGAAAATTAACATCTGGGCACATTTCATATCTTTTGCCTTCTTTCTCCCCTTTTCAGTCATGCCAAGCCCTCAAGGCAGTCGGCCACCCACCCAGTCTGGCTCGGTCGGAGGTTTATTCTTGTTAAAATAAGTTTTTTTTCCTCCCTCATCTCCACCAATTTCTTATTATTTGGGGATCTTTTGGGAAGGTTGGCTCAATATGGGTGCCATTTCCAAAATCTACCTCTAATAAGGACATAATATAATTTTTAAATCTACAAATACAGAATACAACAAATGCTTTTATACAGTATGTGTTGTTGTGTTAGGCTGTCCATGTCATTTTTCTGGCAAAATCTGTTTTTGGTTTTAAAAGAGTGAAAAAAAAAAAAAAAAAAGGAAAACTGTGAGAATGATTGTGCATCTGAAGTGAATAAATTAAACATAAAAATCAAGCTGTGATGCAGGTGAAGATTCACATATCTACCGCTCTACTTATCTCCTACATTTGCCTGCAGTGGAAAAATAAAATTGATTTTTTTCATCATCACTACGACTATAGATGTTGTTGAATTTGCCTTTTTTTTTTTTTCCGCTTTACATTTGACGAATAAGTTTGTGCCTCTGGTTCGTACGTATAACTTTTCAGTGCCTCTGTGTCAGCACTTATATACAACAAACTTAACTGGGTGAAGGGTGAGATTTGCATAACGTTCTCATTGGTAAACTTTACTGGTGGGTTTTCCCACTTGACTTTTTCTGTCTTGAGGGTATGCGTCTTGGCCAAACAGTTTGTAGATTGTAGAAACATGCCGGAGAGCTTACACTTTCTATTTCCTCACTCTTTTTTAATTGATCAGCATAATAAAAGCCAAACAGCAGAGGCTTCAGAGTCAATTTTCCCATCATCCTCTCTCTTGCCAAACATGGAAGTCCTGTCTGGAAAATCAATATTTCTGTGATTTTTACTTTATTGCATCATGAGGGTTAGAATGATCAGCCAGGGGATAAAGCAGCAGCTAATAATTATCACTTTTTCCTTCACTTCCAGAGCCGGTTCCTTCATCCCAAGGTGAATTTGCTTTAACATTAATGGAACTTAGTGTTTGTTATTTGATGTAAACCATTGTATTATGCTCTCGGCTCATTTCCTTCTTTAATAACAACCTTTTTCAACATTTAGCTTCACTGTTGAGACACAACAGAGCAGTGATTAGTATGCTACTGCGTTGTGCTCATTTCCATTTGTTTTGAGTGCTAGTGAGCCTCCTGCAACTTTCAAAGTATCAACGGAGCATTTGAAAACTACCTGGTGACTCTAGGCAAGGACTTGACTGGTGCAAGAATAGCATGTTACTCTCATACCTCTTCCTGCTGTGTCGTCTACACTCCCCAGCTGTCAACACAAAAACAGCAGAATGTTTTACATGCTCTTACATATTTTATTGCATTGAGTAAATGTCATGTCAAGCATTTAAAAAAAAAAAAAAAATAGTGATTTCACCAGAGGTGTCCTGTCAACAGAACGAGTCAAATAATCATGTTGGGAAAAGCGTGAGTTTGTTGCGAATGTGATGTTGAATAGATTATGTCTATTTCTAAATCATGGACGTGAACAAGTAAAAAATAAAAAATAAAAAAATGCTCTCACCTACCACATACTAAAACAGAATTTTTGCATAATTGTGCTAATTTTTTTGCCTCTTTTAGTAAATAATTACCATTTTACACTCAAATATGTGGGAGGAGAACACAGAAATTCGGACATGTATGTGCCCGAGGTAATATCAAAGAATGAGAAATTACAGTGGAATCAAGTTCATAACAGAAAATGGGGAAAGCCATGGGAAGTCGCAGTATTGATTTATTCCTGAGGGCTACATTGTTACTGGGAAGGCGCATCACGTTTTCCTTTTCAGATATGAACCTCTTCCAATCAACTCAGTGGCTGCACATTTAGCTTGTTTTTCATAAGATTTGCATCATTTAAATTGCATCCTGCATCTCAAGTATCATTATCTGGCCCTTATCTAAACTGGATTTTGGTGCCGAAGAGAGATTGATCTGTGGAAATCATATTAAGATTTTTGTGCAAATCACATCAATTTGTTCAGTAATGCAAAAGCACTTGTATTTTTTAATACAAAATATGAAAACTGTTGGTCTAGGTACTCCGCTGCAGGTTGCAAAATTCTTGTATCCTTAATTTCTTAAAAAAAAAAACAAAAAAAAAACATGATGATGCACACATGAAAGCACTAAAATTATGAAAAATTACAATCACAAATCAAGTATACAGTATTTGTGATCGGTTACTCTTAAAGTTATTGATTAGCCTGAAGCTAAATGCAATAAACATGATTGTTTTCATAGATGAATAACCTGGAAGTTAAGGGCTGAAAAAACCTGCAACTGAACCCTTTGCCCCCACTTTTGCATTTCCATAAACTGCTACTGATCCTGTGGTTTCATTAGTATCAGGAAAACCTGAGGCCATGATTGCATTTGATTTTTAACTTGTAGTCAGCATATTCTCTCTGTCACATCTTTAATTTTCAGCCACATAGCTTGGCCAGCACTGGCACTGGGGTGACATATTTTGCCCATGGGGTGCACGTTGATTTGCGGCTTTTGGCTGCCCTTGCCCTGTTACAAGTGACGTAAGCGGGCAGGATGATAATGAAATCCAAGGTGTAAAATCTTTTATTCAACGAGGCAAACGAAACTACAGTACACCTGCAAAATAAGCCTTTTTTTTCTCTCTCTTTTTTTTTTGTTTCATTTTTTTTGCTTTTAAAAACAAGCCCAATGATAATATCACATTACATTTACTTAATTAACATAATTATTGAATGATAGAACTGAAATTAAACCAGGACTGGTATTTTCCCCCCAAAGAAAGTTCAGAAGTGAAGTGAAGTGTGGATTAACAATTAAAAAAAAATAAAAAAATTTGTGATTTAAGCTTCTCGGAACACGGCAGCTGTTTTGAAAAGGAAGATGGGTAGGGTGGGGGTGGGGGGGGTTGGGGTGGGTGCACATGACAAATGAGGCAGGCTTTGGAGAAGAGTAGAAGGTCAGCGAGTGGGGATTGTTGATTGTGTTTTGCTTTCATTACGTGCGCTGTCTCATCAATCTACAACCACTTTCAAAACTGATACAAACCCATTCACCCATTAGCATTCTGGGTTGATTTACTGAACGCATCTTTTACTCAAGTTAGTTTTGACAAAAGAGGTCATTTTTCATCACTTGTTCAGTATCGCTGCCAGTTTACTTTGACAATAGCTCACGCATCATCAGGACAAAGATGCGGGAGCGGATATTACGTGTGGAGTATATTACTCTTTTCTTAAGGGTTGACAAATTCAATAAGAATAGATTTCTTGACTGCTATTTTCTGGCATGTCTCACAGCACTTAGCGATTATTTGAATACAAACAACCCGCCTCCATTCCAAAACCCCGCCTCCTTTTCGTCTGCCTGAGCTCTCACCTGACGCACGTGGTGGAAGCAGAGGTTCGGCCTGCGTCAGTCGACAGTACCTGCAGACTACGGATTTTAACCAATGACCGTTCGACCGATGGTTGACCGCATCAGTGTTGTCCGGTCATAATATTATTATTAACCTTTATTTGTTATAGAGCGACAATGTACATTAATAAACATTTCATAGAGAAAGAAAATGTAAACGCACCCATTTTTAGCCTGGCAATAAATTACAACATAACAATAAAAACATACAACATAAAATTCAGTATGTAACACATGACCATAAAGACATATAACATAAAATTCAGTATGTAACACATGACCATAAAGATATATAACATAAAATTCAGTGTATAAAAGTTGACATGTGAACATCACTAGTGATGACAGTTTTAATTGTGTGGCAGCCATTTTTTTAGTTGTGTTTTAAATGATCTGTATGAAGTGGACTCTCTTTAAGGTTTTTTTCCCCCATAGTAAGCAGTGGAATTTACTGTAAATGTTTTCTCTATGTGTGACGGTTTAAAATGAGCTTTTAACATAACATCGCTCGACCTGGCAGTGTGACTCATGTTTAAAAAGCGAAGTGACTGAAGCGTGCCATGGTGTGTAATGGCTGTGTGTGTATATTTTCTGTGACAGTCAGACACAACATAGCACTGGATCATTGTCTTCACTGCACATCATCACCTACAATAAAAGGGTCCGTCTGTGCCGTACTGTGAGCATTAAAGGTCCCATAGTCCACACATTTATCATCCTACATTGTGACCCAGACTTTTATCTTTCATTGGGCTCTGCTATAGTCTGGTTTTTATGTTTGTTCCCAAATATTTTTCACATTGTGCATGTGAGTCCTCTGCATTTGCATACCTAGACAGGAAGAGCAGGTAGTGAAATGTCAGATTCAGATGTACTGGTAACTGATGTGGGACTGCAGGAACAGATAACTGACAGGAGGCTCAGCTAAGCTCAGCCAATTATTTTATTGGGTCAAAGTAAAATAATTGGTCCGACTTTTATCAGAAATATATGAGAATTGATTTACTTTTTTTTGTTTGTTTTAAAACCTGGTGGATTTCCATTACATTTTAATTTGACACATGCTTATTCGGGGCATTTTAAATGACACATTGTGTACTACTGTATAAGTTTAATATTACATTTGAAATCAATGAATGCTGCTTTTAAACCATTTAGTATTTTCCCATTTTGGTCTTAACCAACTATTTACTATTTTATCTCCCATCTCTCCACTAATGTTGTACCTGTAATGGGTCGAAGTATATTACAAGACCCATATAAGACCGGCTATATGAGTCACTCAGATGTATTACATGGGTCATGGAACACACACATCACTTCACGGAAATCACAGATGACAGCTAGTAATGCTAGCTGCTAGCATATTATGGTATTAGCTTCAGCAGCACACCAGCGCTAAACAGCATTAGCTTATATAGTACACTATGCTAACATCTACCCGAACTGTACTATGTTATTTATCTCACCTTGTGGCATCTACACACAGAAATAAACCAGGAATAGATGAATAAAAAAGAGAAAAAGTAGCCGAGATGGCGAACTTGGCACGGTTACCTACAACACAGAGCTAATAAAACACGGACTACGTTCATAACATCAGTGGTGCGTTCAATAGCGTGGGACATTTAAAAACTTACAGAAAAGGAGTTATTCCTGAACAAATAGAACCAAACAATCAAATAAACAATTAAACTGTGTGGGCTTTCTAAAAATTAACTATTATTAACTAGTTTGACACAATAATTTTGAGAGACTGCTCATATGAGTCATTTAAGTCAGAGATTCTGCTCTAACAACTAAGCTGAACTTGAACCTGTTGATACAAAGACATTTGTGTTCCATGGACCTGTTTTCTGTGAAGAACCCACAGAGGGTTATTTATTTCATAAATAGTGTTATTTATTTTCTGACTTTTGTTCTGGGAAGAACCCAGAAAGGGTTATTTGATTGTGGCTTTCTGGAAAAACAATCATTTTTTACATGTAGGCACTCCTGCATTCGTCACACTTTTTCTGTTACAAACTGACCCTGGCCTTTCATCTGAGAAAGGAAAAGTTATGAGGCCCTCACAGGAAATAGTTTGGGGACCCCTGGTGTATACAGTACCATGTAGAAAGAGAATTGCCCTTCGGGGATAAATAAAGTTTTCTCTTTTCTATAATATGACAGTCAAAAAGCTGAATCAGGTACATTTCATTGGTAATATTTCTTCGTGGCGTGCTTTTATTTATTTTTTCTTTCATGTGGAGTGTTTTGGCAAATCTAAGGATGGAATATACTTTTTAAAAAATTTATTATATTCGTCTAAACGTGATTAGAGTACTGACTCATTCAATACTGTTTTCTTTTACTCAAATGAAATATAGTTTTTTTTAAATATTTGGACCATGTGTGTACCGACCACTGTTTCCTCTCCTTATCCTGTCGTTACAGACGGTTACAATGAATCTAAGCCCCAGACAAACACCATTTATTAATTGCATTATCATTAATACATCTAAATCTGATTCACTGTCTCCAAGTCCTGCATTTGGATCCGTTTGGCTTGAATACTTGTACCAGTGACTGAGATTTGACTGGTGCTTTTTTTTTTTTTTTTTTTTTTTTTAATTCAACAAATAGAGGATATAAAAGTTCCAAAGCCAATAAACACCTCACAATTTTAACAGGTAAAGATAAGGATACCACATCAGTTGCATAATACGAACATAAAAAGACAGTTTTATACTTAATTGTCATTATTTTGACAATTAATCAACAGCTAAAATGTCATTAGCAGTATATCCACCATGTGATCATGTGACATAAACAGGTATTTTACCTCCAGCTCTGAGTCCTGCAGCCATTCGGAGGCATTTTGAAAGATGTTTGGCATTAGTGCCTCCTTGATCAATAAATTATAATATTTTTGCATTAGTATTCATGATTGACTGTTTACTTTTTCTTTTTTTTTTTATTTATCTTGTATCATTTAACAGAGCTGCCTTCAGGACCGAGTGAAAAACTGTCCTCCAGATGTCTGTCGCAGGATAAATTCAGATTCCATAACTCTCAATAACTCCCACATCAAATGAATTTATGCAAGAGCGTTGAGGCTTTGAATGTGCGTGTTTGTGTGTGCACGATTTTGACATGATGGATCCTTTTGGACAGAGAGGTGCCAGCGCTGCCACATGGCATTAGGCTCAGGAGGGAGAGTGGTGCATATTGGGAGCCCAAACCAGGGGCAGCGATCACAGATATTATACTAGCTCTGTCACACCACTGACACAGATGTGTGGATGTGTTTGTGTGGCTTGCTCATGTGTGTAGTATGGTTGGAGGGCTTTATACTCCCTCTCAAGTTACCAAGGGAGACGGGAGAAAGAAATGATTGTAGCGTTGGACACTTTTTAAAATGCACTTACACTGTGTGGTGGCAATTATGCAACCATAAACAAATATACTGTGTTGTTTTACATTTTAATACTATGATAATGTCATTTAAAACTGCTCCAGGTTGTATTATTATGTTAACTAAGCTCATGTTATCATTCTAAATCATAATTTAAGGTTCCCATACAGTACAGCTCCATGTCCCAATTCCCACTAAGTGAGATAGAATACATTTGTTCTGTTTTCCCAACCTAATTTCAGGTGCATGCATCATCAGTTCCACTCAACACCCCCCCACGCAAAACAAAGAGGAAGACGAGGGGGGGAAAAAGAAAAAAAAAATGCATCTGTGTACAGGATAATCAAATCAAATGCAAAACTACCACTGCTCCATATTGTGATTTTTTTTATTTATTTTTTTTGCATCGTTTACATTTGTACCCAATGAATGTTGCTAGGACTTATGGGTAAAGTAACGTAACTCTGCCACATTCCTCTGGTCTGTCAACAGTAGTATTGTTTCTTCTGCCTCAAAATCAATATAGATGTTTTTAAAACTGACAACCAACGTGGAACTACTGTATTATTAAACACTCTTAGAGTAGAAACAAGCTAAATTATATTCCTCCTCTACATTATTTTGTTTTCTGAACATATAGTATGCATGATATGTAATTTTCCAATACTATAAATATCTAAAAACAACAACTTAGCTGTGTTTTATATTTTCTTGTCTTGTGTATCAGCCTGAGACTTAGGGAAATAAAAATGTTACATATTTGTTTAGATTAAATAATTATCTTGATTGTAAAAACACTTTTTAATAGGTTTTTTTTTTTCATTAAACAGCGTTTTTTTGTTTGTTTGCAGCTACGAAACTCTCATCTCCTACAGAAGACAAAGATGCTAGGTCTCAAAATTTACACAATATCATTTAATTTTTTTGGTTTGTTTGTTTGCATTTTTTCATGTTATTTTGTTATTTTGTGAATATTTATTTCTGTTGATGTTCTTCTTTATTTTTGTTTATTTTTTCTACGTTTTGTTGATTTATTTTGTTATTTTTCTTCAATTGTGTTCTGTTAGTGTCTCCATTCATGTTACATATTATTTTGTTAGTTTAATATTCATTTAGTGATCACTTTGGCAGTTTTTGGTAATTTTCTTGCTTATTTTATCTAATTTTATTTATTTTTTTACTGTGGAATTGCTTTACTCTCAGGAGTTAAAGGGTTAACACTAACGGATAGCAGAGTGAAACCTGGACACCCATTTCTCACACAGATTACTGATACATTTATTGTACTACTATTTGTACTACTCCATTTGTGACTCCATCTGAAAATGACTTTTTCTTTTGTGTTGTTTTTCACATTTTTCCCATTTCCAACTCATTTACTTTTAAAGGTGTCATTCTGCTGAAAACCACTTTTCCACGCTCCTTTTGGAATCTGATGGGTCACCCTGAGTTACCAACACACGCTGCCTTTGAAAGTGTTTGTCACCTCCACTGGCTGCATACCGCATTCAAAGAAAACAACGAGAGGAACGAGGGACCCAGAAAAAGACGGTCCATCTGACATCAGATGGACTTTAGCATCACCCACGTGGGGTTAAACCCGTCCTCCATTGCAGCAAATCTGAAGTACCATTAGCATTAGCATCTACAAGAGAAGACAGCGCCACGGTAGCTGCTGCACAAACTTGAAAAAAATGGCGGATCAAACTGGTTCATGTGTTCTCTGTGGAAATAAAGCCTTATTTTTTTCTGCACATTTTCAGAACAAGCAACGAGACGAAACCTAGCTGTATGCTACTCTGGTAAAGGTAAACACATACATAGAGTGAGAGGGGAGGGGGGAGTGTTCCTTCACGTATTCTGAGCCAATCAGAGATGCCTCATCACTGTGTCATGGACATGTATGAGGAAGTACCGGTAAACTCTGTTGTTCGACCTCAAGTCATTTTGCTATCGTGAAAAAACAGCTGGAAATAAAGCAATCTGGATGTTTTTTTTAAATAGAACCAACACACAATGTATTCAATAACAATGGAGAACACAGTAATATTAATGAAATAACCATGGAATGACAGCTTTAAAGCAGTTCAAACAACTTGGAAAAAAAATCATATATATATATATATATATATATATATATATATATATATATATATATATATATATATATATATATATATATATGAAAAATATGAAAACATCTGCTGTCTCAAAACCACACTGAATTAATGATTAAGTGCAACATAGTATTTGGCTTTTTTGACCATGAAGTATTTGGAGTTGTTTTTTTATACAATGCAATTAATACAGAAAATTACAAGTGATTATGAGGAATCACAACAAAAAAAAATCATTAAAATACCACTTTTGTGTGACAGTTTTGCTAGTTATCCATCAGCTCAGCGGTGGTTTCTCTGCTGTTGTTGACAACATCAGAGAAAACATGAAGAAAGAAAGAAAGAAGTGTCAGTTTGAGTTGTGTGTCTCCAATCATCATGATAGAACAACTGTGTCATGAATTCACTTAAATATCTGATAAATGTATCCTCAGCTGTCACTGAGCAGCGTTAATGTGAGAACCTCTGCTGTGGAGTTTTAGAACTAATCACTCGAACCTTGATTTACCTGTAGTTGAAACATGCAGGATGTTTTTTTTTTTTAGGGAAGTTTTAATGGGAAAGAAATTTAGCTCATGAATGAAAACCAACATCAAAACAACTAATTATTGCACATAATTTGCCTCATTTGTTCACTATTGTTTCATTACAATAACACAAGCTGTGGAGGAAGAGAACAGTAACGGAACTGTGTTTTCATTTTGTCTTTTGTCTTCAAGAAGAGAACAGTCAATTAACCCTTAAAGACCTGCCAACTTCCAAATTAACTTTTCTCTACATCTAACCTTTCCTAAATGTTTTATCACCACTTATGTTATTCTTTGTATTCTGCTTTTTCCTACAATTGAATTGGATGATTATGTAGCTGCTCATAAAAGCTCAGTGTAAATTCAAACATCATATCAACACAGTGAGGGTTGAAGCAAAACTTATTTTTTTCTGCAAAATATATCATTAACTAAACATCAAAACAACTTTCTACCAACACTTTAATCTATCCATATCCATGTTCTGCAGGGTTTTACTGGTGAATCAATGTTGCAGATGAGGACAGTGTTTCTACATTCACTACAGAGCCTCTGAACGTTCAAATGAGTCATATGTGATGTCCGTGAAAAGCGAAGAAACTGCATTTTGCCTGAATTATTTAATTGTATTGATATTATTAGTGGTTCATAAAGTATCAAACATTTGAGGTTTGGAGTTTACGTAAAGCAGGGGTCTCAAACATGCAGCCCGGGGTCCAAATGCGGCCAAATCCAGTCCTCGAGGGCCGGTGTCATACATGTTTTAGATATTTCCCTCTTCCACATGATTCAGTTTAACCCTTTAAGTCCTGAAACTTTAGCACTTCCACAGTAAAAAGAATTAAAATAAGCATCAACATGTACAAAAATGACCAAAGTCATCAATAAAATGAATAAGCTGACAAAAAAAATTGTAACATGAACAAAGTAAGATACAAAGTTTTTGTTCATTTAGTTGCTCATTGTTTATTTTTCAACATTTAACTTTTGACTTTTGTTTTTTTTGTTTCTTTAATTTTGCTCCATTTGTGTCTGACTTTCTTCTTGTTACTAATTATTTTGTCAGTTTATTATTCATTTTGTCTGGACCCATGGCTCTAAAACTGTCTGTCATGGGTCCTCACTATTTATATTAAGTGCAAAAAGTTTAAGGTAGCAGCCAAGCCATACACACTGTCCACAACATGTTTGGAAAAAATGAGCATGTTACTTGTGCTGCTGCTAATGAATGCCTCTTCAGATGGCCCTGACGTTTTTTTTCATCTGAGGCACAGGTGTCAAACTCCAGTCCTCGAGGGTCAGTGTCCTGCATGTTTTAGATATTTTCCTCTGCCATGTGATTCACTTTAACCCTTTAACTCCTGAGAACTAACAAAGTAACTGGTAACATGAGCAAAGTAAGACACAAATTGTAGAAAATCAAAGAAAAAAAAATTTAAAGAACCAAAATGTAGAAAAATAAACAAAATGAACAAAAAATAATAAATATTTACAAAATGACAAATAATGTGGACAATTTTGAAAAAAAAAAAAATTATTAAAGAAGAAAACTAGTATTGACATATGGTCACAGCAATTTTTTTTTAAAAAATGGTGAAATAAAATAAAAAAAAATAAAAAAAAACACCTCTTGCTTTTTGGCACCTTTTCCATGCACAAAATGAAGTAAAACTGTTGAATTTTTCTGAATATTTCAATTCAATTCAGAATGCATCCGCGCTGACACTTAAAGAGTTAATAATCAGCTCCTCATCAGACTGATAATGATGCAATGACCTCCAGGTGTAATGGAAGAGGAAAACATCTAAAACATGCAGGACACCGTCCCTCGAGGACCACAGTTTGACACCCCTGGTCTAAGCGATGTGTGTCTGTCAATCTCTTTTGTTTTATTACCCAACAACAAATGTCTTACCTGCAGAAGCTACGTCTTGTTTCTGTCTGACTGTGTTTACGTGCCGAGAGAGAGACAGAGAGAGAGAGAGAGAGAGAGAGACAGAGAGAGAGACATAGAGAGAGAGAGAGAGAGAGAGAGAGAGAGAGACAGAGACAGAGACAGAGAGACAGCGAGAGAGACAGAGAGAGAGAGAGAGAGAGAGAGAGAATAACATGCGACTTGTCGACTCCTCCAAATTTAAGTCGACTTGTGCTACGGGAGTCAACATGTCTGTTAATGCCCTCATGTGTCATATATTAATTTTGGTTTACTCCATAGATTCATGACCAGAGCCAATGTAATTTTCTTAAATTAATACAGTTTCTTTACCTTAGTCTGTCCCTGTAAATTTGCATGTGAATATGTAAAATGAGCATCTGGGAAATTAGGCTTAAAGAGGAGTTTAAAAATTAAGCACATTGAAAGAATAATGAAAAGCCTGAAGACAACTGAGGGGGGGGGGGGCTTCTCCCCTCACTATCGATCTGGCATTAACCCCACTTTATGACTGATAGTTCAGCTGAACGTGTGCCATGGGTGTAAGACTGGCTAGCAAGTTGGAGCTGTGGAAGGCCTGATGCAATCTGAAGCTAAGCTTTCATCTCAGTGGGTAGCCCCGCACTGACCTGGAGTGAGTGTAGAGCAAAGAGAGAAAGAAGGAGGGGGAGGAGGAAGAGGAGGAAGAGGAGGAGATGGAGGAGCCTGAGCAAGCAACCGAACATTGCTTAAGAACTTCAGAATGTACAATTTACCTGAACCCATTCGCTACCAACCACGCTGCTGCACTTAATCGACAGTTCATCAGCCTCCACTCTGGGATTTCCACGCACATTTATTCAACGTTCTTATTTCCTGCAGGTTTCTACTGCTGCTGCTGCTGCTGCTGCTGCTGCTGCTGCTGCTGCTGCCACAAGCACTTGCTAGGAAATTGACTTAAGGTAATTCAAACAATGAAAACGTGGAAACACATCAAATGCAACTCCCACACAGAATCAAAGAGCACACTTTTATATGTTGTTTGAGTCAACAGTAGTCACTAGAATGCTACATCATTTGACAATTGGGAAAAATTAACAATAGTTCATTCAAATGTATTGTAAGCGAATGCACAAAAAGAAAATAGAACCATGTAATGAACTTTGATAAGATGATTACTTGGCGTGTATATATAGTGTTGAATTGATGTGTGATCAGGGAAGAGAAAGCAGAATAAAAACACTAAAAACTAACTATATTTGTTTTTATAAATAAGGTGAGGGTGATTTATTTTTTTTTCATCTCACATTGCAGTGAAAAAGATGTGTTATATTATTTCTATCTGTATTACTTTTCTTTGTATGGACTCATTTTCTTCTTTGTATTTCATTGAATGGTGGCCAACAGTTTTAGTTTTGCTCTTATTCACAGGAAATAATGGGCTTTTATATGAAAAAAGACAGAATGAAAGATTCAATCATATCAAATTAGATTTGTTATTAAATCTTCCTTTCTTAATTCTGCACGGACATTTTATTCTTGCACACCATAAAACACATGTGTCAAACATAAAGTCCGGGGGCCAAATATGGCCCGCCAAAGGGTCAAGTCTGGCCCTTTGAATGATTTGGTGAAAATGACACAAATATATGAATAATCTTACTTCAGGTTCCACATTCAGACCAATTCTCTTTCATAATAAACTAGAAATACTCACAAGTCCAACTTTTTTCACTCTGTAAATGATTTCATTTTGTTAAACAAACTATAATTTTGCAAAAAATGTCTATAACCTGAACAAATATGAACAACCTGAAATATCTCAAGAGAAATAAGTACAACTTTAATAATATCCCACCTATGACTAAAAGTTTTGCATATTTGTAAGCTATTATATACACATGGAAATGATAAACTCAAGCCTAATAATGTTAAAATTACAAGTTTATTTCAATTTATTAATGCTATACACATTGTTTGAAAGGATGGTTTGTAGATGTGAACATTTTCACCATGTAAATTGACCTTTTTTGCTGTAAAACATGGACAATTGATTTTTATTTATATAGTTTTATGTTTTAATTTTACTAATCCAGCTCACTTTTAATCAAATATAGCTAAATGTGGCCCCTGAACTAAAATTACTTTGACACCCCTGCCATAAAACGTACATAGAATGAAAAAAATAAAAATAAAGCTTATTTCAACTATGTGTCTTTCACTTAGATGTGTGTTGCATTTATTAACTGTTACGGAATACATAAGTAGTTTGATTAACAGCGTATTATTCGCTTGAACAATTACATACTGAAACATGAAACACCGAGTCTGTAGTTGTAAGAACCTCAATATAAATGCAGTTTATAATGGATAAAAATTAAATAGAAATTTCCCCAGCATAATGCATTACAATAAGCATTCGGTTATGAATAACAACTAAACACATGCTTGTTATTTTTCTCCTTAATAATCACTGCACACCTGAAATTAGCATAGAGTAGACTTGAACTC
The DNA here is from genome assembly GCA_020466265.1 of Siphamia tubifer. Lineage (NCBI taxonomy): Eukaryota > Metazoa > Chordata > Actinopteri > Kurtiformes > Apogonidae > Siphamia > Siphamia tubifer. The sequence goes on from CM035796.1 coordinate 9,850,771, forward strand.
TGCTCTTGGCGGTGCCCTCCTTCCAGTAGAGCTGTTTTTACCTTCATACAATCCACCTTAATTTTCCGCATATGCTCTCATTCAAAGAAAAGAGAGCATCAGCATGCTCACAAGTCTTCCTGTTAAAAGTAAAAAAAAAATAAAAAATACAAATAAATACACAGCGACCTGGAAACCTGCTGGCGTCTGCCTTTGTGCTTAAGCATTTACAGAGACGTGAAGAAGCGAAATGAAGTATTGTGTCATTTGGCAGCGCATTTGATGTCATGTTGATTCCATAATGCATCATGTTTATCATGTTTAATGTAGCTGATACCATGGGCTGCAGGGAAAATGGACCATGTCTTTATTGTGCTGCAGGTTGACTGCTGAGCGCTACCTAATACTACCTAACACTCGCTGTGAAAACAATATCACAAGAGTACGTTTTCTTGCACTTACTATCAACAACACACAATGAATAAACTCTTTTTTGTTATTCATTCCAAGACATAATTATTACACAAACATCTACAAAGCACCAGGGAAGCATCCAAGTCATACAACCGGTTTGCTGTTTGTGTGCACGTTAGTGGGTAATGTAGTGACACCTCGATTGTATTGGTGCTGAACAGTTAATAAATCAGGACCCTTTATATCAATAGCCCCTTCTGTTACGGGAATGTCTCACCTTTATTCTGAAAGGATGTCGGTGTAAACGTCTGTAACACATCTGGAGGTAGTAACAGAGATGTGATAAAGGTGGAATCATGGTTCTGGAGTGCTATGTAGAAGAAACACCTCCCATACCGCAACTAAGTTGTGATGTTTAGATGATGTTTTTTTTTTGTGTGAGGCCTATAAGGGGGGGGGGGTTTAAAAATGAGCACAGGCCATTTCCCAATGATAAACCAGATGATATTCACAATTTGTTTTCCTGTATTAGTATCGGATTATTGCATTGGCCAATATGCTCTTTTTACCCCCTGCCAAGTATTACCTATGGACTACTGGTAATTCGCAATTTTCCCCGGACGTCATTCGGACGGGATAAACAAAAGTCTGTAATTCACGCAAATTAGACATTATGATTATGATGTCGTAAGTTCACAACATCCTGTTTGGTCTAAATACATTAATAAGGTAGAATGAAAACAAATTATGCATAAGAACAGTGCTGTATCCACAAAGGGATGCAGTCTGTAAATTTGATCCATGCCTTCAAAATAAGAGCGGGGTTAGTACAGATAAAAACAGTCTTCAGATTATAATGGAAGTGAATGGGCAGTTCTTAGCATAGACTGAATCTATAGAAATAACTTCAGATAGTTATAAATGTTAGTGTACATGTGGGTTGGCGTGACCATATCTTAATTATCACACAATTTTGGCCGTTTCCTCCATTATTCATTCCAGAAAAAGACAAGAGGCACGCAATTGAAATCACAAACAGGACTTGAATTATCACTGGACGTCTGTTTTTCACCGGAACACAGTAGTTAATTTGCGGCGGAATTATTATTGAGCAAATCACGGATATGGTGCATTGACATGACACTCAGACATTCTCCGTAATTATTCCGAATTATCAGTGGTCCATAGATAATACTGATCCTGTGCGATTAGGGAGTATGGGTAAAGTTCACAAGACCTGCGTGTTTTTGGACATACTGTTATAGTAATATTTATGAGGTTAACTGTTGACATTTATATTTACTCCACCAAGGAATGGAGGAGTAGGTGTTTATCTGTCTAACTGTTAGCAAGATAACTCAAAAAATTAAGGAATGATTTGGCTGGATTTTTCAGAAAATGTTAATACTGGCACAAGGAACAACTGGTTCAATGTTGGTGGTGCTTACAGAAGTGAAAGGGGGCTGGAGGCTGATTTGTCTGTACTGTGTGAGTGTTTTTCTAGTTTCTATCTGTAAGTATTAGTGAGAACTGGAATTATTCAAGTGAAACTAAATATATCATTTGTGTTATAAATAAACTGTATGGAAAGAGTAAGTCGTATTTTTACTTAATATTCAAAGGTTTCATAGTCAGTGCACATAGACCTTGAAATACCAGGACTGTATTAATAGTGTTGCTTGTTTTGACTCAGCACATGCACCTTGTGATGCAGGGACAGTTTGTGCAGAGTCATGTAACAAGTAGTGATGGGAATTCTGGCTGTTTTTAGAGAACCGGTGTTCTGTTAAAAATGAAATGAGCTACAGTACCAGCAGTCAAAACTGACAATAATCTCTACAAATTCACATTATTCTGTGGAAATATCTTACTTTTCATTTGGAAAACATTACTATTAATATCATATAATGCTCCCATTATAGGTATACTTTTTAATATTTAATTTTTCTAGTATTGTATTTAGATTTAGTTACTAAAAAGGTAGTCTATTTTTTGCGTCTGTTGAACTAACGTGAACAATAACAACCAGACATATCATGTGCATAACATTCATATCATACAAAACATCATCATTATTATTATTATTATTATTATTATTATTATTATTATTATTATTATTATTATTATTATTATTATTATTAATCTATTGTACACATTTCAAGTATTATTTATGTCCAGCGTCCAACTCAGGTGCACATCTGGCTGAGGATGCCTGAGTTAACGGCCTTATCTCTGTGAAAACACTTGGTGGTCATGTGATGTGTATGCTCAGAAGCACTTGGGAGCCTAATGTGACTGGATGCCCATTTCAACAGAACACCGACTCTATCGGCTCTTCAGATCGTTTGGTGCTTAAATGAATTGATTACATCCAATAATACAAAGTTAGGTGTAATATAAATTACTAATGTAAACAACATCTACTATATCAAATGTTTATTATATAAATAAACCTTTATTTATAGACTCTAAATAGATGGAGGGCTCTGAAGTGTCTGTCCAGGTTATTAGTGGAGCCAGCTCTATATGGATCTTTGGTTTTACACACTCTGCCTTTGCCCTTTGTTTGTTCACTGTCATTTAAATTTGTCTAAATTTTGCTGCGTTTCCAGTTGTCAGTCATTGTATCAACTTTGGGTTTTTTTTACATTTCCAGTCCATTTTGATCGTGGTCTCTCATTTCCCTCCTTGTGCGCTACAGTATGTGTGTAACCCCGCTCCTCTGTCTGTAACTCCGCCCTTACAATTGTAACTCTGCCCATCTGTGTGTAACTCCACCCCTCTGTGTGTAACCCCACCCCTCTCCATGTAACTCCACCCTACTGTCTATAACTCCACCCCTCTGTGCCTAACACCAACCCTTTGTGTGTAACTCCACCTATATGTGTGTGACTCCGCCGGAGTTACACACAGAGGGGTGGGGTCACATATATATATATATATATATATATATATATATATATATATATATATATATATATATATATATATATATATATATATATATATATATATATATATATACAGAGGGGTGGGGTTACATATATACATATATATATATATATATATATATATATATACATATACATATATATATATACATATACATATATATATATATATATATATATATACAGAGGGGTGGGGTTACATATATATATATATATATATATATATATATATATATATATGTAACCCCACCCCTCTGTGTGTAACTTCGCCCCTCTGCTCAGCACAGAAAAAGACAACCGCCCACACTGACCAATCAAGTGTGGCTTTAACAGAGAAGGAGAGAGAGAGAGAGAGGGGGGGGGGGGACAGAGCAGCTCCTAAACGACTCCCAAACAGGAGTCGATTCCCATCATTCACATTAATGAGTCGACTCTTAGATCCATTTAGATATGACCGACGCATCACTACTGACAAGTTGTAAATCTTGTTTAAAGGAAGTTGCTGTTCTGTGTTCTGTAGTTCTATGCCTACAGGGGAGAGGAGCTGAGAGAACGGGATGGAAGGAATATTTCAGTTTGACACCATGACTGAATGTTCTGTGCTGCTGTCAATGTTTATTTTACCAAGAAATGACTTAAAGACTTAAGTGCACTGAACACTCTTTTGTTTTTTCATCTAAATGCAAGTTTTATTGTATTTATTTATGTTTTTTTTTGCCAGTAATTTAATCTTATTAGTTCAATAAATGTTTCCTTAAAAAATATTTTCCTACATTTGTTATCAGAGAGAGAGAAAAAAAAAAAACAGTATTGCCCCCCAAAAAATCAATGCACAGTAAACAAGTAAACATATCAAGACAGCCAGTAAAATGTCAAACAGAAGATCTACAAACTGTTGTAACTTTGGGCGAGGACTCTATCCATGCTAACATTTGTGGAATGGTGAAAGACCCTGAAGAGGTTAATGACACTACTATGCTCTTTATATGCCCCCCCCCCCCGCCTAATTCTGGAACACAGGTCCACTATGTAAAAATTCAGCCTGTCTCATCTTTGTTATTCCTGTGGCTTAGCTATGGAAAACATTTTTTTTTTTTTTTTTTTTGAGGGGGGGGTATCTGTGTAAAAGTGACTATAGGCGTAGTATGAGTATAGTAGAACATGTCCAGTGTGCTTAAAAATGTTTTTAAAAAATGAGTAAATCTGTGGTTAGAAATTGCTTTGGAAACTCAGCTGTTGAATTAGCCGAACTACAACAAAGAGAGAAATGACATGAAACATTTATTTTTTTTTAAGTTTACCTATTGAAAGAAAATAGTTCCTTGACATTAACAATTCATGAACCATCACTTAATCAACCTATACCTGAACTGCAGCCTCTGTCAGCTTTATTTTTACCTCATTGTTAAGCTGCTCAGTCAACAACTTAAAGCTAAAATGCAGATAAACACACGGAGCACTACCTTCCAAGCATAGAGGCTGTTAATTGGTGGCAGCACGAAGATGCTTACGCTAACAAACTGTTAAGTGAGATCTTGTTTCATTTATTTTTAATGCAATACATACCTTTTTACACATATATAGTTGTGAACCCACTTGTGAAATATGTCAACAGCATATTGTGATTTACAAATGTGTGTAGATACTGCTACACTACTACTGCCAGTTGACTTTTGAATTAACTGATTCAATATTCTGATGTAGTAGTTGCTTGTCATTTACCTTTAAAAAAGTTGGCAACTAAAGCATCTATTGATCCAAAATTTGTAATAACGTTTGACCTATCAATACATATAAATAATTCAGGTAAAATTTAAGTTACTGGGCTTTTCAGCAGCATCACATTTGACATATTTCAGAACTTTCTCCAGCTTAATGCGGACAAAACAGAAGTGATTGTTTTCGGCCTTAAAAAAGAAAGGTCAAAGGTCAATGCTCACCTTGAGTCCATGTCACTGAACTCTACAAACCAATGAATTATTATTGACTCAGACCTGAAATTTAACAACCATTTAAACACTATTACCCAGTCTGTCTATTACCACCTGAAGAACATCGTTAGAATCAAAGGTTTTCTGTCCACACACAGAAAAACTCATTCATTCCTTTTCAGTAAATTAGATTATTATAATGGTGTCTTCACTGGTCTAAACAAAATAAAAAAAAACAATCAGGCAGCTACAGCTACTACTGCCAGAGTCCTGACCAGTACCAGTAAACTGGACCACACCACACCGGTCCTCAAATCCTTACATTGTCGTCCTGTTAGTTAAAGGATAGAATTCTAAGTCTTACTCCTGGTCTATAAAGAACTAAACGGCCTTGGACCCAAATACATCTTAGACCTGCTGGTTCCCTATGAAGCATCCAGAGCCCTGAGGTCATAGGTCATCAGGGACATGTTTACTGTGTGTTCCCAAAATCAGAACCAAAACCGCTCACAACTTGACTCTCATTTTTGACAACTCTAAAACAAAAACAAAAATATTGTCCGTCTCCGTCCATCACTCTCCTTCTCTGACGCTGAAACTTTGACCCATGCCTTCATCACCTCCAGACTCGACTACTGCAACAGCATCCTCTATGGCTCATCTTAAAAAGTCCTCAATAAACTTCAATACATTCAAAACTCTGCCGCCCGCCTGCTCACCCACACCCGCTCCCGTGACCACATCACCCCAGTCCTTCAGAAGCTCCACTGGTTCCCCATCCCTCAACGCATCCATTTTAAAATCCTCCTCCTCACCCACAAAGCCCTCCACAACCAGACCCCCTGTTACCTAACCAACATGCTCCAACGCCAAAGCCCTTCTCGCAGCCTCCGCTCCTCCGACGCCAACCTTCTGTCCCCTCCAGTCAGAACCAAGCACCGGACCTGGGGTGACCATCGCTGCTCCCACCCTCTGGAACTCCCTCCCCAAACACATCCGTGACTGTACAGACTTCCCACTATTCAAATCCCATCTCAAAACTCACCTTTTCAGAACTGCTTTTAATGTGTGATTAATGTGCCATGTCCACGTAGTGTCCTCATGTTCTGTCCTGTGTCATGTAATTGTCTTATGTGTACTGCTTTTATGATTTTTTTTTTACTATTTTAAAATGTAGTGTCTTTGAATGGACTGCTTTTTTTTTTTTTTTTTTTTTGCACTAAAGAAAAGCGTCTTTGAGTGTCCAGAAAAGCGCTATACAAATAAAATGTATTATTATTATTATTATTATTATTATTATTATTATTATTATTATTATTATTATTATTATTATTATTATTATTATTATTATTATTATTATTGTCATCATCATGTTTACTATTATTATCATTATTATTATTATTATTATTATTATTAAAGTGACGGATCATTCAGTTGTTCTGCTCCTCACCTGAGGTCTGAGAAAAACTGTCAGTTCATTGAAACCAGGCCTGAAAACATTACTGTTCAAATATGGCTGACTGTTGCACAAGTTAATTATTGGAAGGCTGTAGTTCCACAAAGACAAATGCAGGAGCGGCCGGTGTTGGCTGTCCTGTTTACTGATCTCCGATGCAGTGGGACACATGCCGGGATAAAAGACTCGTATATCACACACACAGAACTGTCTCTACTGGGGCCAAAGTGTAGCTCAATCACCGTGGCACTGCACATCCCAGCTCTAATGGTTTGTCTTCCTGACACAGTAGGCCCCGGCTTTATGTGAGGAAAAGTAACTCAAGACTTGAGCTCTGCGGGCTTTGATGCCATATTCGTCATCATTAATAAGACAACAGAGGATGGATGAAAGGAAAGCAGCGCGAGGAGGACCTGGTCACATGCCATTTCTTTGTTTTACTTCCAAGGAACCTAATTAATGACAACCTTTGAATTATTTTTTTTGTTTTGTTTTTATACCAATATAGAAATAAAAGTATGGATGATTAACCACAAACACACAGAATGGTGGGAACATATATTAATATTACCATAGGACTAGATCTCAGAATAGTAGGTGAATGTGTAGGAGCTACACACTAAGGAAAACAACAATAATGGGAATGTAAATACGGAGCAACAACCCTTCAGTTGTTGTTTTGGGTTTTTTTCTCAGGGCATTTAATAGTCTTTGCCATATATTAAATTAATGATCAGTTAGTTTCCACAGATGTCCTTCAAAGGGCTACTTTTCATTGAAATCAGCCTGTACTGTTTCCCTTTTGTTCCATTGTTTCTGTTTTTCAGTAGCACGGTGGCTAAGCGGTTAGCACTCATCGCCCGGGTTCGATTCCCGAACCGTGTGGACCTTTGTGCATGTTTCTCTCCCTGTGCCTGGATGGGTTTCCTCCAGGTGCTCTGGTTTCCCCCATCACCCAAAACATATTTGTTTGTGTAGAATCCTCCAGCCAGATGATTCTGACCATTAGCCTGGTCCCCCTGCCCACTGCTCCTTACAGGTCCCCAATGGCATCAAGGATGGGTTAAATGCAGAGGAAAAATGTTGTTGTACAGTGTATAATGACAAATGAAGTACTTGACCTTTTATTTTTTTTACCTTTTTTACCAGTTGCTGTTTTGCCCATGTAAAGTTATTTATTTTCAGTTATTTCTCTTGATTTCATTACTAGGGATGGATCGGGATTGTTTTGTTTGATACATATTCAAAGAGGACTGATATTAACTGAATCGATGGTTTAAATCAGATTATGTTAGAAGACAAAGTGTTGATAAATGCTTATAGATGTTTGTGTTGATGGAGGATAAGAGGTGTGTTGGGGCAGACAGTAGGAAGCAGAATCTATTGGGAGTATTGGTTTGTAAAAGACGGGTGGGAGTTTATAAGTTTACTTCTTCCCACTGCTTTTCAAGAACATCTTTTTTTTTTTTTTTTTTACTATGTTGACTGATATGTTGATGATTTTGTGTACTCGAAATAAATTGAACTGAACTGAACATGTACGTATATTTCTACTTATATTTTTGCCACCTATTCTTAACAGTATTCACCTTTAAACACCAGACTTCTCTTTGGTTCTTTTATGACAACTAAGCTCAGAAGTGTGACATTATTGGAAGAACTTTTCTTCACATCTTCACATTCTCCATGTGTATCTTGTCACATCTGGTGTTATTCACACAACTGTCACACTGAGGATGAATCTGATAGTCGTTACGACTTAATATATAGTAATTTGTGTCCCTGGATACCATGGTGATGACTTGGGAACATATTGTGTTACGCTGCCATACTGTATATTTACAGTTTCGGTGAGGCTTTGAGAAGCTATAATCAATATATATATATTTTTTTTTTTTTTAACGCTGCAAAGGGCAATAACTCATGGTCATATAAGGTTAACAAAAGTGCCATTGATACTCCTATTAGTGTTTTGTAAAATCACAGACATAATGATGTAACATGCAGATTTTTTTTTTTTTAATTAAATTCAATTTGTGGAAGGTTTTACTGGAAGGATATGCTGACCATAGGCAGGTTTCTGTTCCATTTGATTAACATTTTAATGGGGAGCAAACAGAGGCCTGCAGCATGGCCTGGCTAATTGGAGATGACGCCTGGAGGAATCAGGCTTCCACCCCCATAACCCACACCCCCCACCTCCCTACGCGCCCTCCCATCCCTGGGCTCTGCTGCACTGTCGGTGTGGCCCGAGTCCATGACTCAACCAAGCAGGAATGTCAATTTCCATTAGCCTTCAGGTGTCATGCTACGCTGCACCGCACGCCTGGTCAAACCCTGCCACATTTGGGGCCTCTTAACCCTAATTGACAGTCATTGGTCTAATTTTCAGCGGTGTTGTAGCTTCCACATGGTGTCATCTGGAAAGGAGTTGCAGAGCTACAGTAGTGGGCGTCTCAGAGAAATAATTACTTTATAGGCAACATAAGCTATTCATGTAGGAGAAGTTGGTTTCCATTCTGCTTTTATATCCTTTCTGCTAAAGCAAAGCACTGTTTGGAAACCTTTCACCTCTGTTATATATCTGTAAAATAATTGGATTCTCTTGTGAGACACTCAAGTAAAATGAATTTAATGTAAAGAGAAATATCAATAACCTTTAGTTTTGAGATGTATGGTGTTTTTTTTGTTTGTTTGTTGGGGGGGGGGGGTATTATTATCATTATTACCTCTGCCAAGGAGGTCATGTTTTGTTTGTCTGTCTGTTATTTAGCGAGATAACTCAAAAAAGTTAAAGACGGCTCTTGATAAAAATGTCATGACGTGTTAGGGGTGTCACAAGGAACAAATGATTCGATTTTTGGTGATGATCCGGAAGAGATCCTGGATTCTGGATCACTTTGAAATGTATTCTCCATTTACTGCAATGTAAAATTGTAAAAGAGTCCAGGATCTCTGCCGGATCATCACCAAAATCTAATTTGTTGTAACACCCTATCAAGATCCATCCATAACTTTTTGAGTTATCTTAGTAAATAACAGACAGACAGACAGACGAACACCGGGAAAAACATAACCTCCTGGGCGGACCTCTCTTCATTCGGAGGGGGGAGGTCTACGCTCTCAGAGTGCTTTTCTAATTATCATTATTATTATTATTATTATTATTATTATTATTATTATTATTATGCATTATTTTGTCAGAAGTAGTTGAATCACTTGTTTTATCATGATAGAAAACCATAAATAAATGAAAATATGAGACATAATGATGTAACTGTGAACATGTACAGACTCTAAAGATACTTCACATCATAAGTCAATGAAATGAACCATTATGACAGATCTGGACTTAGATACATAAACAAAATAATTATCAATATTTCTAACAATAACAATAGTCACTGAGACCTTATTTGTTTTGAAGGAACATAATATAATTCCTACTGGGTTATTTCAATAATGCTTTCGATTTATCACCACACGATTATGTTGATATGTTTCTTTGTGTAATTGTTTGCATATAACATTATACATTTAAAGTAGTAGTTTCCGACATATGCCTTTAGATTCCATTATTGTGTTTTCTAAGCGTTAATTTGCCACTTGTGAATGCCAACGCTTTAAATAAAACACACAATATGGAGGACAGTACAGTACTTGCAGTTTCAGAGACATACTGACTATTTCTGCGGTTTTATCCTATGGGTTTTTAAAAACACACCTGCTTCACTTTGTGTTCCTGCAGGATTACATAAGCACTTTGTCATTGGCCTTTTTTTTAAGAATAATAATAAAATCCAATCAATCACTCAACTCATTGGGGGATTTGGTGTTCCACCGAGGATGAAGGAGACATCTTTCTTTTTATGTTGTACTTTACAACAATAATATACAGCGTCTACAGTAGAACAAAGAAAGTCTCTCAGGTGGATAATCATATCTTATGGCAGTTTCAGAAAGTCCAAGGCACAAAATCCAATAAAATCACCAATGAAGTGTTTGAAGGGGACTCCTTCTCGGGAGGTAAATTGTCATGAAAAATCAGTGTAGGTGTCTGAACAGGGGTACAATTGCATCTCTGGAGATATTAAATACTAGATGTTGACTGAATGGAAAAGAAGACCCGATTATGACAAAAGGCTCTCTTTGTATTCCAAGTGTTTCTAACAAACAATTATGGCAGCGAGGTGCTTGTCCGGATGGTTGTGAGTGTAATGATGACTGTAATCAGTGGAGGATTGCAGTGGAGAATGTTCCAATTGTCCTGGATGAAAATAGACACAAATAACAGATTTTGCTATATTTGTTTTGTTTGTTTTTTTGTTTTTTTTTTCCCCTCCTGTGAAGTGCTGTTTCTGGAGGGTGCAAGGACTACGTTGATCGATCGAGTGATTTCAGAGGTTGACATTCTTAGTGTAGCTCAAAGATCTGCACGGCAACAGTGAGGAATGCTGGGAAGTGTGTTCGCTGATTGTTAAAGTTTGAAGGCTGATGTGTAGTCATGGCACCATCTCACCCTACAGGGCAATGTGCAATGATTTGACACGACGCTGTGATTGAGACTTTCTTCAGTCATGTTTGACGCCTGAGCGGCAGGTGCTGGGCCATTTGCAATTAAAGGTATCGGCGAACAGAACGCGTGAGGTGTCAGGAGAGTGTCAGAGGAGAAGTTATCGAGTCCTTGAATTTGCGAAGATATTTTGGAACGTTTCGCACTTCCACTTGTTTCCCTTTTCATGTGAGCTTCTGCAGCAACACAGGAAGTATTCTTAATGCCATGTGGAATAGGATAAAGAAATGTGTTTGTGTATACATATGAAAAGACTCTAAGTATTGTCAAAAATATTTGGTAGCAACTCCATAAAACCTTTAAAAAAGATACCTGCTCTTTAATTTTCTTCACAAAATTACTTTCTGAATTTTCTTTCAACTCTAAGAAAAACGAAATGATTCCAGCATTCAACACAAAAACGCTGAAAACTGGTCCAACAACTATAAATAGAACTTGTATTACTATAAAGTGGAGTTAGTGTCAGTGGATAGCGATCATTTGGAGTTAGATACACAAGGTTTTAACAATGTATGACAAACTCTTACTATTATTACTACATAAACTGTGAACTGGAAAACGCTCAACCACAACAAATATTTGAATTTTGGCCCAGTATTTGTATTCTTTGTATTTGTAATCCCCTGGTTCAACCCCAAAAAGGTGTTTGATGGTCAAAACTCTGTAAAAACACAGTAAAAAGAAAAATTAACAAGAAAAATAATGGAAAAAAATCGAAAATTCCCAAACTCAATCTTTTTTTCCTCAATCTTGTTTTGCATTTTTGCCTTTCAAGGAAATGATTAAAATGTTAGTAATATTTAAAATAGTACATCATACATTCAGAATGCTCACCAGACTCACTAGGGGCTATTGATCAGGTATTCAATCCATCCATGGTGTTATATTATTATAAACTCAACCAAAAATTCCAGGTTTCCTTTGACATTAAATGGAATTTGAATATCTGTTTTTTATTATTTCTGTCCTCCTGAACATTTTTACTGGATGTGTGCACATACTCCTGCTATCGTGAAATCACATGACTCATTGTGTGCATTATTCCCCTTTACCTTCATCTCTGCTGGGGTAACATCTGAACAGCTCGCATAAAGAAAAACTGCTAGTCTTTCATAAGACTTACAAGGACAGACGTGTCAGTCAATAATGAGTCTTTGTGTCTTTTAACAGCCCAAAGCTACAGCATACTATAAGATCACACTCCACAAATTAAGACAAGACCTGTTCTCTGACATTTAATAAGCTCCTACAGTATCTCACCTTTCAGTGGCTTCCTTCAAAAAGGCTGCTTGCTCACAGAGGCATTTGTCAAGTATTCCCTCCTTGAAAAGCAGCATCCAGAATGAACATCTCCAGCTAAAGGCATCTCTGATCACTACATGACCCCATACTGAGCCTCCTCATATAAGGGTCTCATGTCCTCAAACTCAACGGTCTGGAAACATGTTGCCTAGTGCTGCCTGCCAGACGTCCATTTCCACTTCTTGCCCTCAAAACACACATCAAACATGCTTGGGGTAGCTCTGGCCTGCAGTGTGCCATTTGCAATTTACTGGCCTATTATTGACTTACACTGACAGTTGCTTCCCTTGATGATTGATGTGTGTTTTGGATTATTCATCCAAAGGTTCTAATCTGATTTATGTGGAAATGTTAAACACACAGCGCTGTATGTGCACAACACACGGTTAGGAGTGCACCCGATAAGATACCTCATATGAACAAGCACCTGTGACCATGTAAAAGCGTAAAAAGGGTTTTCTTATGATGTTTCATCACACCAGGGAGTCAAAGACATTAAATATTAATGTATTTGATACTGGTCAGGTACTGCTCTTGTCTTTTAGAGCACCATAGTCGCTCAAATTATAGAGAATTTTAATGAAAACGGAAGAACATTTATTAGAATGAGCACATATGGGGGGAAAAAAAAGAGAAAAGTGCAACCTACAGCTATACTGTGATATATTTCCTCAGTATCTTTGATTGACAGGGCACAAGTGCATAGTCAGCTCCAAATTAATCTACATGGTGCAGCTTCAATGAAGCAGACCTTTTAACATACCATGGTCTGCATTTAAAAATGATAAATGATGATGACGGTGATGAACAAAAATTATTTATGCGCACTAAATATTTCATGAACTGTTAAAGCCAAGCTGAAAGCAACTGTCAGTTTATTTGGCCCAAGTCTTGTGCACTACTATATGTGAAGCCAACAAACAGGGTTTGACCATCCTCATCTTTTCACACATGAAAGAACTGCAATGTTTATAGAAGACTTTGTTTTTTTTTTTATTAAGCATGTGTTACCATGCCAGATTAATTTTACATGGGCACTTCAATTATCAGAAAGTATTAACCTTTCAGTTCCCTCCAGCAGTTATTTTCCTTTTTATAAGCAGAACAGTCTATTTGTAAAAGAACGATTTTTATTACACAGATATGGTAAACAAACACTGTGAGCAAAGAACCACAAAAATTCTTTGCAGTTAAAGCTTTTCATTATTATTTTTTTTTCTATTCACTATGACTCACATTTTATTCAATGAATTCAAAACACTTCAAGGTTTATATTCAGCCTGAAGTGAGTCAATATAACGAAGTGCAAAGTTGATATGCGTGTCTCCAGCTGCACTACTTACCTGAATATCTTATGTTACATGTGTCACAAAACTTGCATGAGCAAAAAGGCAACAACAAGGTAAGAGTTGCATCATACATGCTTATACAAACAGCCTGAAGGAGAAGAAGATGCCACAGAGTGAATAAAATGCTTCAAGACAGAGAAGTTGAGGGCTAACCAGAAAAAAAAAAAAGATTCAATCACAAATAACATGACAATTTAACCAATCCATGAAAAAGCTAAATGTGCCCCATTATCAGCACACCACCAACAGTGGAATCCAGATAAACAGCCAGTGAATGTCATTGTGAGGATGGTTCAAGAACTGTTTTACTCATTTACTCTGAAGAGACAAGACAGACAGACAGACGAACACCGGGAAAAACATAACCTCCTGGGCGGACCTCTGACAAGAGACAGTGCATATTTGAAAAATGTGTTATGTATATATAGACAAATGATTATTACAATGCCTTCTGGAGACTGATTTTATTACATTTTAACCACAACTGTTTTAGCGGATTTTTTAAAAGACAGGATTTGATTAATTTATTCAAGCTTTTTTAATGAAATTATATGTAGTGCTGCCACTATCGGCTAATTTTATAATGATTCATATTTAAACACATTTTTCGACTAGTTGACTTAACTAAATTAGTAATTTAAAGGGGTGGGGGCACTCTACTGGCATTAACTGGAAGAGCAGAGACATAAAAATGCAGACACTCTATTGTGTTAAAATAATTCAGCTACATTTGAATGATTTGGCAAAAAAGCTTCTTGTATTGGGGCGACCATGGCTCAGTCGGTAGAGCGGTTCATCTATTACCCGCAGGGTTGACGGTTTAATTCCTGCTCTGTCCTAGTCAGTCCATTGTGTCCTTGGGTAAGACACTTCACCCTCCTTGCCTCCAGTGTCACTCACACTGGTGTATGAATGTTCGGTGGTGGTCAGGTTAGGGGCGAAATGGCAGCCACACTTCTGTCAGTCTGCCCCAGGGCAACTGTGACAACATATGTACTTTATCACCACCAGAGGGAGCATGTGAGAGTGAATGAATAATGGATCACCAATGGAAAGAGCTTTGGGTGCCTTAAAAAGCGCTATAGAAATGTAAGCCATTATAATTATTGCATCCAAAAGAGGAGAACAAAGACATTATATATATATATATATATATATATATATATATATATATATATATATATATATATATATATATATAGTTTAAGGACAACAGACCAGTGGCAGGAAACAATAAACCTGGGCTCAGGATGTTAATTATGCAAAACATGCAAAGGTCCTTATTCGAGCCTTGTTTGGTTTGTCCATTCTGGCCTTTTGAGTAAATGGGATATTACCTTGGGTTTGCACTCACGCATATTACATATTCAAATATAGTAGGTGTGTGTCATGCAAAATGGGAAGAAGACAAGTAAAAACCAACCCAGGGGAAAGCCAGATAATTATGAGTATTCAATTTCATTTCTGCAAATAGATACCATTAAATTGTTTCAAGTTGGAGTCAATTTACCCTGTTTTTCCTTTGGATCGTTTGGTGACCTTTTCTGTGATAAACCAAACCCTTTCACTATCTAAACCTAACTACCAAAGCGGTTACTGGACTATGAATGTAATGTCCGAGAGAAATAACTGACATCATAAAGTTAAAATACATGTATGGAGAAATGCTAAAATGAAATGTATGATTTGCAGAAGTATAAAAGAGCAACACTGTGTTGTGGTGAATGGGTGCCAGGGTAATAAAACAAATCTCTTTATAGGAACCTTTTGTAATGAAGCTATAAAGCATCAGGATGATTTGCTAAGCTTTAAAAGGCCATTCATTAAAAGTCTCAGTCCCTGAATATAAAGTTTCTGATTAAAAGTGTTAGCCCAGTAGTTTCCCTCAGTAACAAATGTACATTTTAATCAGCAATTTAACAGGAGAACTACACACAAGCTTTTCTGCCATAGTCTGATATCATTTTACATAAGCTTTGACTGAATTTGGGACAAAAAAAAAAAAAGAAAAAAGAAAAAGAACAGCCCATTATTGTTCATTGAATCATTCTACAAAGGCATCACTGCACGGTCAGCAGGATTATAGTCATTAAGTAAGTATAGCATTGTGTATTAAGAACAGTAATGAGACAATATGTAATTTCTAATTAAACTAAATGCCTTGAGGTTCGTGTGACATTATTTTCATTTTACTTTTTAGTTTTATTTTTGCACAATATCAAAGAAAGCAGTCAGAGATGTATAATATTCTGTATTACATTATTCTTCAAGGTTTCCATTTTCCTATGTAATTGATGCTCACACCACATGCTATTCTTGTGCATACTAACCCGGCTGACATCCAGAAGCATTACTAGTGATGGCTGCTTGTAATTGACAAAAACAAAGTCACAGTTCACAAGAGACAAGGATGCCAACTAATTAGAGGAGCGATCTGTAACTGACTTTTGTGCAGCAGTACATCTGACCTCCTGCCATAACACTCAAACAATAGCTCTGTATTGTCATTTGCTTTTCCACAAGAGGCTTTTTAGCCTTCACAGCCACATTGTTTTGTGACAGCACCTGGCTAGATAATTGTTGAGTCATCACTATTGATCAACAAACCCAATCAGCCTGGTACAAAACTGTCACAATTCAAGACTATAAAGGCATAAAAAAAAAACTTACTGTTTGCCCTATTTAAATTGAGTCTGTCCATGCTCAGGTAGCCAGCAGTGATGCACCTATTTCCCTCACTGCTCCAGTTTACCTCAGCTTGGTGGACAGTGCCTGTGATAATTCTCCCATCATGCCAGCCATTGTTATGTGCAAAGAACCATATAGTGCAAGTGCAGCATCACTGAGGCCTGATAGTGGGAACAGAGCTGTACTGGAAAAGGGGGCACACACAGGGGGAGAGATAAGGCGTTGTTAAGCAAAACAGCCTCCCGAGTCCATTAGTGAATCAAATCACAACCATTCAGGAAGCTCAACATGCAGCCCTTGGTGTTTCATCCACTGTGTTAGCTACTTCAGCTCAGAGAAAGTGAAGCAAGGAGATCTTTGAATTTAACTGGGAGATAAGTCAACGTCTCATCCATGCCACATTGTGTTTTTTTTTTTTCCCCTCTGCTCCATTCATTTCCTGCCCGCCGCTGATCTGTTCTTACTTTATATACGACATTAAACTGGTATTTTTTATTATGTTTACAAGCAGGGCCGATGATTTATCAACCGTTTCATTCAGCCTCTACACTATCTCCCTTGAAACAAAGCACAAATACAGCATCGACTCTGGTGACTGGTACTGCACATTCATTATTCAGTGTAAGTACTGAATTCACAAAGCAAAGGATATTTAACAAATCCTGTGGGGACTTGTATGTTTTCAAGACGGAGCAGATCTAGAAGCTCCTGTGAAGCGTGCAAAGGAGTGCAGATATTTAAAGTGTTTGGCATATTTTCACGTCACTCAGAAAATCCTGTGATATCTGTCGGACTTCCAAGTTCATTTTGAGTCAGGACAGAGGAGAGCCCAGAATGACACATGCTTTCATTTTGGAGCGTCGGTGCCAAAACACAGATTAGAAAGCGTCCACAGCCAGCTGGACAAAGTGGCCATAACAACAGCCATGCCATTGTGAGAAGCACTGTACACTCTTCACGTGTTTGCCAAAGTGGTTGTGCTTGTGTTGCACCTGTTTATGTATTGTATACCGAGCGTCCGTTGGTGCCAGCGAGCTAATGCGAAGCAGCTCCTCTCCGCTCCCTGAAAGGTGAGGCCTTTGTTAAAATGAGCAGGAGCCTATTGCAAAGGAGCAGCTGTTATCTGCACAGAGCAGGAGGCGAAATGCGAGCAAGCACCAATCCACCGCAGCCTCCCCGGCCCTGCGAGCAGTCAAGTATACTCACCTCAGAGACAGCTGATGCTTGGCAACAGCAGCAAACCCCAGCATTACCCGCAAGGTTGGCTCGGAGAATGGTCACAATTACAGCCATTACCATGCTTAATTAATAGATTACTGTCAGATGGAGCAAAATGACACAGCTTTCCTTTTTTTTTTTTTTTTCTCAGTTCCAGCTCAGGCTGCATAAGCTTCCTCTTATTCTCAATTCTCATTCCCAAATATTAGAATTTACCACTTCTCTTCATTTCTCATGTGGGGAGAAAATGGCAGGCTGTCTGTTAATGTCCCACCTCCTGCTAAGATGTTGTGTCGCCACCGACGATCTCACACCACGCTTGTAGAGCAAGCACTGATGTCAGGCTGATAGAGAAGCTTATTTAATTAATGTCCTAGCCATGTGGCACCATGAACACACCACTGGCTGACTGCTGTAGCAACAGTGGATATTTCCGCTGACAGGTCCAGCTGTTGCCCGTCTCTACCCACAGTGAACGCTGCTAATTGTATCATTGTGAAGTAGTACAAGGGCCTGTCTTCTTTGTATGAGCATCGCATTAGTCTTTGCGGTAAATTGCTTCTTAAAAGGCTAAAAATGTATGCCTAAATGCACAGTGTGACAGAGAGAAAGAAAGAGAGAGAGAGAGAGAGAGAGAGAGCACAGGGGAAGAGGAAATGTAAAATGAGCAGCATCCTACTCGTGGGCTATATTTGTATATGCGCCATTACACTGCCAAATAAAACACAGGTCATGTTGATGTTTCATTCTGTTACTGTGATTATAGTTCAGCTGAATTCACAAAAGGTCTTACATCAACCATGCTTGTTTTGCCTTCAAGTCTTTGAGTGGGCAAGCTGTGATCAAGTTTAATTGACAGCTGTGGTGGTGAGGGCAGAGGTGTGAAATGTAGAGATGTGCACTTCGAAATGTAAAGTATCAACTCACAACAAACACTTACTGGAAAAGAACTGTACAGAAAGACTTTGCATCAAAGTAAATGTGTAACTTTGATTTGAGTTCTCTGATGCGGAATGAACTACTGAAAATATGTTATGCTACTGTTACTGTTATATATGTTTGATATTTATTTGATTTTTTTTTTTTTTTTTTTTTTTTTTTTTAGATACTTAACAATATCTAACATTTATTCTGTTTAAAGTTGCGGCTTTTGCTAATAAGGAGGGAAAACACAAGTCGGTTCAAAGAAGGTGATGAGCTTCTGAAACCAGTTGCAATAAGCTAGGCTGTAGGCGTCACTGAAACTGTTCTTTATAATATTCTCAACTGCTTTTGACTCAAATTACAATTATTTGGTCTCAAACAGGGTTTAGGTCAAATACATTCCACAGCAAGATTTTACAAGATGCTACAATTAAATGAAAGTTATATCCAACAATCATAATAATGAGGCTTTACTAAATCCAAAGAACACATTAAATCAATGTGTGCACTATTATACAGTACTATTATGCTGCAACAGTTATGCGTTTATTTTACTGTGCCTGTAAATGGATTAATTAAATTACTCTCATAATAATATTCCCTCTCAGGAGGCCTGCTGAGGCTCTTCACCAGCTCCACATCTGCTACAGGCTCTGAACTGTGAATGTGTCAGTATAACGTTCTCAGGCTGCTGTAGTCTGAAGGTTAGAGAAACAAAATTCAGCCAATAGGTTGCCAACTCCTGCACTGATTGGCAAGTTCAGTAGTGGAATGATTCTCACTACTCTTCATTTGTAAGTACTGACAACAAGCCCTTGAGCCAGGTGTCCGCTCTACAACTTCTCTAGAGGAGCTGCAGCAGTAAGTGGCCGACGTTGCATGCCTGTGTTTGCACTGGTCAGCTCCCACACATGTGCCTCTGCTTGCCAATATACCTACAGGCATGAACGGTTAGATTGGGTCATGAAGTGAAGTGAAGTTTTATTGATTTTTTTTTTTTTGCATGGAACTATCTATGTAAGACTATTGTGTTAATGGATCAAATCTTCCCATGGTCCAGTGTTCCTTAAAATCATGTTTTAATTGCTCCTAAAGCAGGGGTTCTCAAACTTTTTTGGCCCAGGTCCCCCTTGGAGGGGTGAAATTTTTCCATGTCCCCCCTCATCCTGGCGATACTGAAAATGATAAAAAAAACACTTCAACAATGATTATTATGAAACAATGATAACCTTTTTTAATAGTGCTTTTGTGCAAACCAGCGACATTTTCAAGTATTATAATATAAATGAGCACTTCAGAAACAACAATTTTAAATAATTTTAAAATACTAAAGGGAACAAAAGACACACAAAACCGTGTGTGTGTGTGTGACAGACAGACAGAGACTTAATGAGAGGGATAAGCTTGTCAAACTCAATATAACTATCAATGTACTTTCTCTTTTTAGGGTTAGGGCATTTGTTTTTGTCATTTTCATTGTCATTTCTTTTACCACTTCTTGAGGAACTTGGCGTACACAAAAATCGATCCATGTTCGCTGCAGGGTGGCTAAAAATAGCCTGTGACTCACTTCGTCTCAATTTAGTCAAGCTAGCGTCAAACAGCGCTGTTACTTCCGCCCGCTCGCTACAAAATAAAACTTCCGCATTTCAAAATAAAACAGCAAAAAAAAATAAAATAAAAAATAAAACAAAACCGTGAATAATTTAGCGTACCCCCTGGACATGCGCCACGTCCCCCTAGGGGTCCGCGGACCCCAGTTTGAGAACTGTGGTCCTAAAGCATGTGGCTCGGTGGACAAATGCGGCCTGCCAATGGTTCCAATGTGGCCCTTGGGGATGAAGAGCATAATGATCAATTAAATGACTCCATATGTTCTTCTTAAGTTTTTTCTTTGCCTATAAATGATGACAATTTCCGATTTTGTCATTGTTTTATTGCAAAATATGATAGAAAATTATGAAAATATTTACATTCACAAACTATCCTATAACAATAAAATGTCAATAACCTCAACAAATATGAACAACTTCAAATGTCCAAAGAAAATGAGACACTAAGAGTTTAGTGTCTTTGTAGAACTGATAAATTGAGGCAGAATATTGTTAAAATTGTCCTTATTTTCCTTATGAAATGTCACTTTTTTTCCATTTGGATGATTTATAAAAGTATTTTTACAATTTAATGGGGTTTTTTTTCACACTAAAACAATGAAAACATTTTTGAATTGTAATTATTTATGAGTTATTATATTTTCATTTTACTGGTCCGGCCCATTGGAGGTCAAATCAGGCTGAATGTGGCCCCTGAAGTGGTGTATATTAAGAGCTTTCAGGGGAGTTAACTTCATCACTTTTTCATGGTTGAAAACAATAGTTTCAATATTTATAAAACATTTCATATAGTTATAATTACTTGTAAGTTTTCTATTAATACATTTGTCAAACAGATGGCAAGTATTACAGAGGTGTTAACATAAAAAAAAAAGAATGAGGAAAATATTGTCAGTAAAAATAGAACTACATTTGGTTACAGATAAGAAAAGATCACTCCATATTTTCTTGTTATATTTTTTATTTGACAAGAGAAGGTAAGAAAAATGTGTTACAGTAAGTACCTCAGTGAAGGAGGATGTGTGATCACTCCTGTCTGTCTGTCTGTCTGTCTGTCTGTCTGTCTATCTGTCCATCAGTCAACTAGACAAAAACTACTCATTTCCATCAGACTTGGAGAAAGTGTAGGGCACGAGCCAAGGACAAACCAGTTGAATTTTAGAACATGGACATAAAAAGGGGCAGAGCCTGAAAGTGTTTTTCACTTCCTTTAACAGTCGGGAGCCTCGGGCTAATTTAGAACTTAGAGCGACTGTCAGTTAAAGTCAGTCAGTTAAAAAAAAAAAAAAAAAAAAAAGGAAAAGGCAAGGCAAGGCAAGGCAAGTTTATTTGTATAGCACATTTCATGTACAGGACAACTCAAGGTGCTTTACACAAAAACAGAAACAGAAGAAAATTAAAATCATAAAGATGCATTAAAAGACAATTAAA
Organism: Siphamia tubifer; assembly: GCA_020466265.1. NCBI lineage: Eukaryota > Metazoa > Chordata > Actinopteri > Kurtiformes > Apogonidae > Siphamia > Siphamia tubifer. The sequence goes on from CM035796.1 coordinate 9,872,600, forward strand.
ATCAAGACATAAGAAAAGAAAAAAGGATTATGGCTGAGGAGATTGCGAGGGCATGGTGACTGTGACCTTTGTCCACAACAATCTAATCAGTTTTGTCTGGAATCCACGTGAATTTTTTGACATTGACAATAATCGACCTGAAACCTTAAAACATAATGCGTCCGATCAAGTGTCAGACAGACAGAAAACAGAAGTTGTGGTCGTTTTGTAATTAGATAATATTGAGGAAAGAGAAAAAGAATGGACTGTTGGCCTTGGCGAATGTCAATGAAAATCAAATCATTGCTCACCATTACTGTTCTGCAACTGTTTTGTTTTATTGCAGTTGGCATGAAGACTTTGAGTTAAAGTGTGTGACAGTTACGGCACTGGGATGGTGATGGATAGAGTGGTACAGTATGGGTGCCAGATTTCAATTAGTGATGAATCACACTTATGCATGAAGCTTATTTTTACATATCGTTAGCCTCATAACATAATTGCCTAAGTCAATTTTTGGTCAAATTGAGATTTTTTGCATAACTTTACTCCCCTACCACTGCTGTATCATCCTGCCTTTATGCCTATGTCATTGACCAATCAGAACACTCATAAAAAAACAAGTGAAAAAACATACCTGCCCAAGTCATTCATTTGACTTAGGCAGTTTTACCATTTGACTTAGGCGGTTTGAATGTATGCAAAATAACAGAAAAGAGAAAAAAAAAGGTATAAAGTCAAAGGTATAAACCACCTAAGTCAATTTTATTTCATAAAACAAATGAACAAATGAAATGATTTTGTTCTTTTTTCATACTTTTCTTCTCATCTACTTGAATGTTCTGTGAAAAAAAAATCAATAAAAAATATGGATGTGACTCTTAGAAAATGTGTTTTTTCTCGTTTTCCGAAAACACACACACACAAAAAAAAAAAATGACTTAGGCAATTATGGTATGAAGCTGATGATCCACGATGAAGAGTTTAGAACGCTCCTAGCCTCACAAATCTTGTGTCTGGAGGAGGTGGCCAACAGTACCCTGGCCTAGACTATGAACCCTGATGGTAACTGCACAATCAGAACAAAATACTCGGTTCGATCCTGGAAACCACCTGCTTTAAAGATGCACCAGGCAGTAAAGTCTGACAGAGCCTGAAAATGGAAAATACAATAAAGTCATCCAAGTGGACCAGTGGCTGCTCTGGGAGAAACCTGAGTGATCTGAGAGTAGCAGAGTGTAAAAAGTGACTGCTGATGTCACCTGTGAAAATGACACAGTATCGCCGTGTGCACTTGAGCAAAGCACTTAACCACCAGTCGCTCCGGCAGCATCTATTCTGCTGCTGACATTATCTGCTTCCTACATGTCATGAATAATGTTTGGTACGGGCTTTGGATATGCGTAAATTGTCAGGAAAATCACCACTTTTTGCTTTTCTGCCAGTGTCAGAGAATCAGATCCTGTCTGAGCATCTGAGTCAAAACTCCAAACCAATTTATTTATTTATCAAAGCATATAATCTGCTTTTGTTCTAGTGTAGATGCCGTCACTTTTTTTTCTCTTTACTTTAGACTTAGAAGTTGAACTTAAAAGGCCACAAAGTCTCAAATTAACAACTCTTTTCTAACAAATGCATCTTTGTGACTTTTTTTAGTAGCCATTACAGTGAATAATACAATCAAAGAAGCCTTTTATAATGACCTCTTACAATGAGCATTTCAGCCTCTACGTTTATTGTTGTCATGTCATTAAACCACTGGATTTGAGCTCTGGCCTGGTGTCATCTACAGCTCATTAACTCACTAACAAATATACATGTATGCAGCAGCATGCACACCTACATATATATATGTATATATATATTTATTTATTTTTTTTATTAAGTAAAATGTCGACTTCCGTAGCACAAGTCCACTTAAATTTGGAGGAGTCGACAAGTCTCTCTCAGGTGGGGCATTTTTCCAAATGGTTTTGGGGAGCCAAGGACTGGGGGTATTTCAGGGATATTTTTTTTTTCTATCTATACCTTATATAGGATCTCTCTCTCTCTCTCTCTCTCTCTCTCTCTCTCTCTCTCTCTCTCTCGCAGCATTAGCTAGCTAACCAATCTGCATTATGACATCAAGCTCTTTTTTCTTTTTTCCTCCAAACACATGATATGGACAGTGTTGTGTTCATCTTGTTGGCTTTAAACTTTTTACACGTGATATAAAAAGTGAGGACATGTGACAGATGTGTGGACAATCCAGTTTTATAGCCATGGGTCCAGACCAAATGCAGACATATGTTCACCTACTGATGTTCAGTTACATTTAACAGAAAACTCTTTGTTCACTTTTGTTTTGTTGCAGTTAAATGCTGTTTGTGTCAGTGGACATTGTTACGATGCAGTGAACTTTAATACAAGTTGCTCATTACTGGACAGACATGTGTGGTTTTTTTTTTGTTTGTTTGTTTGTTTTTTAGCCATGCGTCTGTGTTATTTCTCCGCTGACAATGTGGTGACGTCATCATGACAAGTCCACGCTACTCCGACTTTATTGACGGATAAGTCGACTTGAAAAATGCCCTATTATATATATATATATATATATATATATATATATATATATATATATATATATATATATATGGCTACATATCTGAAAATGATAATGTATTTGTTGTCCTTTACTTATTTGTTTAGCTTAATTATTCTGTTTTGTTGCTCTATGGTTAATGGTCCCTGTGAAATAAACACTTGTTCAAAGTCAGTGTTTTGACCGACATGATACACTTCAGTGGTTTTCATTAATGTAAGGCATATTTCTAATAAAGTTTTGTGCTGTGATGAGTTTGGTGCAACATTTTATAAGTTGACATTTGTTATAAGGTGTATGCGGACAAAAAAAATGTAAAAAGTAAGTAGTCCAGAGTAGATGCATACATGGAAAGTCAGGCTCAGTTAGCACAGCTTCATCTTTCATTGCATATATTTATACATTCATGTATGACTTCCATCTACATATCTACTCATATGTCAGTAATTATTTCAGTTCTTCTAGATTCTATTTATTTATTTGATGTCATCATGTTGCTATGCAACCATATGAAAGTTAAGGTATTTTACTCTCATCTTAAAACAACATATGACTTTCATCACACTTTTTTTTTGAACTTGTAAAACCCCAGTGGTTGCCTTGCCTCATTATATGTGTTCTTATTATGTTTTATAGTGTTTTTGTACATGTATAGGCTAGCTATTTATTTTCCTGATTATGTCTTTTTTATTGTGGTTATGTCACTTTTATTCTAATTGTACTACCGTCCTACATTATGCTGATTTGATGTCCATTCACTGTTTCATGTATATATGTATGAGAGTGGAGCTCACAGAATTTTCATTGGGATTAATGCATCTGTCTGTCTGTCTGTCTGTCTGTCTATCATTCTAAAGTCATTATTGAACTAAACATAACAGCACAAAAACTAAATCTAAAGTTGTGTGAAAAAACAATAATATCACCAGTCCATTAGTTTGTCACTTTCCTCACAGTGAACAGCATCAAAAGTGATTCCATCATAAAAACATTCTGCTTGTTTAACAAAAATGAGGTGTTAGTGAAGTGTATGATGGGAATGTTTACTGTCTGTCTGAACCCACATATGGTCTTTACCTCCAGCAACTGACTCTACTCATTCTTTAAAACAACTCTGGTAGACTGTACAGTTTTACATCACAGCTTTTTTAGCTCATTTTCTTTCTGAATTTGTGGAAAAACACTTTAGCTCGGTTGTCATCCCCACAATGTACCAGAGGTGTTCAAAGTACTCACATTCTGTACTTAAGTAGAAGTACAGCTAATTATTTGGAAACATATTCTGGTAAAAGTAGAAGTACTGAATAAACTCCTTTAATTAAGTAAAAGTAAAAAACTACAACTTCTCAATTGTAATAAAGTTTTAAAAAAAAGTAAAAACTGTCTTTTTTTGCTATGGATGAATTAATACTTATTTAAGCAGGAAAAAAACACAAAAAAATCTAAAATATCCCAAAATAAAGTCTTTAAAAGTGAGTTACTGTTGTGTAGATGATGTGTTTTATTGGATCATGGTAATAATAATTAATTGAAGTACTAATCATATACATATATACAAAAAAAACCAAAACAGAACAAAAAAAACAACAACAACAAATGAGCAGATAGGAAAGTTTTTTCTCTTTAAGGAAAATATAAGAAGCAATATTGAAGGGAGTCTTTTCTAAACCCTGAACATGTACAGAATCTGTTAGAGATGTCCACTTTAGCCCCGACCGAAATTTTATTTTATGTTCTATTTAATTGAAGGGTTGGTGGTTCGTGTCTTGGCTCTGGCTGTCCACATGTTGAAGTGTCCTTGGGCAAGACACTGAACCCTAAGTTGCTCCCAGCAGCCGTCTACTGGTGTCTGAGTGTGTGTGAATGGGTGAACGTGAGGAATTGTAAAGCGCTTTAGGCACTCACTGGTGTATAAAATACACTATATAAGTACAGTTCATTCACCATTTAAATTTGTTTAGCAAAATAATGATCAATGATTAATTATTCACAAAAATTTGTTTGTAATATTTGCCAGATGCCCGGATGGGATGTTTGCTTTTTGTGTGTGTGTGTGTGTGTGTGTGTGTCTATTTAAAGTAAATTAAATATTTCTGATGATTACATTTCCGGTGCAAAAAGGGAATCTTCATCTGCTGGTTTGTGTTGTATCCAAACACAATAGTGACATTTTAGATGGAAAATGATATAAAGGTCAACATTTGTGACTCACTGGAAAATAAGAGAAAATCTCATCATTATTTATTTATGTATTTATTTTTTTTGGTCCAAACAGTAGAGCCGCCTCCCAAACCCAAACCCAAACCCAAACCCAAACAATCCATCTCCCTGTTCATTTTGGCGTTGTGTGTCAGTGTCATATTGGACCAGCCTCTGCTCCTGTAAATGAGAACATTGGCTCTTGTCTGCTTGCCTCCAGAGTTAATATTAGAAATTGTGCTGCATGACTGCCTGTTTTCATAGGCAAATGGAATATTATTTTGTACGCAACAATGGGCCCTCTCACTGTGTTTGGTTTAGCTCAGCATGCAATTGTTCCTCCAAGCCTTGTTCAATACCAATCAGCCATGTTGTTAAAAGTGAACCTCAACAACACCGCATCAGTATGCTGCAAACTCCAACAGCACATGGGGCTGCTGTGTGTCTTTACCAGGATGGGAGGCTCACCACTCTAAGGTGATTACCCAGGATCCTCACTGGTATCACCCTGTTCGCTGTCTTTCAACACCCCCCCACCCCCACCCCCACCCTCACCATTCAACACGGCTCCTCAATCAGCCTCTAACCTATACACTCCCTGTGGCCATGACTTACATCTGCAGTCAGTGTCAGGATCTCCACTGAAGAGAATAAAAACAAATCTCTGCTCCCCTCTGCTGTTAATTACAGCAGGAGACGGCCAATTCATGTAATTATTTGTATGCTGCCCACACGGTCCAATTTGCACAGAGACAAGGCCAAGGCCCTCCAGGAGACCTTACATGTAATACGCTGATTGTTCATCAGGTGCTTTGCTCAAGTCAGATTGAAAAGTCATTTCATCCTTGGATGTCCAAATGAGAAGTATCTATAATAATGAATTCAGACACTACTAAATTACATCCAGGCGTAAACGATAGAGGGACTTTCCCCAGCTATGCGTGATAAAGGTTAAAACGCTATCAAACACACAATAAGAGGTTGATTGGTGTGATAATGTGTCTATTTTTCTCTCGTAGCGTAATACTCTATGACGGTCACAGACTACAGTAGCATCAGCAGGGCCAGGAGGAAAAGTGTAAATGAAAATGGGCTTGTTCTTTCTATCTAGAGCAACAGAGCCATCAATGAGAGGCGACAATATTACTGAGGACGATGCACTCCCACTCATCAACCAATAAGAAGTTCTTCCATTAACAAAGACATTCAGATTCAGTCCATTAGAGAGCCAGCAGAACAGCGGGGACTTTCATTCCACTATCAATAGATATAATGAGCAAAGGCAAATAACTCCACCCCTCATACAAAACTCCATCAAAATGCACTGTCAATGTTGATATCGATATTGCTGCTGTTGCTAATGGTGTTGTTGTTGCTTATATCACCCTGCAAATGTCCTCTGTCTGTCAAAAGCATGTTGAATGTCCAAAAAAAGAGTTTGTTTTCTTCCCTAAATTCACTGTTATTCTTCTACTTGTCTGACTTCTGGCACAAGAGACTGACAAATATAATCGCAAGAGCAAATTGAAATGTAATATTCAAACCATGAGTCTGTTAAAGTTGACTTTCAGCATGTTTTGCAGGACGGAGTAACAAAAAAAATGGAGATTTTCTTAATGAAATTACAAAACTTGTGGGAAGGTGTTTATCTGTCACTGGAGTAAATGTATGGAACCAACTGGACACTATAAACTTAAACAGAACACCTCTATCCCATCATTTAAGAAAGGCTTTAAATCAATGGTAATTTGTAATTATATAAAAAAAAATCTCTTTGTTTTTTTGTTTTTCTCCTTCACTGTTCTCGCTATATTTCTATCTGTATTTTTAAGCATCATGTATCAACTTTGAAATATATATTTTTTCTTTCAGTCTTTCTTGCTTTCATGTATATGTGAAATTTCAATAATGTGGGCACAAAAAGCTTCAGCTTCAGCCCAACGCCTTTTTACCTATTGTATTTCTGCGTCTGTTACCAATTGTTTTGTATTATTTTTGACCGAAATGAATAAATGCAACAAAAAAAACCCCCCTCAAAGATACTTTTTGCATTAATATTAATAAAATGCGAGTGTGTTTTTCACTTAATGCTTGGCTTATTTGATGGGGTATAACTTGACCTTTTTATATTAATATGTTTTTTTTTTGTAATATAAATGGAAATAATATAACATCAGATGATCCAACAGCTTAATAACAGACTATATGTTGTTTTCATCATAGAAGAGCATATTACTGTATCTTTTCAGCAAATTGATTTGGCTTCATGGCCTGCAATTTCACACTGTTCCCATCTGAGTTTCATTTTGATAGTTTTGGCCATCACTTCAATTTGTTATTAAGAACCACAATCGACTTGCCAAGGGTAATTGCTAAGATCTGGGAGCACATCATTTAGCAACAAATGAAGCCAGATGGTACAAGAAACTCAGGATTTCAGATAATTAGACAAGTCAACATTTGACAACATTATTTAAATCATTATTATTGAGAGGTAAACATAGAAAAGGTATCCCATCTCATAAGTATAGTCATTCAACACTGAAGGACAAGGAGGCAAAAAGCTGCTCTGTATGTCTGTAAGTGAGGATGTTTAAAATGTCCATTTATTTCTAACCACCAAATATATGGCAAGGACAGTTTCTGAAAAAAAAAAAGAAAAAGAAAATGCATTTAGTTGAGATGTTCTTTGCACTGGATACATACAGAATAAGCACAGACATCCAAGAACACTAAAGACTCATCTTATTAAGTAATTACTTTTACCATCATAACATGACCATATTAAACACAATTAAAGAAAAAATGCACACGTTTAGTTTCAAGTCTCCCTTAAGAAGTTAAATCACTTTCAACTTGATACCAAACATAGTTGTTAATGTAAGGGTTAGGGTTGATGCAAACAATCTGCGACAAGAAAGTGTTTTAATTGCTTATAAAGAAATTTTTCTTGGATTTCACCTACACCTACTCTTACTAAAATGCAATCCTCTGTCCTGTGCTCGGTAAAGCAAAGTTACAATACATGCATTAATTTTATATCTTTAGAGGTGAGAGAAATGTAATTATATAAGTACAATTAACAAAGAAGCTTTAAACAAAGATTGGGCCGCAATAATGTTTGCCCCGTAATATCAGTTAATAGATAATGAATAAAAATAATGAGGATAATTTACTTTATAGTAACGATGATCTTGATAAAAGCATTATTGAAAGTGGCAGAATCCTTGAAGATGAGGATAAAGAATTAGAAGAGGAGGCTTGTGATAAATCAATATAACATGATGTGATGGTGCAGAGAAGAGTGATTGTTTTACATGTCGTTGCGGACCTGGACACACACACACACACACACACACACACACACACACACACACACACAACTGTGTATTCTGAAACAGGGACAGTAGTTAATGAGCCAAACAAATTGTCAATTCCGATTTGCTCCCCCTCCCTCCACACCTCTTTTGATAGAAAGCCAATATGGGCTCAAAAGAAACAATGGGTCATTGTTGGCCTTGTTCAGCGCTCCAATCCACTGACCAAACATTGCTCTGCTGGCTGCTGCTGCTAATTTATTCTGGACAGAACAGAAAGAACAACCACTCTGCGGAAAAAGGAGAAAGACAAAATAACAACATGAAGAGCCTGTGTGGAGATTAAAAAAAAAAAAAAAAAAAAACACCACTGAGGGCCCTTATAGCAACATCCACTGTGGGGTAATAACACATCTGCATTAACAAGACGACATCTGACTAAATTAGTATTCATAAATCATGTTACTTTCCATATGGGAATGCCGATGTGCCTCTCTCATGTCCCATGATACACTCCGTAATGAAGGTGGAGGAAATATTCTGAGAGCGTCAAAAGTCCTTGCAACGAATGCCAAAGCAACTCAACGAGGCTCCGCATAGCTTGTCATTCTCTAAGGACGCCCATGTAGTCAAGCTCCCCAGGTTGTGACTTATATGGAACACGATCCCACAGATGCTGTTTATGGCTGTGAACAAACCCTTATCGCAAGGATTTCAACAAGGTCGCTATAAAAAAAAAAAAAAGTTTTATTCTACATTTCTGCAAACTATGGTTTCATCCAAAAATAGTTCTTCTTCTTATCAACATTTCTCAAATGCTAACATGCCCCAACAAAGAAATTTTTTTGTCTTTTGATGATTGCAATGAATGTAAAATAAGCAATCCAGAGGCCCATAGGTTTTTAAGTTTAGCCAATAAAAGTACTAAAAAAAAGGATGTTACAATGCATTATTGAATATACAAAGAGTTATGTTTTAATCTTTTTTTTTTTTTTTTTCCAATATGGGACAAAGCCTGGTGTCTTTCCCGAAACCTATCAGAGGGCTGTCAGCATTGCCAGCTAACTTCAATGGGAAATCACGACTGTTATATTCCGCTGGTTTTAGTATTCAAACAGTCATTATTAATTTAGAGCAGCAATAGAAAATGAGCTCCCCTGCAAACAAAAGAGATCAGTGATTGGTCATTAGGTACATCCATTCACAGTTCATTCAGAGTTTATTTATCTCACTGCTGATTGGCTGACTCAATGAGCCTCTGTTCTCCACCAGTACCAATGCAGAAAGTCAAGGATGCAATTAGTGGGGAAACATTTTCTTCGTTTTAAAGAAGTTCAAGTCTGTTCAAAACAATCACTATATATGTAAAGTACATCACTAAGCAAAAAAAAAGGTAGATAAAGGATTTTTAAAAGCTGACACTTTTAGTGAGGACATTGCTGAGTTGCCAACTCTGAATGTCAGCCACAAAAAAATATATATATATTATAAAATATCAGTGCACTTTCCAAGAAATGGTGTTGGAGTTATAAAAACATTCTTAAAGCCTCCACATGCTCAAGTTTCTGTAAAAATTTAAGGTCAAAGTTTTTCATCAGGACACAAGGTGGTAAGTGGATGCTGCTAGTGCTATGCAAATGGTTGAAAAGCAACGACTGGTTTGTTTTAGTTCAAGTTTCTTGCGTGGGTAAACACTAATTTCCATTTAAATAGACATGTCTGTATGTTACAATGTTAAATGTTACTGCTTTCATTCTACTGTGCGTCCGATGTGAAGAAAGTAAAAATAATAATAAACACGTTGATGACAGAGAAGGTTTTACTAATGTGGATATTAATGTTGATACTGATAAGGGTCGTTTTCAGAAATATCTGGGTAGTTTTTCCACTAAGTCACACCATCGCTCTTTGAAAAGTTCAGTTATTTCTGGTAATTATTCTCTCTAAATCTCAACACTGCCTCCACAGCTCCCGGTGGTACTGCTCTGTATTCTCCATCTGGATACACATTTGCAAGCTCCCAAAGGACAGACAAAATTACGTACAGAATGTACACAGAGGACAGACAGAACCTACTGTCCATATGCATATGCGTCTTTAAAGTAGAGTATAAATGAGCCCTTTTATATTCGTCATAAGTCTGACCTGAAAATACCATGTCTATTAATATGAGAAATCTACAGACACCCAATAGTATCAGCAGTTATGGTAGGGTCAGTTACTTGTGAAATAACATGTTTAATAAGAAAAAACATTTACAGTTTTTGAGGAACATATATTATTACCTCCCCAAAGGAGGTTATGTTTTTGCTGGTGTTTATCTGTCTTTTTGTCTATCTGTCTGACTATGTACAACATAACTCAAAAAGTTATGGACAGATTTCGATGACACTTTCAGGATGACACAAGGACCAATCGATTACATTTTGCTAAAGATCCTGAAGAGATCCTGGATTCCGGAAATAAATTATTAAATTAAATTATTTATGAATTATTAAGTTATGTTGTACATATACAGACATAGACAGACATATGAACGCTGGCAAAAAAAAATTACCTCCTTGGCAGACCTCCCTTCACTCGGGGTGGCGGCGGGGGGTGGGGGGGCATCCTACCTTGGCAGAGGTCTAGTTGAAAATGTATTTATGTTTGATGTTCAAAGCAGCCAGCTGGATAGTAAAGGTCCAACCACCAAAGGTAGAAATACGTCCATATGTAGCACACCATAACATAAAGGAGGGGGTGTAGTAATGAACTACAAGCAAAGACAGGTTACAGAGAGACACAGGTCACAAGTTCCCATGGTGATCCCATTGTTTTTTTCACCATTGACTCATTTCCACAGCCAAGCCAAAGATAACAGAGGTGATATAGGCTTGACTTTTACACACTCTACTTGCACTCCGGAATCAAAGGGACAGTAATGTAGTAATGTATTGTACAACTTGCACATTGGAAATGCCCCGAGCATAGCGGTGTTGCTAACCTCTACAGAATCAACCAGTCTTTCACCGTTCCACAAATGTTAGCATATTAGCATGAATAGAGTCCTCTACCTGAAGTGACAACAGCTCTTGGGTCTCCCCAATTCAAAATCTTTCTGGTCATGTTGATGTGTTTAATTTACATGGACCACGCTCATTTGGGGTTTGCACACACAATACGTCATCTAAACATCACACCTTGGTAGCAGAACGAGAGGTGTCCCTTTTACATAGTGTTCCATCTTCATCCAGGGTCTGGACATTACAAAGCCACAATAGAGGTGGGACCAAATGATCCCATCATTGTGTTTATGTAGACATAGTTCTGGGATAAAGCCAAAATATTCCCATAACACATGTGCTAAAGTTAAAACAAATATACGCATATATTTGATTTAATGCGGAATTAAAGGAGATTTCTGGTTTAAGCATTGATTTTATATCGGTCCTTGCTCAGCACAAATGTTCAACAGCAGCATTTTATTCTTTTTAACTGTGGTGGGAATTCAGAGAAGACGGCAACAGTGTTCAAATGGACGAACTCTGTCACATGTAGGCACCAATCAAGATCACCCAAGTCCCTCAGTCAATGCTGGCTGTCGGTGCAAACAACCACCATATATCTGTACACAAGAGTGGGAGTGAGAGGAGTCATTACGTAAGTCTCAGTGTAGTGAACAGACATAGCCTTGCCATTTGAGTGACAATGATTTCTCCCACTTGTTTCTATTTTAATGAGAAGGCAGCAAGCGAACATAGGAGGGAAAGCAGCCCAGTCGGAGCGTGGTTGTCTGTCAAGAGAAGGCCATTACTACATCGCACAGACCTTCACTGAGGAGTCTGCCACGTATTCAGGTATGAGCACTCACTGCTGTGCATGATTGTTTTGTTGACTTTGTGTCTAGTGGCTTATGAGTCGGAATAAAGCGCTCTTTAAAGTGTGCTTATATCAATGTTATAAAAAGAAAACAAGAGCCACCAAATGAAGAAAAATGAACATGATTGGTGTGACGATAGGCATGAAGCTTTAGCAGCATGATCACAACTCATACATCACATGGTTGTTTACAAGCGACACCTAGCCTGAAGGCTCAGGCTCAGTTCACCTCCAATTAAATCTGATCCATCCTGAGCAAGTTTTTTTAGAGGGCTCAAGTTTCACACTGCAAAGGATATCTTCTGGAATTCATTAAATGAAATGTGAATTCAGCCCTATCGGTGGTAGTGTGTCAAGCCATCAGTCTGAAGTCATCAACGCTATCACACTATGCGAGGAGGTAGCTGAGGCATGATTTAAATCCTATCAGACACCCATATGTGATCCGGATCTGCCATCACTTCATCAGTCACCACCCAGGAGGCTAATTTAGCTTATTCAAATCTGATCACACGTTGTCATAAAACCTAACAGAAAGCGAAATGTGCATGGGTACAGTCCTTATAAACAGTAAACCCATGTGGCCCAAGCAAGCGTTACATTAAAGTTTGTCATTGTTTCATTATTGCATGATGGAAATGTATGTGCTGTGCTGAAAGTTCGACACGCTCTGTCAAAGGAAACTTTGCAGCAGCCAGTGTGAGTCGAGAAGTAATTCATCGCTTTCTGCTCTACCTCATTGTTATGTGTATCAGCAGCTTTGGGCACACACCTGGGCCTTCTGGAGTCCAATACTTCTGTTGGATAATTAAATGCAATCACAAGAATCTGTGCATGTTTTCCTACACATGTCCCTGGCATTCTGGTGTATAGCATGCTTGTGGCCACTTGGAAAGCAATGCCTTCTGTCTTAAGGTTCAGACAAGACTGACACGATGGAAGAAACAAAAAAAGCATCGACTTGGAAGACAGCGAGAAAGAGCAAGAAAAAAGGAGACTAAAAAAAAAAAAAGAGGAGTGACAACTCGCCAGGCCTGGCAAAACAGCTCTCTTCTGTCTCTTTTGTCTTGCTGGTAATCTGCATTCCGGAAAGACGCTCTGCTGAAGTGCATCTCATGCAAATGAGCATGTGTAAAAGACACTGGGGCCCAGCATGGCGCATTCTTTTCCTGAAATGCAATCAAAAAGTAGCCTTGGATTGTGTTCCTATTCATTTAGCCTGCTTCACTGCTTTTTTCATTAACAGCATCTGCTTTTGTTGCTTCCTTTCCCCAGCCCTTGTCTGCTTGTTTTCCTATGCACTGTGCATGAGCGCACGAAGATGTGCCACACACGGGTACATCAAAACTCAGCTTGCAGTATAGGAGCTGCAGTGGAAGCACAATTCCCTCCTCATATATGGATTTTTAAAACACCAAGAATAGAAAGTGAGGCTTGGAAGCACAGTTGTTTTCTGTGGATTTGTCATTCAGAATATGCAAGTAAAATTATTGCACTGAGGACCTGCAAACTGACAAAATCTAATTAATCATGAACATATGTGAATCTAATTTTTAGAAGCATGAATAAATTGCAGTGGTTTCCCTCGGTGCGTGGAAGGCTTAGGTGCTCTGATTACGGCTGAGTGCATAAACTTCGACTTCAAGTTTTCAAGCTTCAACTGAACAGTTTGCAGAAGTCACTGAAAACAGTCTTATTTTCTATGTTGTCAAACTGCAATGACTGGAAAATACCAGGGAGCTGAAAGAGAAAATAGAGTATGGATGTGCCAATTGAAAAACGTCTTATTTAGGAACTGGGATCGAAGCTAATCTATCAGTACTGGTATCAATTGTGATTTTTGTCTTGTTTTCATTAAACAAAAAGCTATGTACTTATGGCATTGTGGATTATGTCAGTGTTTTCTGGTTCTGCTCCTCCATCCAGACTTAATGGAAGAATGAATCTAAAATCATCTCTAAAATTTTGGGTTTTAAAATCAGCACATCATTCACTTCTCTCTTTCTTGGACATGGACCTGATGGTCTTAGTAGGAATGACACTTACCTCTTCAAGGTCCTGCTGGAAGTGAGTACAAAGACCATTACAAAATACTGGTTTAATAGAGAATGTTCACCATTGACTGGCTTAAGAATATTGCAAAACATCTTCATTTACTAAAACAGATGACTAACACAATACAACTATAGAAATAATTGGGTGAAAAACATATAATATCCATCTATCTATCTATCTATCTATCTATCTATCTATCTATCTATCTATCTATCTATCTATCTATCTATCTATCTATCTATCTATCTACTAAACAAACAAAAAGAAATCACTATTACATACTACAGACCATCCCAACACTAGGCTGCTGATAAAAAAAAACAAAATAATAAAAAAAAAAAGGTGAAATATGTTTTCCTAGAATGGACCCTTTTGATCTTTCTAGAAGGTTTCATGTCAGTGGTGGTAGTTTACATCCTCCACACCTCCAACTGTCAAGTAAAATAAATAAATAAATAAATAAAACGTCGGTTAAACACAACATCCGACGCGCCCTCACCTGTCAGGACACAGGGCTCGGGTCTCGGGGCGGGTGGTCGCCTCAAGGTTTCAGTCTAAATCCATCAAGCCAACTCCTCTGAACAGCAGAGTGGATGGGCAGCTTTACATGGACGCTTGATTTATGCCACTATTCTGGCAAGTGTCAAGGCAGTGACTGGACATAAAGAGATTTACAAAGACAAAGGGGGATGTTGAGGCGCTGCCGTGGATAAATGCAAGCAGCTCAAAGAGGTTGGGTGACTAAGACCAGGGAGGAGGAAGGCCACGGAGAATTACGGTGATGAAAAATGTTGATTTAGAACAGGCCGTTACAGAAATGGTGTTTTACTCATGAGTGAAGTGACATTCACAAAGGTAGTGCTATGTTTGGCTTCAATGTGGTGGTTTTATGTCATTCAGACTGTAGATCCGAATCACTTTTAATGTCACAATCTTTAATATGGACAACGGAGACAATGGCTTTTGGTTTTACGATGTTTTGAGATGATGGCAGATGTTTTTCACGATCAAGAAAAGCCGTGATTGACAACGTTTTGGTTTTTTGCCTGTTGTTGTATGAGTTCAGTGCCGAGCTTCTGCCTTTTCCTAAAGCTAATCAACTAATTTCATATCCACAATGGAACCAAAACTGACCAAAATTACAAATGTTTCCAATTACAGTGCTGCAGACTTGCATTAAATATAATCTGTGGTTATTCTAAGACCTTAACTGAAGTAAATAAACATCACAATTAGCTTCAAATCCCAAAATCTATTTTTGAATTACTTTTGGAAATGCATTGCCTACAGTAAATTTCTCATTTCCAGGTAAGAGATTTGACTGTAGATTCAATACTGAGATAATATTCGAGGTTGACAGATACTACAGGAAAAAGTCATTATATTTTGAGTCATTTTACAGGCACAACTCATGGGAGAAATGTTTTTCAATGTAGCTTTTAAATGCTCTTTTACAACCACGTTTCCTCATTCGGACAAATGCACAACAAACCAGTAGCATTTGCACTTGTTAAAACCAAACCACTTAACTAAAACATGCTGGATTTTTTTTTTTTTTTTGCCTGGAGCTGAGGCTAAACTGCACATGTAGTTGAGGATGTTGTGTATTTTTCAACACAAATAATGCACTTGATGTTACATTCGACTATGAAACAGGGTTAATGTAATATTACTGAATGATGCATATTTAAAAATGTCAAGATATCTCTGCTTGGTAACGCAGGTGTGTGATATCTTTGACTTGATGTTTCTAGTTGCAGTGCTATTACTGAACGAAAACATCCTTTTACACATCTATAACCTGCCATTTCAATAAAAAAAAAAAAATTATTTTCCACAATACAAATGTGGACTATTCATCTCATGCACAAAGCAAGTGAGGTCTGAAATAGAAAATGCACTAAATTGCAGCCATTCATTCATCTGAAATAATAGGAATGTGAAAGAACATAATTAAAACATAATTATCATCCTGAAATTGGAACCCATGCCTTAAAGCCAAACTCCACCTTGAATTATTCTCCTTTTTTTTTATTATTGGTCCAGTGTAGGTTATGCCCACGGACATGCCATTTGTAGTCATTTTCGGAAGGTGCTTTAATAGCTAATGCATGACTGGTTTACTCATATTCACTCAATAGCACTCAGAATTTTAGCAGCGACATTGTAAAAGCTCTGAAAGCTGATATGCTGAAAGAAAACACCTGAATCTAAAACAGCAAAAACATCCCATACCATTGAAAAGTTGGTATCCTAAAGCAGGGAATTTGAGGTATGTTGTTGAAGCTTTGTGGCTGACGGATTCAAAGAAAAAATAAATATTCCACAATCTTCACGTTTGTACTTTTATTTTCAACTCAAACTTATATTAAAAATGTCCACAAAGTTAAATTCACATAAGTTTCCACAATATGCTAATACAAAGACATGATGACACGGTCGGAAAAACCTCCCTCTTGCTGTGTCGGCCTCAAAAAAAAAAAAAAAAAAAAAAAAAAAAAAACCCGGCCCTTGTGCCGTGTTTCCATAGTAACCAAAGTTCAATGTATCACTTCCTGTTTTTTCTAAATGCACATTTTAACTTTGTATATATGTTTTTTTTAATCTAAATTATGAAATATATCACTCTTGAACTTACAAATATAAAACATGCTATCAATATCAAATTATAATATAAAATATGATTACCAAATGCATATAACATGAGGAAAATTTTAAACTAAACATAAAATAGACATCTGGATGCCTACAATTCGGCTTGGAGATTTGTCTTCATGTGCACAATCAAGCGAGGACACTTCTATTAGCTGCTGCTGCTATGGCTCATTGTTGAGTTAGTGTGACTTTTTTGAAAGAACCACTCATCCTAACTTAACAAAATAAAAAAGGCAGGTCAGTTGCAGCCTTATTTAGTGGAAGGTCATGTGAAACCGCTATCAGAAATGAATATTCCTGACTAAATTTGTTCTTACGTCATCATTTCCATCTTACACATCCTCTTCAAAAACGCACATATTCAGAGACTAAAATGCAAATTGTTTTAGGGGGGGAATGACATCATAAATTGTCAGTGGGTATGAAATAATATCACATCCCCGCGGGTGTTGAGGCAAACTGTGAAGTTAAACAAGCTGAGTGATTTCTGTTTTATTTATTTATTTATTTCTGAGGTGGAATTTATAGAAACTGTGAGAGCGAGAAAAGAAACTGAGCCCAAATAATGAGTGAAAATAGCTTTCCTATGTCCTCCATTTACCAACAAATTCACATGCCGCCCACAAAGCCTTTAGCACCGACCTCCTGATATCATTTTGATTCTAATATGCATCATCTTCAGAGAAGGAGAAGGAAACAGGCAAGTAACATGCATAGCACGCTGCCAGAATAGTATGCCAATGGGTTCTCTCGCTCTCTTTTTTTTTTTTTTTTTTTTTCTTCTGATGGCCTTTACTTGGCTTCCAGATCTTTTAGAAATCAGCAATGCTCCAGGCCAATATTTAATGTCTGCAGCGGGCAAAAAAATAAAGCAAAAAACAAAAGAAAATGACCTGCACTGACACACTAGTCATGCCCAGAAGAAGGTTGTGGTGGTGTGTGTGTGTGTGTGTGTGAACAAAGATGTGTTTCAAATCAGTGACTACAGTCAGAATCATTGGAGAGGGTCATCGAATATCATTTCTCAACGTAAAACTACCTTGAGAGCTATCAGGTCGCACCCACCTTTCCGTTCTCTATCTCACATACTTACACAGCAGTGTGATTGCACTCTGCAGAAGAATAGATGCTCGCAGGGAAATAAAAGCCAGACAAAAATAAAAGTGGATGACTATTTGCTGCATTGGACAGAAGTGCATTCAGATCCAAAAAAAAAAAAAAAGCATTTTACTATTGACATGAACGTGAGGTAGTGGAGATGTAGCTACTGCTGCTGGGAAGGAGGAGATCGGGCTCTCGTCTCATTGGCTGCTGAGCGTCAATCAATACGCGTCTGCTTCACAAGCATCAGTCTGAAAGCACTTGGCTGATAACAATATGAACATTAGAAGCATTTAGCAAATTGCAGCCAGCTGTCACTTACTGTCATTAAAGTTCAAAGTGGGAGATTTTCTCTTCAGCTAAGGAATGCAATTCTCTCTATTCACAACACGCAATAATCAGAGATTTATAGAGTGAACTCTGACCTCGAATCAGTCATAATACTCCGGTGAAGCATCTCAGTATAATTACACTCATATTATACAGTTATTAAACTATCATATTTTATAAATCAACTACTAAGTGAAAACCTGTCTGTCTGTAATTTCTGTTAAATATTTGTGTCCTCTGGGTTAATGACAGTGACAAAAATAGAGATAATGATAGAGATGCACACAATGCAACGCTGTTAGTATCATTTAGCATGTGAAAAACACAGTAACAACTGGATTCTTATTATTGTAGCTGAGACCTAAATGCAAATGCGATAACTTGATTAACCCTTTTCAAAAGGTGCACGGTGTAAAATGATGATGAGAAAAAAGGTCTGCATCAAGGTGAGGCTGAAAGTAACACATTCATCAGCTGCAAATGTAAGATCTAGACCATGACAACCAACCATATGAGAATGTAGTCGCCTCATGGTGAATAATCTACAACAGGAGTGTCAAAGTCATTTTAGTACAGGGGCCATGTTTAGCTAAATTTGACTGAAGTTGGCCGAAGCAGTGAAATAGTAACATAATAATACATAAATAATGTCAATTCGAACCATTTCTCTATATTTCAAAGTGAAATAAAGTCAAATTTAATTGTGAAAATGTTTACATTGACAGACTATCCTTTCAAATAATGTGAATAATGGAAAAAATAAGCATAATTTTAACAATATTATCCTTCTGTTTAGCATTTCCACATGTTCATTCTAAGTTGCAGATCATACTGGATCAAATACAAAATATTTCATATCAGGCAGATTATTCTTAAAATTGCAATGATTTCTCTTGAAACACTTCAGGTTCTTCATATTTGTCCACAGATTATTCAAACATTTAGTGAAATTATGCTTTGTTTGAGTGTAAATATGTGAAAATATTTGCATTTACAAAAATAATCAATTGGAGATGTGATTATTTATAGATTATTATGATAGTATTTTACTGTTCTGACCCATTTCAGATTGAATTAGTCTGAATGTGGAGCCTGAACTAAAGTGATTATTAATCTTATCTTTTTTTTTTTTTTTGGATGTTTTTTGCATCTCACAAATTCATCCTCAGGGCCAGACTGGACCCTTTGGCGGCCCAAATTTGGCCCCCGGGCCTTATGTTTGACACCTGTTCTCTACAGCATAAGGCAAGAACAAGAACAAGCTGAAACAGTGGAGTGTAGAAAGTATAAATGATGATTAAGAAATGTCATCTTCTTGAATTTTGTTTTAACCCTCATGTTAAACTGGGAAATTTATGGCATGGAGACGGTTAATGAGATTTTGCTTTCTGAAAAAAAAAAAAAAAAACGTGAAAAATACCTTAATTGCAAAATCATGATCATTGCCCTCGAGGTTTTTCTAACCCAACAAATATTCAAGTTGCAACATGTTTGCTTCATGTGGGATTAGTTGTCATGTATATATGGGATTTAGAAAAAAATGTAGCCACAAGGGATGTGATAAATGTGAATAAAAAATACAGGCCACTAAAAATATGCTTTGGCCCATATCACCTTTTGGTCATAGCTCTAAAATAAATAAATGATGTGATTGTCTTAAAAGATTACATCAAGTCAATAGTAGCTACTTAGTGTCAAGCATAGCATCTAATTAATGGCTTCTACTGTAGCACAGCTTTGAAAATGACAAAATACATGTGTATACACTGGAAAAAAATGTTTTACATCTTACTGAATATATTTTTTTTCCATTTCTAGTCAATTTATCTCATCACACTTATAGTAAGATCTGATCAGTTAGATATAAGACATTATTTGTAGACAATATATCTTGAAAATCTTATTAAAAGAAATATTAACAAAATCATTTTAAGGCAGATTTATTTGTTAGCTTAATTCAATATTTTTATTTGTTTATTTATTTTTGCTTAATCTTGAATTAAGCAAAAAAAAATATAAAAATAAATCTGAGTAATTATCTTGGTATAGCAAAAAATAAAATAAAATCTGACTAATTATCTTGGTATCTTTAGAAAAGTATCTTAATTTGAAACATGATCAGATATTTTGATTAGAAATTAGAAAAATACACTTGGTAGGATTTAGATTTTTACAGTGTATACGTACGATACTGACACTGACTACATACTCAGAATTAACACATGTTGAAAAATTCATCTTCTGACAACAGTGATCAACCATTAGCAACTTCCACTTTCCCCTCAACACCACTGCTAGCACATTAATAATGAGTTCAAATTGGATCATATCGCTCCAGTTGTTACTTCACCACACCGTCTCCCTCTACATGCAACACCAGATTTCAAAATCCTACTCTGAACTTGTGAAATATTACATGGACTTGCACCATCGTACGTATTAACTCAGTTAAACCACATACACCTGCCAGAGCTCAATGCACACAAAACAACAGCCTCCTGACTGTTCTGGTAATAAATAAAACATCAGCGGTTTGTGTAGGCAGGCCTCTCTCTAACTGATCTCGATCCTCCTTCTCAAACTCAGCTCAAATCTCAAGTATTTATATTTGTATTCAGCTCCTATAAATCTGAATGTACATATATATTGCTAATAATCACTATTGCACAGCCAGCATATCTGTGTGGGCCACAGAAGGGTTACATTTAGGCTGTATGTAAGGACCCCAAGTGGGTTTCCATGGCGACCCCATAGTGTATGTGTTTGGCTATATCAGAATCAGAGATCTGAAAACCTCATATTTATTTTTCACACTATATATATATCCAATATTTATATTTTGTGTTACTTGCACTACTTAGATTCAGGGTTTTTTTTGTCTTAGTTTGCAATTAAAAAAAAAAAAAAATACAGTGGTACCTCTACTTACGTAAGACCCACCTAACGAATAATACAAGGAACAAAAAACTTTACCTCAATTTTTAATCTCTGAATGCTAAAGAAATTTTAATTACAAAAGGAAACTGAAACCCCCGAAACATAAATACTATATACATTACTGTACATACTGTACGTAACTACGTAATGTACGTAAATATTTCATGTACGTAGCATCCCATTGGCTATGAGGGAGGTACCCATGATGCTTTTCATGAGCCTTTGACACTCATTCATCACAGAGTTCTAACCTTACAAACATAAAAGACAGAACCACCACTGCCCCACGAGTCCCCCCGAGCGTACCCGACGAAACCCCACCACAGTACGCACCCGCCCAAAGAAAGTGACTCCCATTGCGAAGGAAAACAAGAAGCTGGAGTCAAACAGGAGATGACAAAAAAACAAGGAGGCAGCCATCACTCCACCAGTACGAACAAAAGACATGTCGCCGAAACCCCACGAACCTGCGGGAAAAAAAAAAACACCCTGCAAAAAAGTCCACGAGCCGTGCAATCGCCACCCCGACGACGCACACGCCCCACACACCGCGGTAAGATCACGAAAATCCGTCAAAGGCAATCGTCCCCGGATCTACACCACACCAAATGTCCGTCAACAAACAACACTGAAGGTGAAAGTGACAATTAAAATAACCACAATGGTATAAAAATACCAAAATACATGTCTGGTTCATTTGAATGGTTTAATGTTTAATGTTCAGAAACATTTACCCACTGACACCAACAATTACATCTAAAATCTAAATCTACATTTTCTTTTACTTTTAACACATTTCATACAAAATTGGTAATTTTTTAAATAATTTTTAAAGGTTTTGAGGGGTAGTATTCGGGGCCTTGGCCTAGGCCATTATCAGATTATAGATGATTTACATGTAAAATGTGACTATTTACAAAAAATTCACGGTACGAAAACACTTCTGGAATGAATTAATTTCGTAAGTAGAGTTATCACTGTAATATTATATGTATATATTTCTTGTCCGTCTATAAATGTTTGCACTGAGCTCTACCTCAATTCCGTTGGTACAATAAAAATAAAGATATTTATATTAATAAGTGTCTGATATGGACAAACACATGGTGACGCCATGGAAACTGGACACACCCACTTAGGACCCTGATATGTAGCTCAAATATAACCCACATTGACCTGTTGGTTGGGTGTTTATTTTCCTTTATAAGTACGTGTCTGATACACTATATTTTGTGGTTTATATTTAGTGTTTCCAATTTATCTTTGGGTGTTTTTTAAAACGGCTTTAGTGATTTTTCAAAGTATATATATGGAACATTCTGTAGTGTTAAGTGAGTGGATGAAAACAGCAGCTAATTCAGTCGAAGAAACACCAGGCAAAGTGTGAATGGATGTACCTCCTTCTCTTTTGCTTTTCATCTGATAATGAAATTACTTTACTTCTATACTCACTATTATTATTATTAGTAGTAGTAGTAGTAGTAATAGTAATAGTAGTAATAGTAATAGTAGTAATAGTAATAGTAATAGTAGTAATAGTAATAGTAATAGTAATAGTAGTAATAGTAATAGTAATAGTAGTAGTAGTTGTAATAGTAGTAGTAGTAGTAGTAATAGTAATAGTAGTAGTAATAGCAATAGTAGTAGTAGTAATAGTAACATTAATAGTAATAGTAGTAGTAGTACTAGTAGTAAAAGTAATAGTAGTAGTAGTAATAGTAATAGTAATAGTAATAGTCGTAGTAATAGTAATAGTAGTAGTAGTAATAGTAACATTAATAGTAATAGTAGTAATAGTAATAGTAATAGTATTATCATTATTATTATTATCATCATTATTTACATTTTCATACAAGCATCAAGTATAAATAGTTATATTATGTCATGAAATTGGTAAATGCCATGTCATCTGTTGACATCTTTAACTACTTTAAACTGAAGAATGTTGGTCATACTTCTGCCAGCTATAAATACATTTGGAATTTTGCAGTATTTCAGCCCCCCCCCAAAAAAACAAACCTTTTTTTTTCTCTGCCCAGCGTTCGAGCTTATCGTTTGGTAACTTCTATTATTGTATCACCTGCCTCTAAACTGCTTCTATTTTTCACAACAAAAGAGATTCAGTAATATTTGTCTGGCAGGATGATGATAATAAATGATACATCACCTGTGTGAACAGGTTGCCACCTGCAGAGGCATGAACAGAGGATTGATGCGGCCCCATCTGAGCTCCTCCTGGCTATGCTTCCTCTCTCTCAAATCCATCTCCAAAAATCTGCTGCCACACGTCTGACATGTTCCAGTATCAACACAAAGAATTGACTAATTTGACCTGACAAAAGGAAGCCTCTGACCACTCAGTCTGCAAACACACACAAATGTGTGGCTCTGGAGCTCGGCACAACATTTCTCAGGCATCAAACCCCTCCTTTAGTGAATGCTGACACACACACACACACACACATTCTGTAATACACACACCCTTGGCTTGAGCCTCTGGGCTTACCCATTGCAGCGCAGAGGTGTGAGTAACATCCAAATCTATATTGATGGCTGTAATCTCTCTCACCCATCGCCCTCAATAAAGTCTTGCAGCCCTGACATCCCCATGGTTCAGCAATTATAATGGGGCCATAAACTGTGTGATTTCCACAGAAAGAACTTGAGGGAAGAAGGAACATGTTCTCCGTTCCTTTCTCCTATGAGGCAACTTTTTTTTTTTTTTATGTACAATATCAATAGCAACATGTTGGATATAATTCCAGCATTATTTCTGTGTCCTGAGGAGAAAATTAAAACTAACATTCTATTGTACTGATGTCAAGAGAAAAAAAATTAAATCACTAACAACAGATATGATCCCTGCTGTTAACCTGAAAGCTACAAAGTTCTTATTTGGAACATATTTGACATTAGAAAAAGTGGAAATATTTAAATTACCTGAGATAGAGTGTTGACAAAATGGAGACGATGAGGCAGCAGAGGTGTTTGTGGAAATAGACTCTTCAGGGGCATTTTCTAGTGATGGATTGTAGGCAGTAGTGAAATCAAAAGGTCAATAAAATCATACTTTTATTGACTTCCTCCGCATGGCTCAAGCATAACTTTTTATAATCGCTTTTCTCTTCCCTTCGTCAGATGTGAAGGTAGTAGAAGCAGTAAGTGACACGTCTCTGAAACTCCTCTGATGCCCTATTAAGTAACAGATCTGAAGCGTCAGCAGCCTCTGGACCGTGATGGGTAATGCTATGTCATAGTTTCCATTGCCGCAGCCTGTTATACAATCTGCTTCATATAATTGGGGACCAGATTTTACAACCATCGGTACGAGGAGCTTTCTCCATCAAACCAGATTTGCTTGAGCGACCTCCGTCAGAGATGATGCCGCTGTTCATTTTTAATTTCATTTGGTCTCTTTTTACTGCCATATTTTACATACCTTATAACACATCACTCCAATCCTTTCTGGAAGGTTATAATCTACAAACACAGAGAGTAAATACTCCATACAGCAGATAGAACTTTAATAAAAAAAAAAAAAATTTTGTCACTGTTTGGCTTTTAGCTGTTTGTCTGCTGTCACGGGTTCGTTTTTAATGAGGGAAATGATGGCTCGGACGACGAGAACTCAGTGATTTTTAGATTTATTCCAAAAGTCCAAAACCAGCAGTGATGATGAGTGCAATATTTACAGTGCAAAGAAATTACCAAAAATATTTACATAAGATCTTTTGGTTGGTTGGTCGGTTTATTATTTCGCACATGAGAAACATATCACAATAACACATAATAACTGAATAATAATTTTTAAAAAAAAATCAAAAATCTTCCATTCCACCCCCTAATTTCAGCCAAACACACTGTCTCAAACTCTCCACAGATTTTTAGCCACACTATCAAACTCAAACTCTAACACTAACACTAACATTAACTCTGCTAACTCCACTCCAACACTATGCCTTTTGGATGAATTTGTGAAATGTAAAAAACAAAGACACTGAAATGAGAATCATTTTAGTTGAGGTTCCACATTCAGACCAATACACTCTCATAAAATGACCTATAAAAACATACAAGTCACATCATTTTCTCCTTATAAATGTAAATGTTTTCATTTAGTTTCACTAAAATAAAGCATAAATTCACAAAAAATCTGTATAACCAGAGCAAATATGAACAACCTGAAATGTCTTAAGAGAAATAAGTATAATTTTAATAATATTCTACCGATTATGGAATGATATCATTATAATATCCATATGTAAATGATAAAATAAAGCCTAATAATGTGAAAATTATACAGTTCTTTCAGTATGTTCATGCTATTCACATAGTTTGAAAGGATGTTTTGTAGTTGTTTATCATGCAAATTGATTTTTTTTTGCTCTAAAACACAGACAATTGATTATTATTTATAAATGTTTTAGGTTTTGATTTTACTTGTCTGGCCCACTTCTCATCAAATATAGCTTAATGTGGCCCCTGAACTAAAATGACTTTGACAGCCAATGGTGTAGAGACTGATGTTTATATAAACAAATAATACACTGATCTACAATGTGGTTTTATAAATGATCTGCCTTCTTGATTAAATGTGCAAAATCACAGTTAACTGAGATTAATTGGAAAACAAATGACAAACGTGCTGGTTAGCTGATGTTTTTTATGTGTGTGTGTGTGTGTGTGTGTGTGTGTGTGTGTGTGTGTGTGTGTATTTTAGGGCTGTCAAAATTAATGTGGATAAATTGAGCGGCTGTGGCTCAGTTGGTAGGACAGGTCATCCAATGATCGAGGGGTTGGTAGTTCGCATCCTTATAAAACCACTCACGTTATCTCATGTCTGTGTCTAAAGACAATTCATCTCATGCAACAATTTTTTTTAAAAGAACAGAATAACCAATTTTTAAAAAATGACAGAAAATCAGGATAATGTGCAAAATGTAAACAACAACAGAATGTAATGACAGTAAATTATTTCTAGTAGTAGTTTTTGTTCCAGTATCATGCCTGTAGTTAATGCAGTGGAATCTGATGTTGATTTTCATTGATTTTCGTCCAATGATCAAGGGTTTGGCGGTTCGCATCCACATGTCGAAGTGTCCTTGGGCAAGACACTGAACCCTACAGTAAGTTGTTCCCAGTAGAGTCAGGCAGGTCTACTGGTGTATGTGTGAATGGGTGAATGTGAGGAATTGTAAAGTGCTTTGGGCACCTACTAGTGTATAAAATGCACTATATAAGTCAAGTCCATTTACCATTTAATCCATCATCATGATTAATTAGATTAAAAACTTTAAAGCAATGAACCCATCTGCAGTACAAAGTGACTCTGAACGTCTCTGGTACTGTAACACATTTGGGTCAGTTTGTCCGAGTTACCATCAGGCAAGTGCAAATGGTCAGTTGATCCGGTAGTGACGGGCGGCAGAACCGACCCATAAAAAGATGCTGAACAGCACATGTGCTTCTGGATGGAAATATGAAGACAAAAAAAAAAAAATCAAGACAGAACAGTTGATCGACACATTCTGCAGGAAGTTTTCTTTTCTCTGAAGCACTTCCAGCTTAAAATATCACATTAATGCAAAGTATACTTTAGTCAGGCGACAAACATAAGTGCACATTGCCTTCTGTCTTCATGCAAAATGAAACGTGATTAATGCAGATCTAAAATTGAATGATGTTTTATCATGATTAATCTACGACAGCCCTGTGATTAATCTGATTATACATTTTAATAATTTGACAGCCCTAATATACATATGTATGACTTTAATATATTACTTTTATGCAAAATACATTTTCCACTAGAAAGATCCTGTAAAGTGAAAGTATTGTAACGTAAAGACAGTGTTTCAAAGTCAATGCGGTAGCTGTGAGATGAATATTCCTGTTTAGCAAAACCCATTCTCTCATTAATTCTCAGAATTTTACAATTTAACCTAAGACTGTACTTTGGAAACTAGAGCCAGCCAGTATTATTTACTTTATTTTGCATTTGAAGTTTCATTATTTTTAACCTGGAGATATTTTACTTGTAGACTAGTGATATTAATGGAGGATTTCACATGAACCCAGAGAACACTAAAAACAAATGACAACTATTAGACATATCATTACTATACATAGTGATATGAAACAGTTGCCACCTTGTTAACTTTTTAACTCCAGAAACTTTAGCAATTCCACAGTAATTTTTTTTTATTAAAAAATAAGCAACAAAAAGGACAAAACAGCCAAAGTGATCAATAAAAATGAAAAAAAAATGAATAAACCAACAAAAATAATAAGAAACATGAACAACGGTAAGACACAAATGGAACAAAATTAAAGAAAAATTCTATAATAAAAAAAATTAAACAAAAATAAACAAAAACTAATTAATATTTACAAACTAACAAATAGTATGAAACAATTCACAGAATAATTAAGTAAAAAAATAAAATAAAAGGTTTTTTTTTCTTTTTTCTCCATCAGTTGCTTTTTGACATCTGTATATTTCTATAACTCAAATCCATGAACAAAACTGATTTTGTTTTTTTTTTTTAAATTTCTGAATATTCAATTTAAACAATCCATTTAGAATGCGTCAGCGCTGACACATTAGGTGTTAAAGGGTTAATTATATCCAAGTAGATAATTTCTATGGTCTTAACATTGAACATGTGACAATGCCGGGGGCGTTACAGTACAGTGTGTGTCTGTTATTGTGTCAATGGAATAAAGTGACATTTAAAAACAGCCAACACACCAGTTAGTTTAGCCCCACAGCTGTGCACCACCTTAGACTATGATGATTACAATACACCTACCATCAGGATCACTGGTAGGAAAGGCATGTGTAGATAATATATGTCTAAAAAAACCTAAGAATCAACCATTTTGTCATTTTTTCCAACAGTAGACAATAACGAAAAAGACTCAATTTTACTCATATTATAACTGCTAATTATTATTTTATCATTTAGATCAGTCAACTGAGTCAAATGCAAAACTACTGAGTCATTTTTCATTTTCCCTCCACCTTCTGACATGAATGTTCGTCCTTTTGGCTCCATGTTATAAATAATTAAAAACTATAATCAACTGGTTACCTGGGAGCCGCTAACAGAGCTGTCATATTAGAAGAAACCACTCCAACCATTATTACAGATGACAGTCATTAGATTTTAGGCAGAAAATTCAATTAAAAAAATGTTTTTACTGAGTTTTGTTGATGGAACTGGGAAATATATATATATATATATGTATATATATATATAAATAAAATAAACAGATGTCAAAAAGCAAATGACAAAGAAAAAATAAAAAGCCTATTAACTATTATAACCAAATTACAATACAAGTTCTTACTTAAATTGTATTTTTAGTCAATTGTTTTGCAAATTGTTTCATACTATTTGTTAATTTGTAAATATTTATTAGTTTTTTGTTGCTCATTTTGTTTATTTCTGTACATTTTTTGTATTTTATTTTAGTAATTTTCTTAAATTTTGTTCCCTTTGGTGTCTTATGTTGTTCATGTTATGAATTATTTTGCTGGTTTGTTAATTTTTTTTGTTCATTTTTATTGATCACTTTGGCTATTTTTGTTCATTTGTTGCTTAGTTTATTGTATTTATTTCTTTTTTACTCTAGAATTGCTAAAGTCTCTGTAGTTAAAGGGTTAAGACCCTCTCTATAGATTTGAGGGAAAAAAAGAATTATTTTTTTTGTCTATTTTATTCACATTTTGGTCTAATTTTAATCATTTACTTTAAAGAATCCATTGCTGTCATTTTTTTTTTTTACTCTCATGAAGCTTCTTCTTTTATATCAGTGCTGTTCTAATCTTGCCACGACTGTTTTTGCAAGAAAACTGTGATGAACAAAACAAATGGGAATGTTTTTTTTTTTTTTTCTTCACAGAATAGAGGGAAAAACATGATTTTTCTTCATTCAAAATTCAAAGTACACTTTACCAGATAAGCCAAGCTAGATTCACACTCACATAAAAAGACAGTTACTGCTGCACATTGACGTCCAAGGTACATTTGGAGTGATTTTACCAACTACTAACTGAAGTGAAACAGTTGATCAGTCAGACAGAGGATGCAGTGTTTACTCAGACAGATGACAGGATTAAAGTGTTGAGTATTTCTTATTAACTTTGCTTTTCGGGTGAATTAACAGAATGAGGCTTATGCAAATGTGAGGTTATTCTGTGGGTTTTTCTTCCACCACTAGGGGCGCTCTAACCGGAATTAGAATCAAAACTACTAAGAACAATCGACGCAAAGAAGAATACACTACTTTTTCTTTAGCAGATAGAATATGGATGAAAAATTATCAACTGTTAACAGAAGAAGATGATTTCATGGGTTTCAGTGAAGATAATTAAAGTTATTTGTGATTTAAAACACGGGAGAAATTAACATAAATACAGTAAATACTGGTTATTTTTCCTCTTGGTTCTGTTCAGTTTTAATCAACAAAGTTACTGTTGTGTTAAAAGACAGTATCTGCTCAGGTACAAACATGTACTGTAACTATATTTACAGTTCAAAATCCTTCAGTGGATGCAGCAAGGGCCAATTCCAATTCCTCCTTTAACCCTCAAACTCAACCCCTCAAAACTAAGTGTCAAGGGCTTTTTATGACTTAGAAATGGGACACCCCTTAAATGTTCGCACTGAAATTAATCAGTCTCTGTAGTCCCTGAAATAAAACAATAAATTTATTATTATTATTATTATTATTATTATTATTATTTTGTATTTCCACTGTTAACCCTACCTGTTTAATCATAATCCACAAACACAGCTGTCATCCACTGGTCCATCAGGTCCACGTTTTTGAAATTGTTGTGGACTATCTGTAAGTTATTCCTTCAGTTAGAGCTATCAAACAAATAATCTGTATAAATAACACACCTACATTCAACTGTCACCGCATACCACGGCTCAATAAAAGGTAAACACCAGCTATAACTATCATTAGATAACTCTGCGGCTATGGGAGATGACATTAGCCTGATCATCTTATACTATTATCGGCACAAACATGTTATATAGGCTGTTATCTTGACAAAACAACTATATTACTACCGCAAAAAATTACCGTTTTTGTAACGTTAGCTAACTTAAACAATAGCTAGCTTGTACGGACCAGCCGCTATTGACAAAAGATCATAAAATAAAAAAATACATGTTATGCAACACTGAGGTAAATACTAAATAATCCATAAAATGGACCTAAACTAAGAGAATACAATGATTTTCGTAATTTTTGTATTTGCATACTCCATTGTGGGTAACCCTTGCTACCAAAGGTGGTGTCAAAGAATCTCAATATTGACCCCCAACTTAAATGTTCTTAGAATTGGGACAGCACTTACACTTCGCGGGAGTGCACATTTTGAGATTGAGGGTTAAGGGAGGAATTGGAATTCGCTCTAAATATCAGATTTTTCAACATAGATATCTGCAGCTTATAACCCGGGGCAGTGTATATATTGTTTTTTCATTATATTTTTAAAAATACAGTGATTACAGCTTATAGTCCAGAAAATATGGTACTTTTATTGGGCAAAAGAGAAACTGAGGAAGTGTGGTATTTTAGCAGGTTCAGTTTTTCCACAGACTGTCGATAATATACAGTAATGGGAAGCCGCATATCCTCTGAACACAACACAGGACTATCAAATATGTTTGTCGATGTGTTGAACAATTCAGCAAAGTCTTCTTTATGTGTACATCTAACACAGTTCTAAACAGACGTTCCAGTTTTCAGTCTTCTTTCAGCTCTGTTTTGGTGCGTTAAAGGATTTGGCTGTTTTTGTTTTGTGTTGTTTACCATCGAGAAGCTAAGTGTGGCTCTTCAGAGTTTTCATATCATACGGTGGGTTTGTCAGAGATTTGCTGCTGACTTAGTTGTTGCATATAGAAATTGCTGATGGGAGTAAGTGATCCAAAACCCAAACAGTAACATTTGTTGGCACTGAAAACAAACATATTTTGTGAGAGATGGTAATATGCGGCGCAGATCTGAAGGAAATTCTGTCAAGGGTAGTTTGTCTTTGCAAGGTCATCTTTCATACGATAAAAGGTTAAGCCTTAAAAAAATATATATATATATATATACATATATATTAATACTTGAGACACTGGATGTTCTAGCAAACATTATATTAGATACTAAACTTTGCAGGTGAACTTGTCAAACTGCATTATCAAGAATGTTTATGAATTCCATGCAATACCTTTTTTTTTTTTTTTTATCCTTCTCAAAGAACTTCAGAAGTACATAGTGATTTAAGACTTATGCATTTTCACCTCAAAATATGCCAAAGACCTTTGCAGCTCCAGCAGCCTTCTTTGTCCTCGTGCACAACATCAAAACCAGAAGCCTTCACAGATATGTCAAGGTGTTTTGCCATGTTTCTGAATGAAACAACATCTTTGAAAACAAATGAACAACCACAACTTCCTAAAAGAGCGACAGATGAATCCCAAAAGAAAGTAAAAACACATTTCACATAAAAAAAAAAGGGGGGGGGGGGGGGGGGCGTAAAATAAGGTTCTATTTTGTAATGTTTTGGTCCTGCACAGAAATACAAACCTCAATAAAGACAGAAAAACCTAAGTAAAATACTTGCATCCTACCTAGTGTAGTAATTGTACGACATATCGGATGGAAAGACCAGCTGAGACAGAAGCCGGACTATGACCGTGGACAGAAAGTATTACTAGGAAACACAACTGTTTGGGAACACACTAATCTTTGGCTACGGGGCAGGAAGCAGCCAGGAACCAGACCATGATAGACCATGATAGAACATGATAGCACATGATAACCCATGATAACCCATGATAACCCATGATAGCACATGATAACCCATGATAACCCATGATAGCACATGATAACCCATGATAGACCATGATAGAACATGATAACCCATGATAGACCATGATAGCTCATGATAGCTCATGATAGCCCATGACAGACCATGATAGCCCATGATAGCCCATGACAGACCATGATAGTCCATGATAGACCATGACAGACCGTGACAGACCATGATAGTCCATGATAGTCTGGGTTAAAATATGTAAACAGCAAAAATAAGGGGCTGACAAAAAACAGGGCACACGTATTTAGTTAAGGAACCAATTGTAACTGAACACAAACAGGACCGCCTCAAAATCCACTGGGGTGGGGAAATGGACAATGGCACGAAATACTACCAAATAAAGTATAAACAAATGGACATTAGACTTTTGGCTGGTGATCAGAGCTGATCAATTGCATATTTTACATGTGATGTCAATAAAGTCGTGATGATCTGGAACTTCCTGATTGTCTCGCCTCAATTTATCCTTAAAGTAGGACCCACCTGGGGGCTCTCAAAAAAACCCAAAAAAACAGTTTTCTTTTCATCACAAGTATAATGAAGAAATGGTACAGAGATAGTTTTACTGATAAACACACATCTTTTGGATGTAGGTGGCACATTTCAGTCAACTTTAACTGATACATGTGGTAAACATGATTAAAAAAATGCTTGAAGCCAGCAGCAGTTTCAGGGAGGGAACACTGTACTAATTTGTTTTCAAAGAAGCTTGAAAGTCATTCATCATCAGTCACACAGTATAATCATTCTGTGTATACAATTCCTCAAAATGTTGCCTCCAATTAGAGTTCCTTTGCCAGATTGCTTAATTTTAATTTAAAAAATGACCTGTCTCCATCTGAGCAGATTGCTGCATAAAAACCCTCCTGTTCTCTCGCAAAAACAACAACAATAATGCAAATGTGTGGTAATGGAGAAGTTGTCCCCTTAACTCACTGTGCTGTGCCTCAGAGATCCTTATTGTGAGTGTGCGCCGCATTTGATGTCTCCTCCTCCGACAATTAAGTAGTGTTGTTACTGCACAGGTTCATGCATTAAATGAAGGAGGGCACCGCCGGGAGAGAAAGGAAATCAGCCGAGCAATTATCTACACAGATGTTTTACCAGGGAGTATTAAACAATGGTAATCAAGTGTTGAAACTTTACAAATGCTTCCGCTCTTCATTTGCTCCCCCTGATGCTCGATCTTGTAAAAGTACACGAAAAGTTATTACCCTCAGTTCGGCTGGTGTTGTATTACAGTTATTGTATCATGAGGGACTGTTCTCACGGCTGACCTTGTGTTTATGTTCAATCGCAGGGGCGTCACAGCCATTTAGAATGTGGGGGCGTTCTAGGTTGTGGCACATGAGCAAAATTTTCTTAACTAAAAACAATTATGCATTAATGGTTACATTTTTATAGTTAAAAAGTAATTATATATAGCCGAAAAGAATCACAAAAATGTGTCTTTCATTTATTCCAAGAACAACAGTTTTGACAGAAATACAATGAGAATGAAAACTTGCCCCTCCCTACCCCGTTCAAAAATTAGCAATCAGCAAATTAGCTTAGGGTATATGTCACGAAGCAAGACATAGTTCAGTAATAATAATAATAATAATAATGGATTTGATTTCTATAGCGCTTTCCAAGGCAGCCAAAGTGCTTTCCATTAGTGTTCCATTATTCATTCACTCACACATGCTCCCTCTGGTGGTGGTAAACTACATATGTAGTCACAGTTGCCCTGGGACAGACTGACAAAAGCGTGGCTGCCATTTCGCACCCACCACCGCCAAACATTCATACTCATTCATACACCAGTGTGAGTGACATTGGAGGCAAGGAGGGTGAAGTGTCTTGCCCAAGGACACACCAAAACTGACTAGGACAGAGTGGGAATTGAACCAACTGAGCCATTAACAATGGCAAAATGTGCCATTACTTACTGGTTGAGGACTGCTTGCTAACACCGCAAAGAAGAGCTATTTACATTTTGCCCGGGAACCGAGGTGCACTTAATTTCCTTATGCTGGTGTACCGCCAGGGCAGGTAAATGAGTTAAACCATAGATATTGTAAAAACCCCACAATGTTATTACTGTTTGTTTGGTGTGATTGCAACTGACAGTAACCATTTATCCTGCAATAAAAATTAGGTGAGACCAACTCTCTGTCCGTTTACTGATTCTAGTGGGAAAAAGTGGGGGGTATGAAAACATCTGGTTGTAGAAGTGGGGTTGTCGCAACACCCCCCTCCCCCAGAGGTGTGACACCCATGCTAAAACAACTGTAATCAAGACAATAGCAACAAATTAATGGAGCTTCAAAACATTATTTAACTAAATATTATCAAGTATATTTTTCTAATTATAAAATTACTTGAAAATGGAAGTGTTCGTGACAGGTACAAATAAGCCGAAAAATATAGTATAATTCCCAAAGCACCCATTAAAGGCAACACAGTGGTGTAATGGTTTACACATTCACCTCACAGCCAGAAGGTTGGATTCTCAGTTGAATCAGAGCTTATGTCGGCAGAAAATTGGTTTTAACGGTGCGCTAGTTAACTCCTCCCTCACCTCCTCACTTTGTCTCTCTTTTTCTTCAAACCTTTGCATTGCATGGCTCAGATCAATGCTTTCAGGACCTCTTTCTCTCAGTTCAGAGACTACAGTGTGATGCTGCTGCCAGCTGTGAGCATCAAACAGGACTAATGTTTCTGTGAAAACCTGGCTATAATGCTACATAAACCACATTATTTAAAGTTACAGCAATAAACAATCATGTTTCAGACCTTCCACCATCTTTTCATGTGGCCACTGCCTTAAAGTTTTTCCACTTAATGTAAAATGTGTGACAGAGGTCTGGACAGTCCAGTTTTAGAGGCGTCGGTCCAGACATATGGTCACTCTATTGATGTTGTGCAGTTACGTTTAAAAGAAAAGTCAAGGTGTTAGCCTTTGTTTTGTTTGGGTTAAAATGTTCATGCTTGTGTCTTGTCAGTGGACATTGTTATACTATCCTGAAGCTGTAGTCTTTAATGGAGCAGGTTTTCCATTACAGTCATAATGTGGCGTCCATATAAAATACCTTACTATGAAAACAGACCAATACAGTGTCTTCTAAGGGACTGTTTACACGAGGACAATTGCAGCTAAAAACTGTCAAATATTTTATTGGAAGTGCCTTTTGTTTACCTGAGAATTTAGTTTTTATAGATTGAAATTACGAAAATTTGAAGATACCTTCTAGAGTTGAAATCTTGTAAACTATCCATTGTTACGTTTCCATCTCACGATTGAAAACGCAAAAATATTGTTGTTACACATGTGCGTTGACGAGGCAACGTTCTATCTAAATCCCACACATTCTTGTGTCCCCGTATGCACAGTGATTTTTTTTTTAAATTTTGCATCTTTTCTTCCAATCATCTCTGTATGAACATAGCCTAAGACAGTAAAACCGTCTAGATGTGATATAAAATGGCTTTGCATGTGTTGGCGTTTTATTAAAAAAGAAAAAAATTATTATGCAAAAAAAAAAAAAAAAAAAAAAAAATCATTCCATCTTTTATGATTTCTCAAATGCCTTTTACAAGAGTGATTTTTTTTTTTTTTTCCAGTGTGTGTTTCATGCTGTCTCTGCCTTACTGAAGGTTAATTGACGGCCTGCTGAGAAAGAGAATGCGTAATAAAGGTCAGTCTTGCTTTCTGCAGGATAGTCCTTCCAGATGTTATGGAAAGGTCAGACTGTTACCTTTAAAAGAGGGACTAAGTGGTCAAGATAAAAGAAATAAATTAAATACACAGCTTGAGTATTTATGGATAATGGAGGCACCATATCAAAAAAACAAAAAAAAAACCTCAGTAAAGATGAGAACCAAATAGTGGAGTTAAAGATTTTACATTTCTTTTAAAGGGGAAGTCAGTGTTATGCGTGTTTTATTTTACCCTGAGTACCTCACTGTGTTTTGTTCAATCTGTTCTCAATGTGAATTCACGCAGCGACTGCTTACCATAAAGCCCCTTTGCATCTTACAATAAGATTATTGATATAGCCGACCTGAATAGAGGTGACTCCACGACTCCTGCACTCCTGGGAAACAGTGTTGACTCCTTATTAGTGACAGACAAAATGCAGAATTACCGGCTTTCTGGCTCAAATTTTTTGTTCTTCTGCACAGAAACTCTGAAAAATAATTGGGTCTTTTTCAGTTTGTTCACTTGAGGCAACACTACAAGGTTCTGGTACACTCATGTCTGAATTGTAAATGAGTGCTTAGTAGGTCAGGGAGCACTGTCACTCATCCTCTTTATGTCTTTGCCTCATCTCATAGACCCCAAGTCACCTTGATAGAAGATTTTCTTCACTTTGTGCCGCATTCTTTTGTTGCTCAGCCATGAAGAACGCATCTACATTTCTACAAGTTTTGTTTTGTTTCTACCAGTGTTACTTTTTTTGGTGGAGTTGTACTTTTTTTTCTCCTCCCCCCTCTGCGCCAGTGTTAGCTGCTAAGCCTCTCACCTGTGTCTTGCAAGCTGTGCGAGCTGCGCTGCCAGAACTATCCGGAGGATATGTGTTCTCAGCAAGAAAGTGACTTCCACTTGGTGTTTGTGGAGCCTTTCCTCAAACCTGGCACACTACAAGTGGTGGCTCATCCCTCTTTGTTATACATTCACACTGCAGCTGAACGTGTCCCAAATCTGATTGTGTCTCTCACGTCACACAGATTGGACCGGGCTTCTGGGCCAATTCAATGTGCTTCCAAGTTCAAATATGGTAAAAAAAAAAATAAAAATCAATTTTTTTTTCTGTCCTTACAACCAAAAGTCTTCTTACAGAATGGATTATCTAACACTGAAACACACAAGGTGCTTATATTCACACAATGATGAAAATAGAAGTGAGACAAAATATGAATGAAATGATCAATCTTTCTTTTATATGTTATAGATAAAAAAAAAATATATATATATATATATATATATATATATATATATATATATATGAACCCATAAATCTATATCTCTACTAAAGCCCAAGGAATCATGGAGATTGCAACACACATTACAAAGGCACACAGATTTGTCTCCTCAACGCAGTAAATAAATGCTGCACTGGTTTTTGTTTTGTATTTTTAGGAGCTGTTTTTCTTTGGTTATGTTATATTTATAAGGATTTGCCCAAGAAAGAGGGAAAGACAAAGAAATGCAAATATATCCAATAAATATCTATAAATGAGAAAATACAAATATTATACTTCCAGAGCCCTGTGACATGTCCAGGGTGTACCCCGCCTTCACCCATAGTAGCTGGGATGAGCTCCAGTGACCCCTGTGACCCTAGTGAGGATGAAGCAGGCTCAGAATACTATAAATTAATGCTTCCAGAGCCACTGTCTACATTATTACCAAATTAAATTCAGTAAATTCTGAGGTGAACTGAAAGCTTTACAGTCCAAAAACCAAATAACTCCTTAGATTTCACCTCATATTATTCTTTATTCATTCCTCTGTGGTATTATCAAACAGCACACTTTCTTCATTGTATCGTATTATTGCAGTATCTCTCACCTTGTGTTACTATGACTTTTTTTTTTTTACGTGAAAACTTTGCTCGACTTGACTTCTTAGTGAAATTATGAAAATTCTCTGTGGTCAGACTGACCTTTGTTCAATTAATTTCTCCCTTGCTTCTGTGCTGTCTGCTCTCGAGGCCGGAAAACATTAAAAATGTATTTTAAAGGAATACTCACGATGAATCATCTAACGAACTGAACCAAATTTAGGAGTAAATTAGGATATCAAAGTCAAGCACCCTCTGGAAAGAAACCCACTAAGTTATCAGGCCCTTTTGGGATTTGTGCTGTGGTTTTCTTTGTGTTAAAAGTTGTGTACACTATGGCGAATTAAAGTAATTTGTCATGTTATTGCCTGGTTTTCTGCTTTATAATCTAACCCCAGGTATCCCGACGTCCTTTTCTTCTCCCCACTTCAAATTCTCTATCACTTGTCATAGATCAAGCACATTCCAGTCACCCCGGAGTCAAAAATGAGGTTGAAGCAAATGTTTTTCTTCATAATCTGGCTGCTTCCAACAAATGGCTCTCAGAATTCATGCTAACCTCATTACCTCCTATCATAAGCATCCAATTTCCTGTCCTCTCGGGAGAGTGCAAATCTCTTGGGTTTCTCTCACAGCTCCAGTTATCCAGTCGCTGCCAATGAGTTCTCACCGACAAGAGAGACTCTTTCATGTGCGTGTTGTGTGCATACGCGAGGATCCTTCTTCCAATAAATCTTTTGATTGTCTTACTTTGTTCCACGCTGACGGGGAGGCACTTTACCGTTGGATTTGCATTTGCAGATTAGGCAATGGCTGAAAAAGGAAGGATTTGTCCTAGATCCCGCCTCATTTTTATTCTAATGTGTTGCGGGGCAGTCATTTCTGGAGACAACTTTTGAAGAATTCCCCGCAATGATGACAAAAAAATCCTCATCCGTTGTATACCATCAGTACGCAGTGGTAAATGTTTTATAAGAGAAATGACAGCGGATCGCAAAGCCCAAACTTCCATTATGTTTTGATATTTTCCGCTTTGTGTATGTGTGGCCGTGTTTCAAAACCATAAATCTGACAGCTGCGTGCCACAGCTGTTACGCACTAAATCTTATCACATTACTGTTTGTGCATGGGTAGAGGGTATTATCAATAAGAGTAAAGGGAATGCCAAGATAAAATCCCACCGCAGTGAAAGGTTTTGATGGCTCTGTGCTGATGTGGGTGCATTTCCTGGCACCGAATCAATCCTGCGAGAAATGCAGGATTAACAGCCAGATGAATTCTTATCACTTCCAACTAACATGATCTTAGTGGTTATGTTCATTTACTATAGAATGTCAAATCCGTGGATACAAATTCCCAAATAATGCAAGTATATGTCAGTCAAAGGATGTGTGGTATAAGCGGAGTACAGCTTTATCAAATGATCTGCATCTGTTTAGTCTAGTATCAAGTGGATTACTGGGTTTGAATTGAATTAGCACTTGGGACTGACAATTACTCGCAATGTTGATTAATACACTGATTATTCTGTCATTTAATCTATTTGTTGTTAAGTCTATAAAATTAAAATGTCAGTCACTGGCAATACAATTTTGTTAAAATCTGGAAAACAACTTGATGTAGCAGCCTTTTCTTTTCTTTTTTTTTGTTTTTTTTATCTATCACAGTGATAAATAAATCAATCACTTAAAGTTTATCAAATAATTTAGTTGCATAAGTAATTAATTCATCATTGCACCATAAAATTCAGTTAAATTAGATTTTATATAATATCAAATCGAACATGAAACATCTCCTCAGTAGCAGTAAAATGTGCAGACATGCATATCATTTGCTTCCAGTTCCATCTACAGTGAAAATGCAGATTAACATAGAAGACAGAAAAACCTATGTAAGAAGTCATATGAAATCATGTAGTAATGTTATATCTCGCACAAAACTCCGATTTTCAACAGATCGTGTTGACTGTAGGCGTAGTTAGCCCGACAGAAAGAAGAAAAAACAAAAAGGACAAACATAAGAAATAATAAATAAAGGTACTGAACGTGGGCGCACCGAGCTGCTGCGTTCATGCGCACCGCCATGTTTTCCTAGTCCATAGTTTATACTTTTTACACTTTATATTATTTTACATTTCTTATTTCTTGCACTGAAAGGCCTGCACCTTACCCTGTCGTTGTACTTGTTCCAATGGCAATATAGAGAATCTGAATGTTGTCTACATTCTCTGGGGCACTGATAAGGGGGGTACACATGACAAATTCATGGGACTCAGTATTTGTAGGAGGCCCACAGAATAGTGGTGGTGGTGGGGGGGGGGGGTGGCAGTGGATGCATGGATGCATGTTCGAAGCTGTGAATATTTCCTGTTAGATCCACTGTATAAGGGTAGTATAGACGTCAGTAGGTGAACAGTGAAAGCATGTTAGGTTTCACCCCCCCTCCCCCTAATGCTTATACTTTCATGGGCCAGATAATTATGTGTGTATTCTTATATAGATTCATCAACATAGCCACATTTTACTAGAACATTCCTGGTTGTTTAACACATATAATTCAATGTAGTACTTAAAAATATCTATATATTTTTTTTTTCCCATTTACATTTAAGTGTATTGAACAAGAATGACATTTGGAAAGATGAAAATGTCAAAATAAATTTGACAGAAATGACTGTGGATGAGTTTTATTTTCCCATTTTTACCTCTCATCATAGATCACTGATGTATTGTCCGAGAAAAATTGAGTATTTTATATAATGGACACTGTATTTACCATTACCATTCCAAAAAGAATCACTAAAAAATATGTTAGTCAAGTTATATTGAGATTTGGATCCGATTCTTTTTAGGTCGCAACAAAAAAATCAAAAATACCAAATTTATAGAATAGAATAGAATAGGACTTTT
The DNA here is from genome assembly GCA_020466265.1 of Siphamia tubifer. Lineage (NCBI taxonomy): Eukaryota > Metazoa > Chordata > Actinopteri > Kurtiformes > Apogonidae > Siphamia > Siphamia tubifer. The sequence continues at coordinate 9,912,964 of CM035796.1, forward strand.
ATTGTCATTGCAGATGCAATGAAATTTCATTTGGCACCCATCTACATCAGCACCATATAAAAACAATATAAAAACAACATATAGTAGCAGGGATAAAAGCAAATACACACACACCATGGATAAAATATGTCCTGTTAAAAATATTCCCTGTTTATAAATACTTAAAAGTGCTACCGTATGCTTAAAAAGTGCTATTGTACTTAAAAGGTGCTAAAGTGCCAAAGTGCATTAAAATACATTAAAAGGAGGTGTTGTGCTTTTAACCGCCTGTGGGTAAAAGCTACGGAGCAGCCTATGCTTTATTTAACATCAGTGATCAAAATAATAATTATTGTAATTATGGTGGTGCCAGTTAATCAAATACAATGGAACCCAGATATGTGTTTTCAGAAGTTACGTCAGTACTGTTGCAGGTTTTTGGGCAGTAATAACTAAACTTTAGAGTTATATTTATGTTTCCTTCATAGACGCCCCTTCCACTCCACCCACACCATTACAATCCCTTTCTAAATGTTTCACCCATGTCTTATAGACGCAAATTTGTCCTTGAACTCTGCCGTGTTTAGTGGGTCTTAACGGTAAGGGTTTGATGGAGTGCACAGATAGGCTCCTGCCTGTCTAGGATGAAGATTGATGATAAGTCAGAGTGGTGTTCAGTGGTTTTAGCATCAGCCTTACCTCGCCTGGTAATCCCCAGATTTATTTATACAGTGCCATTGTTTTAGAAAGAATATGTTTTATCCATTCAGAAATAGGAGCTCCTTGCTGCCCAGCTGCTTCTTACTGAATAAATCACAGTTTAACCTTCATATAAAACCAGTCGTATCATCGTATTGAGCCGTGTGTGAAATTAAAGGTATTTTCTATCCATTAACTAATTCGACCTACACACCAAAGGCAGACACGTGGAGATGGATGGGAAGATAAACTGAATGTGTTTGTTAATTACTCCATCTGGGGAGAGGTGCCCTCCATACCTCCACTGTTAGTGCCAATTAGGAAAGTGATTGTTTTGTGAGGCTGGGACAGGTGATTACTTCGGCGTGTGTGCATGGTCGAGAGCAATGAAGGTGAAAGAAAATCTGATGTAATGACATCTCTTAATCGTTTCTCACTATGAGACTCATGTTTCACTTTTGGCTTTCACCACAATGTCTCTGTCATCATGTAGTACAAGGCCGTACGAGTAGATATCTATCCCCCAACCCTCTGACTGGTGGACCCCTCTCCTAGAAATTCAATGAGCCCTTCACTGATGCTGTGTTCAGTTCGGAAAATGGTTCAAGTCGTCATCCAAGTCTTTTCTGTCTACTGTCCCCAGAAGATACTGTTATGATACGATTGTCTGAACATTATTATTTGTAATCCCTGTTTCAATATGTTTGCATGTATGTAACAGGGTCAATTATTTTGTAACAATGTGGGTATGTCGAGGACAATTGTTATAATTACACAAAATGTGTTATTTGTATTTTAATTTGTTTGTGGTTAATGCCTGACTGTCAGTATGTGGAAACTCTTGGTTTTGGTGTGTTCCCAGCGTGCACATTATAATGCGACACCGCCCACTATATTTGGCATTTTCACGCCTTTACCTCTTCCCATTGTTCTGGATCTGTATGGAGGAGGTAAGCAGCCATGTAGTTTCTGTAGTTTCCTAAATTCCTGTTTCGGCTTTTAAAAATGTTATTTTGGGTTAATTAGCTACTTCAAAATATTATGACTCATATTTATTTGCAATTTGATCTGTTTAGGGGCGTGTTTTGTGGGGTCCACTGACCAGATGAATTGATATTTTCTGTCAGGTATGTCATATTATTTCTGTATTTTAATGCACTATTTTCCCCATTCTTCTGGATCTGTATGGAGGAGGGGGGTGCTTTTTGGGGTCCACTGACCAAAGGATTTATATTTTCTGTCAGGAGCCAGGAATAAACGGAGACTGCCTCCAACTGTTTGTGTGTGGGTCTGCAAACAACAAACACACACAACGCAGAGTATATATATATATATATATATATATATATCTCCCAGAACTATAATGTATTTCATTTTAATAGGCAGGAAATACACTATATTAGCAAAAGTATTGGCTCACCTGCCTTGAAATACACCCAAGTGACACCCCATTTTTAATCTATGAAGTTTAATATGACATGTCTGTATTCTGCAAGTGTGTGTGTGAGAGAGAGAGAGAGAGAGAGAGAGAGAGACAGACACTTTGGGTATTTTCATGCTGCCAAGTTTGTGGGAACAGTAACAATAGTCCATAAAGATAGAGTTTAATGTGGATGAATGTGACTGTCCTGAACAGAGTCCTGACCTCAACTCCACAGAACATTTTTAGGATGAATTAGAGCAAACACTGAGAGCCAGACCTTCGGTCCAACATCAGTGTGTGATCTCACAAATACTTCTGGGAGGAACGGTCCCATAAACACACTCCTAAACCTTGTGGAAAACCTTCCCAGCAGAGTTGAAGCTATTGTAGCTGCAAAAGGTGAACATATATGACTGTATGGATGAAGAATGGGATGTTAAGGCAGGTGAGTGAATACTTTTGATAATATAGTGTATGTGAGGCAGACACTGGACAGACAACATCCAGGACTAACCATAGTATACAACACAACTGCCATGATTTTAACTCTTTATTGTACAAGTGATTAGTTTTGGTCATTTCTGCAGTTACAGTGAGGGCAGTAGGGCAACAATCTGAGGTAAAATGTGGTCTACAGGGGCAGGGTAAAGTCCACCTTTACATGAACAGTGAGTGTACCTGCTTTTTTAGGTACCAGGAAGTAATAGTACTAAAGTAAGGAATGATGTTCAGAGGCATTATGTTGATGTAGACAGATCAGCATTTATGTTGGTCTAAAAGACCATATATATATATATATATATATATATATATATATATATATATATATATATATATATATATATATATATATATATATATATATATATATATATATATGGTCTTTTTTTTTGCCACTTACAGTTAGGGAAGCAAATATGGTAGCATTACTGACCTTGATTTTCAGCATACCAATAAAACATTTTTGAGAAAACATCTTGTCATACCTTCCGATAACACAGTATACAGTATTTCTATGGGTGTCCTTTAAAGGGTCTAAGCAATAAAAGCCTTTTTTCCAGGTCAGGAAAAGACTGTAGGTGCATGGAAATATTACTCAACGTATTCTGAGTCACATCTTTACAGGCTTGATATGTCTTTTTTTTTCTGCATCTTAAGATTGGATGGCATTTTGATTTTGCTGTACGTGTAACAATAGCATTTCTATTTTACATCTGCTACATTAAATCAACACCAGGTATTTTCTTTAGAATTACCATCCTGTGGTTTTATGCTTCTGCAAACAATTACCAGTTTTCATGCCTGTCCTGACTCACTTAATATATATAGTGAAGACTGTACCATTTCAAATTAATTGCATTTTTCACATATTGCTTTTACATGTACAAGACAAAAATTGTATCCCTCTGACTGCATTACTTTTTACGTGGGGTGAAAAACCTCTTCTCTTCTCACTGTGATAAAGAGCCCTCTCCTAATACATCAGCCTTCAAAAAGCAGACAAATAGTATATTCTAGGAAGTGCTGAGCCATGCTGTTGTGTTTGGACTATTTAAATTCTATGAACTTGAAGGCAGAGCCTCCACAGAAGAGATAATCAGATCTTATTTGAGTTAAACCTCAGGGTGGAGTCTAAAAGAAGTGCCTTTTCTTTGGCCTGGAAACATTAGACTAATGCACTGTAGCCAACTGTTCACTTGATTTAATAGTTTTCTTCCTGTGTACCACACATTTGGTCTTAAGGACTTTATTTCTTAATCTTTATGACTTGACTCCCACTAAATCTGACACCTAATGTGATGATTTTAATTTTCCTCACACTGTCAGTCCAGAGTTGTCTGATATAGAAGCTTATGTCATCCCCCTTTTCATTAAATTACAAGCACTATAGGTAATGTATAGGAAAATCAGTGGAGCCCTGCTGACACAGCTGCAAACTTGAGTCTGTGCCACAAGGTGAAGATCTGATGCTCTTCCAGCTGTAAATTTGGATTTGCATTAGAAAGAAAATGATAATTATCTGCCAATGTTGGATAACACTGTCACTTCACAACAAGAAGGTCGTGGGTTTTCTCCAAATACTCCAGTTTCCTCCCACTATATAAACATAGACATCGATAGCCAAGTGACAAAATAAGAAAAAACAACCAGCGCTAACATGGTGTCAAACTCCAGTCCTCGAGGGTCGGTGTCCTGCATGTTTTAGATATTTCCATCTTCCATGTGATTTAGTTTAACCCTTTAACTCCTGAGAACTAACAAAATTATTGGTACCATGAGCAAAGTAAGACACAAATGGTAGAAAATCAAAGAAAAATACTACAATAAAAAAAATGTAGAAAAATAAACAAAATGAGCAATAAAAACTAATAAATATTTACAAAATGACAAATAATGTGGAAAATTTTGAAAAAAAAAAATTACTAAAGAAGAAAACTACTATTGAAATTTGGTCCCAGCAATTTTAATTTTGCCTTTAAAAAATGTTTAAATAAAATTTAAAAAAATCTTGCTTTTTGGCACCTTGTCCATGCACAAAACTAAAAGGAAAATGGTTGAATTTTTCTGAATATTTAAACTAAATCATCCATTCAGAATGCATCAGCACTGACACTTAAAGAGTTAATAATCAGCTCCTCATCAGACTGATAATGATGCAATGGCCTCCAGTTTGACACCCCTGGTTTAACCGCTGACACGTTCTGAATGGATGGTTTAAGGTTAAAAATTCAGAAAAATTAAAGCTATTTTACGGATAATTTTGTTCATGGAACTGATGTACAAATTATTTAGATAAGGTCCAAACTAAAACTACTTGAACCAAATTACAACACTAGTCATTTATTCCTTTGTTTAACTTCATTTTGTTTAGTTTTTTGCTATGTTTTGTTTTTTAATGTTATTATTTTTCTTCAATTGTGTTCTGTTACTGCCATACTTTGTTCATGTTACATATTATTTTGTGAGTTTAATATAAATTTTTCTTCATTTTGTTGCTTATTTTATCATTATTTAATTTTTTTTACTGTGGAATAGCTTAAGTCTCAGGAGTTAAACGGTTAAAGTGAAGGATGCAGTGGCGTAATTTAAATCCAAAATGTGGACCTTTATTGTGTGGATGAGACAAAGCTGATCACGAAAATACAATATCAGACTGGTACGACACTTGAGACACATGGGATGTCCTGTTTTCTGAATGAGTTAAAAAAAAATATATATATATACATATATATATATATATATATATATATATATATATATATATACATATATATATATATATATATATATATATATATATATATACACACACACACACATCAATTATACAGAACAATTCACATTCATATACGTACAAATATTAAAAATAAATAAATCAAACTAATAATTACACTTTATAATACCTACACACATTCCACCATGTATTAATTATTAGACATTATTATTATTAGTAGTAGTAGTAGTAGTAGTAGTAGTATTTGTTATTCATGTGTAAATGGTTTGTTCATGATGTACTAACCACTTGTTACCCGTTTGTTAATGTTTATTAATGTATTACTGATACACAATTAATCATAAAGCTTTTGTTCACACAGCTACAAATGGTTTGTTCATAGAAAATAAGAACAAATGGTTTGTTTATGATAAATTGCGCAGGAATAAACCATTAACAAACAGGTAATAAATTGTTAATACATAGTGAATTGTGTATCAGTATTATAAAGTGTTACCAATAATTCTTATGTAGGGTGGGCTTATGTGCGTTGGCGGAGGTCTGCGCTCTTCTTTGCTTTTCTAGTAGATTTATTTAACTGTATTGATAAGATTATTAAATCAGAAGGTCAGTACTGTAGATGCTTTTGCTTGTCAGTTGGTCTGTAAGTGTGTGTAAAATGGTAAATAATAATCATCTCCTGTGCTTTTACTTACTATATACATCAAATTCATGTGACCTGTATGACCTTTACAAATACTGAACACAATGACATATACAAGTCATACAAAGAACGGCCTTTCAGGGACATCTGATGAAAACCACGATGTCAGAGTTAATGTAGTACCACTTTTCAGAGAACAGCCTTTTTTTTTTTTAAATTAAAAAAAAAAAAAAAAAAAAAAAAAAGCTGAATAAAAATACCAAAGAAGATAAGACGGCTAATAAACACTTCGCTTGAAGATTGTGTTTGGATCGAAGCCCAGTTAAAAATAAAGACTCACCACCTGTTATTATTGCAGGTCAATGTGAACAGGTTATAGTTTATTAAGCTTGCTGCTTTTTTTTTTCTTATCTTACAGAACCTCTGCCCACCAAACACATTTCCAACTGATCCACGCCTTAGTATTCAGTCTCACTGGTCACAGGTGGAACGGTAGCAGTTTTAGCTCGAGTGCAAACGACTCGCTTCCCCTCTTGTCTTTGATCGCCTCATCTCAGCTGAGAACAAAGAGAAAATGACAGAAAGGAACCAATATTCTGCCAAACTGCAGCAGCAGAGAGTCCTTGACGCCACTCAGCCACATGGGTTTAGATGCACACAAACACACACACACACACACACACACACACACACACACTCACAGCACATTAACGCAAATGTGAAGGCACAATGTATTAGTATTATTTGTATTTATTTATTTATTTTTGGTGAAGTATTTTTCTGTCATTTCATGTATTGATGCATTCTATTTATGCATATTTTCTCCAGTATTCCACTATATCTACAGTTTGTTGTTTTGTTTTTTATAGTCATTTTACAAACTAAAGTCAGTCTTCTACGATTTAACCCATAAATTTCCAGTGCTACTTTTGTGTCAGTTCCCAAATGATTTTTTTTTTCTTCATATATAACCAATTTTAAGTGACTTATTACCATTTATGGTAGTATTATCCTCTATATTTCACAGTTTTCAGTGCAAATCATGTTTTTTTTCCACACGTTTCATTTTTATTTTATCAGAAACAGAAAAAAAATGTAATTTTCTCAATAAAGGTATCAATACTGAACATAAACCAAGTGTGTCTATCCACTGTCATTAACCAACTCCATGGGTTTTACTGGTGGACCCATGTTGTAGAAGACAACGCTGTTTCCAAATTTACTATGGGTCATATTTAATGATCATGAAAAGATGACAAACTGTATTTTACTCCAATTATTTACACGTATTGACAGGATTAGTGGATCAACAGATATTAAAATCATTAGATCAGTAGATGCCAGAGGCTGCTTGGGTCTTTATGGGTCAATGATAATCTTGGAATTAATATTTAATTGTATTAGATTAGAAGAGATTTCATTAATTCCACACTGGCGGCGAAATTCAGTGGTCAAGGCAGCAACAGGAAAAAAAGTACAAAAAATACAAAAAGAATAACAGTAGTAAGAAAACTCTATAATCTATATAGAAAGTTAAATAAGAGTAATACATTTAAATATAACCTAACATCATTGCAACAGTAATAATTAAAAGGAAATATTGAATTGATCTTCACATGCAAAGTAAGTCAGTCTACTGCTTTGTCAAAACAAGGGTTAGTAATAGATGATAATTAGCTTTTATAGGCAAAATAATGTATTTATCTTTTAAGAATATTACATATAATGAAACATAATCAAATAGCTGCAAATAATATTGCAAAAGAAAAATCTGATTGACTTGAATATGATGTTAAATTTAGCTGAATGTGGCCCCGGAACTAAAATGACTTTGACACCCCTGTCAGATTAGTGACAAAGGTCCTTAAAAAAAAAAAAAAAACATTATACAGTATTAAACACATATTTAACAAAGCACTTTAACTCTTGCAGCCATGCGGAGGCACTTTAAGATGTTTGACTTGAGGGTATTGTTATTGAAATGTAGCAAAAAAAAAAAAAAAAATAAGGTTCAGTCAAACTTTTTTTTTTTTTTCCCGGAAATGTTAAGGTTTGAGTTGTGTTTGAAACCGTGTGATTTAGTGTATAATCCTAGCGTTTTCAGAGCAGATTAAAAATTAAGTACTCGAGCACACTGCGGAATGTCCTTAATTATGCTAACTGTCTTCTGTGTGATCTGTGGATATTCCCTGCCTCTTTCAGCTCTCACTGAAGCCAATTTAATATAGTCGTACCCGTGAACAATGGTATTCAAGGTGTGTCACAAAAGACAAAGCCAGTACATAGTCTCACTTTCCTTAATAAGAGGTTGACGTTACTGGCTGAATCAAACTGGGTGCACTTTTCTAACCCTTTTACCGCCGCTGATTTTCTGTGATCAGATGTGAGCTCGCATGCGTTGTTTTCTCTCTGTTTAACCTTTATTTTAAAAGTAATTTGTCACCATTTATTATAATATTATCCTCTGTATTTATATTTAATCCATGTATCATTCGTTTTTTCAAAACAAAACCGAAAATAAGACAATCAAAAAACAACTTGTTTCTTAATTATTTGTTTCCAAAACTAAAACGTTAACTAAACTAAAAACTAAACTAACTAAAAAAGTTAAAAGAATAAAACAAACAGATAATGTGGTTTGTCAGTTTTCCTTTTTGTGTTTACATGAATAATGTAAAAAACGGATAATGGACATTTTCCGTTTTATCCAATTTTGACCTGAAGCAAATTGAGTAAACTGGAAATGACCTTTGACCTGCAGTGACAAAGATGGAAACCTACATCCTATTTCGCCAAGACCTGAAGGTATGACTATGGAGAAAATTGGTGTCATATCATACCATAATGATCTTCAGTTCCAGTGGCCATGTTTCTTTCAGTTGTTAAGATTAATTTCCGCAACTGGAAAACACTGACTCCGATCTTGTTTCCCTATTGACCACGGTCCCTGCTGTGACAGTTCTTCACACATCAAGTTGTAGGTATTGTGAAATACAAATACAAAGTACAAAAATCCTCAGTTGTGCTTTAAAATCTATTGTATCTCTGAGTAACACTGGATGGAGGCTTGACATTCAAAATGGCGTTGGGGGCGGGGCCCAAAAACCATGACGACGACTCCTCACTCATTATTCATTTAAATACAAAAAGGAAAACTGAAAAAACACATCACTCTAAGGTTTTTGTTTTTCTTTCATCTTGATTTTGGAAACAAATAATGAAGAAATTAGTTGTTTTTTCATTGTCTTATTTTTGGTTTTATTTTGAAAAACCAATGAACGAATGATACACAGATTCTATTTGTTTGTACGTGTGGGTAAATCACAACAGTTAACTTTATTCTGAGCTTTTATAAGGATTTATATGGTCAGTAAATGATATGAAAATACAGAAACCTGAAGAAAAAGTTACTTTTTTCAACAGAATATATCATTACACAAAACAATAGAAAAACCAAAGCACTGTCTTATCATTTTAAAATGCCTATATTATTAATTATGGCATGTCTCAATAGACTTTACTGAGCCCCAATGTGTTTTAGTCTGAGGGCCTTCATCCCTCTGGTGAAGGAAAGCAGTGAGGTCCATTGAGACATGCCATAATTAATGAAGGCATTTGAAAATTATAAACCACTGCCTTGGTTTTTGTATTTTTACTTAAATCAGAACAGTTAACTTTAATCTGAGCTTTTATGAAGATTTATATGGTCAATAAATGATATGAAAATACAGAAACCTGAAGAAAAAGTTACGTTTTTCAACAGAATATATCATTACACAAAAAAAAAACAAAAAACATACCACTTTGGGGGCGGAGTCCAGAAACCATGACGACTCATTCATTTCAACACAAAAAGGAAAACTGACAAAACACATCACTGTCTTCTGTATGATCTGTGGATATTCCCTGTCTCTTTCAACTCTTACTGAAGCCAATTTAATATAGTCGTACCCGTGAACGATGGTATTCAAGGTGTGTCACAAAAGACAGAGTAGGACAAAGCCAGGACATAGTCTCACTTTCCTTAATAAGAGGTTGACGTTACTGGCTGAATCAAACTGGGTGCACTTTTCTAACCCTTTTACCGCCGCTGATTTTCTGTGATCAGATGTGAGCTCGCATTCGTTGTTTTCCATTGTCCGGCGCTGAAACTGGTCGGCGCTTATTAACCATGCAGCTCTGACCTTTGTTATCCAATTTGACAGGCTGAACATGCCGCAGAAGCCTGGCGCTTATTATAAAAGGCAAGTTAGCATTCTTAAAAACACCCAGCATGCTCCGACTGGCTGAAAGACTGTTTACACTTTACTTCCTGACTGCTTGAGTCACCAAGTTGTTAAATGGTGTAATGCCACGTTGCCTGTGAACTCCAATGGGTTATTACACTTATTATCGGATCTTTGCTGTTATTTAAACTTGTCAAGCAATTTTTAACAAAAGAGATGTGATAATTGCATTTTGCCTTAAGGGCTTGAGAGGGAGGTCATGTCCGCACGAAACTGCATCTTTTCCGATCTGATTTTTCGTTTTAAAGTTTATGAATTTGTATTATATTATGGGTTTTTTTGTTTTTGTTTTTGTTTTTTTTTTGGGGGGGGGGTTACTTATCATGTGTTATTGTGATATGTTTCTTATGTGCAAAATAATAAACTAAACTAATTATAACATACTGATGAGAAATCACAGGATTATGTTTTGTTTTTTTGGGGGGTTTTTTAACCACGTTGATGAGGCATCTTTTTTTCAAGGGAGACCTGACCAAGACAGCAGTGATATATTCACATAGCCAACAAATATTCAGAGAATACCTAATCTCGCCTGTTCTTGAGCCAATAATGCAACCTTGACCTTTGACCTTTTGCAATATTGATCATTTTGTTATATGTAATAAGTCAAAAGTCAAAGTCAGTTTTATTGTCAATTCTTCACGTGCTTGACATACAAAGGTATCGAAATTACGTTTCTCACTCTCCTATACGTTTACATAAAGTGCAGATGCGCAACAGACAAAAATATTAGCTAAGTTGGGGAGAAAAAAACAAATATGACTTTTACGGGTTGTCATTGCAAGTGACATTTTTCCCCCTTAGTGCTATGTGTCCATTCAGGCCATTTACCATCAACGACCAGACTCAGACTGGACTCTTAAAAGTAATCTTATGTTGAAATATTTTGTAATACTGTAGAGATCAGGGGTCTCAAACATGCGGCCCGGGGGCCAAATGCGGCCCGCCAATGGTTCCAATGTGGCCCTTTGGGATGAAGAGCTTAATAACTGATTAAATTACTCCATATTTTCTTCTTAGTTTTTTCTTTGACTATAAATGAGGGCAATTTCCTATTTTGTCATTGTTTTACTGCTAAATATAATATAAAATTATGAAAATATTTACATTCACAAACTATCATATAACAATAAAAGGTCAATAACCTCAAAAAATAGGAACAACCTCAAATGTCCAAAGAAAATTAGACACAATTTGAACCATTTTCTGCTTCTTTTACTAAGATTTTAGTGTCTTTGTAAAACTGATCCATAATAAAACACATGGACTAATGATGAGGCAGAATATTGTTAAAATTGTCTTTATTTTCTTTACGAAATTTCACTTGTTTTGCATTTGGATCATTCATAAAAGTATTTTTTATAATTTAATGGGGGTTTTTTCGCACTAAAACAATGACAACATTTGGAATTGTCATTATTTATAGGTTATTATGTTTTCATTTTACTGGTCCGTCCAATTGGAGGTCGAATCAGGCTGAATGTGACCCCTGAAGAAAATGAGTTTGAGACCCCTGCTGTAAATGATTGTAAACTATGATTGTGATATTAAATTAATGAAAAGACAATGAGAAGACTAAGAGGTATATCTTAACCAACCGCTGAGGCTATAAATAGAATTTGAGTAGAGTTAAATATCCTTACTTAATAATTATATAAAAAGTATCAGTTAATTTTTCCCAATATACAACATGTTTTCCTACGCGTCGCCGCATAATGCACCCGCGTATGCATTGCAAAACGTCGACTATATTTGAGCCCTAAATGTGAATCATTTGACAGCACTAATTACTACATTATCTCCACCCCAGTATGAGACAAAAATAAACATATTGTCCACTTTATCATAAATCTACTGAGTGTTAAGTACTTTTGTAAGTGAAGGAACACTAGGTGAATAGTGAAAAGGAATAAAGTTTCATGATTTTATAATTTTCTAGATGAGTGATTGTAATTAGAGCACATTAAGATACTGAACCTTCTTTGTACACTCCTTTTTTTTAATTTTTTTTTTAAATTCATCACATTCTAAAAAATAAATAAATAAATAAAAAAAATAAAAGTCTTGTTATTTTTATGTGCAACCTTGTTCTGATGCTTCTCACACTTCAACAAAAACCAAAGGAAAACAATCAAATTTGCATACCCAATTATGCCTGAGCGCTTTTCATCCCCACGTTTGCATCGGCGACGTTTTCAGATTAAGAGAAGAGAAAGAAAAGGTAAAAATCCTTCACACTGACAACAGGGATCTAAGAAGAGCACAGACATCATTCAGACAATTGGCCGCAATTTTACTTCCTTTGCCTCTTAAAAGATTCCATGATGTTTGAAAAGATGCCATCTGTTTTCAAGTTGAATAAATCTCCATATCTTAGGGGGGGGTTTGCTCTGATTTTGGTCTGTAAGTGATTGCTATGTTAAACATTATCTGTCACGGTTGAAGTCATCATATTTTCAAATTCAGAAAAGTGGCCATGCTTCTTAATGACATGCCAACATTTGACGCAGTGAGTAGTGAAGGAATATAATCTTAATGGAATCTGAACAGTAATTTCTCTAAATATCAGACATCAGCATTCAGCAGTTAAATAATGTCCCATGTATTTCAGTGCTAAGGAGCAGTTCACAGTCAATGCATTAACCTCTGTGCATTAAGCATTAGTGATAGGCTTACAATTGGTTTTATGAAGTCGTCTGTCTTCTGTGGAATAATTTACCTCAGAATTTATGTGTCAGGTTCAGAGATGGTCAAAGTACTGGCATTCTGTCCTTAAGTAGAAGTACAGCTACTCGTGTGAAAAAAATACTCTGGTAAAAGTACAAGTACTGATTCAAGTTAACAAAAAAAAAAAAAAAAAAAAGTACAACTTCTCAACTGGAATAAAGTAAAAATAAAAAGGAAATCTGATTTTTTGGTTTTGTTTTATTTATTTTTTTTGCCATAAATGCCATAATACTTAATTAAGCAGGAAAAATCATGTAGGTTTCAAAAGTATCTAAAATAAAGCCTTTAAAAGTGAGTTACTGTGGAGATAATGTGTTTGATCAGATCACAGTTACTCAGTTTTGTGGATATGGACAAGAAATTTAAGAAAAATAAATAAATACAGAGTTATAAATAGGAGATTAAAAAAATCCATCATTTTAAAAGAAAAAGTCAAAATTGTCAGATAAATCATATTATATATATATATATATATATATATATATATATATATATATATATATATATAACTTTTTAGCTTATCAACTTTGTCATATTTAACTCTGCTTCTTTAAATTCTAATTTTAATAATAACTTTTTTAATGTTAATTTATTTTTAATTGGTTTAAATCAGAGCTATTTACATCCAGTATTTAAGTATTTATTTATTACTGATGTAATATGATTGTAGTATTGTACTACCTAATATAATATGTAGTATATCTTATCCTATATTATCTTATAAAATATTAAAATTATGAGATTAAAATGTCAAAACTGTGAGATAAAATGTCAGTTATAAGATACAAAGTCCAAGTTGTCTAATAAAAAGTCAAAATTATGAGATAATAGTCATATAAATATAATATATAAAGTCATAGTCTCCTCTAGTGACTTATTTTTCGTACTGTCACATCTGTTTAGTTTGAAAAAGTAATGAGTCTATTCTGAGAATGTAAAGAGTATAAAGTACAGATATTTATACAAAAATGTAGGGAGTAAAAGTAAAAAGTTGCCAGAAAGTAAATACTCAAGTACAGTAGAGGTCAGTGGCGGATCTAGATGGCTATTTTTAGACGGGGGCTCTAAAGGGTGTGTGTGTGTGTGTGTGTGTGTGTGTGTGGGTGGGGGGGGGGGGGGGGCGCACGTATAACAACAATGTAATAGCATTTCCGGAATTGAAACTGTTTTTTTTTTTTACAAACACAAATAATTAAATATACATAGTTCACTTCCATTGACTTTTACAAATAAATAACTATATTAATGATATTGATGAGGCATCGAAAATCGGTCTGTAATTCTGTTTCTGAGCTTGTGATTGGGTGGGCACAGCTGTCAATCAGGCTGGGCCCCACCCATAGCTCCGCCCCTGGTACAGATACCTAAAAAAATCTCCTTCAGTACAGTAATGAAGTACTATTACTGAGTTACTTTCCACCTCTGGTCAGGTTTGGTATGAGTTCAAAAAGTAAAGTGGGAAAAATGCAAGTGTGAAGAGGTGTCTAATCCTGTTAGTAAATGTGTGGAGTGGGAGCTCGTAGCTGAGTGCACGGTGGGCAGCTCCTCCAGCTCTGAGATGGAAGTTTCCCCGTCGATGCCAGTTTCAGCATAAGCAGAAGAGCCTAATTCACAAAATGTGCTCAGAGGCTTACGGCTCATGGTGGGAAGCCTGTCGTGCTTCTTTGGAACCACAGAATGCGAAGTGCACTGCAGAGGTCTGAAGTGGCTGTTATTAAACACAGACTGCCTGCTGCCAATGACGTCGGCCAAAAGAACAGAACTCCAGGCTCGGTTTGGTACATGGGACTGGCTGCTGATTCCTTTTGACGACTGTGTAAATGACTCAGTGGGAAGGAAAAAAAAAAAAAAAAAAAAAAAAACACTCTAAATAATCCTTAACAAGCCTTACATTTTTCACCAAAGTCCAAATAGTACAAGAACATTTTCTTTGTTGTTCTGTTAGAAGAGTTTGTACGACGTCCAAATCAAATTATCGACTGCATTAACTACACAAACTTGTTATTAGTTAGAATATCTTTGTTTCTGTTTGATAAATAAGAAGTTTGATCATTCATTTGCTTGAATGACACCTCTAAAATGTGTTCTCCCACCATCTGTAATGTTGAAGATAACAACAAATTCAATTATTTTATTACAATGCATGAAATATCGAGAAAATGTTAACGCATAAAGGCCCAGTGTTACTTTTGTGACAGTTCTTTCGCTATTTAACCATTTTTTTTAAGTAATTTGCCACCATTTATTATAATATTATCCTCTGTATTTATATTTAATCCATGTATTATTGTTTAAAAAAATAAGACAATGAAAAAAAACTTGTTTCTTCAGTATTTGTTTCCAAAACCAAAATGAATAAAAAAACAGATAACAATGTGGTTTGTCAGTTTTCCTTTTTGTGTTTAAATGAATAATGTAAAAAAACGGCTAATGGACATTTTCCGTTTTATCCAATTTTGACCTTAAGCAAATTGAGTAAACTGGAAATGACCTTTGACCTGCAGTGACAAAGATGAAATCCTACATCCTATTTTGCAAAACTAAGAGGGTCACCCTAAGACCTGAAGGTATGACCATGGAGAAAATTGGTGTCATATCATACCATAATGATCTTCAGTTCCAGTGGCCATGTTTCTTTCAGTTGTTAAGATTAATTTCCGCAAATGGAAAACACTGACTCCGATCTTGTTTCCCTGTTTGACCACGGTCCCTGCTATGACAGTTCTTCACACATCAAGTTGTAGGTATTGTGAAATACAAAGCACAAAAATCCTCAGTTGTGCTTTAAAATCTATTGTATCTCTGAGTAACACTGGATGGAGGCTTGACTTTCAAAATAGCGTTGGGGGCGGGGCCCAAAAACCATTACGACGACTCCTCACTCATTATTCATTTAAATACAAAAAGGAAAACTGAAAAAACACATCACTATAATTTTTTTTCTCCATTGTGGTTTTGGAAACACTTAAGAAGCAAGTTGTTTTTTCATTGTCTTATTTTTGGTTTTATTTTGAAAAACCAATTAACGAATGATACACAGATTCTATTTGTTTGTATGTGTGGGTAAATCACAACAGTTAACTTTAATCTGAGCTTTTATGAGGATTTATATGGTCAGTAAATAATATGAAAATACAGAAACCTGAAGAAAAAGTTACTTTTTTCAACAGAATATATCATTACACAAAACAATAGAAAAACCAAAGCATTGTCTTATCATTTTAAAATGCCTATATTATTAATTATGGCATGTCTCAATAGACTTTACTGAGCCCCAATGTGTTTTAGTCTGAGGGCCTTCATCCCTCTGGTGAAGGAAAGCAGTGAGGTCCATTGAGACATGCCATAATTAATGAAGGCATTTGAAAATTATAAACCACTGCCTTGGTTTTTGTATTTTTTCTGCAATAATGGTCTCTTCACACACCTCATTTATCATTTGTCATTACTGTCTGGAGGTCCATGAAGCATTCTGCTTTACTGTTAGTTCAAAAATATACTATTAATTGTACATAAACCAATTCATTGATGGGTTTTACTGGTGAATCAGAAGCGGACAGTGTTTCCATGTTTAATACAGAATGTCCAAAAGGGCATTAACTACCCAAACCTTAACCAATTATTTACATGTATTGATAGGATAAATGGATCAACAGGTATTAACAATTGTAGATCAGTAAGTTACTTTAGTTACCAGTGGCTGTTTGAGTCTGTTGAGCCACATTCTGTAATAAACGTCCAAAATGTAATAACAGGTAATTATTTTAATTTTGTAATAAAGCTGCATTTTGTCATAAATTTTGCCGCATTATGTAATAAGTTATTACAAAATGCACTTGTAACTTTTTTATTCTCAAGAAAATTTAATAACATGTTGCATTACTTAATAACAATTCGAAAGCATATTTTACTTTAATTTGGGCATGAATTTCCAAAATATTTCCATAATTTCAAATTGTCCTAATGTCTAATATGTTTAATTAAGAGCCAAGACATAAAGCACTTGGAATGTTTCCCAAACAGCTCCTTCAGTTTTAATACCGCGCCCTGCTGCTGCAAAATGTAATAAATTATTACATTATGCAGCAACATTTATTACAAAATGCAGCAGTTTATTGCAAAAGGCAGCGTTATTGCAAAATAAAATGAAAACGTTACTACATTTTGGATGTTTATTACTGTACAAAATGCACTGTTATTACAAAATGTGAGTCAACAAGGTCTTTATTAGGTGAATATTAACCTCTGATTTCAGATTGATCCTATAATGACAGGAATAAAGTAGTACTCATATCAAATTAAGGGAATTAGAAACTTGAATATATTTTTCACCTGATACTACACTGTGGTTTTAGTCTTGAAATGTGTTTAGGGAAAGTTGTTGAAATCCAAACCGAAAATTCAGGAGATGCTGTGTCATAATATAACACTGTCCTGACCTTGTATTTTATTTTTGATTTTTAAAGCTTTTTTTCTGTATGTGAGCAGTCATGTGATTTTAAGATGCTTAGTTTCTGTCACTTGTGAAGTAATTAGCATACAAACCTCACATTTATTTGACTTATTGTAAGTGTCTTTGTCTTGTTAATTACAAATACTTCCCTGAGTAATTAAATAATTCAAGCATATTTAATTAAAAACACAGCATAAGGCCAAAACTCTGTGTAAATGGTAAAGTTATATGGTTATATGGTTAAGGAATATTATCAGCTAAGAATATGCCAATAGTTTATACACAATTATCTATTTTCAAAGAAATCACAGCTCTATTTCATGAATGCTTTGGGACTATCAGAAAGAAGGCAAAACAATATAAAAAAATAAAATAAAATAAATGTATTTTGACATTATTACATTTGATAACAAGACAGCAGAGCAGACATTCTGAAAGATTACATTCTAAAACAGTTATTATATGAATAAAATACACATCTTAATAGTGTAACCAGATGGTGTAGATGAAGATGGATATACAGAATACTGCATTGTAGCTAAAAATTTGCAGAAAAGCATAATTTTCCACTGAAATCTACACAGCTGTAAGAGCTAATGACTCACATCTATTCAGCCAAAACACACAGTGTCTTCCCTTCTCCATCTCTATAGTAGTTGTCGTACTTCTGTATTTGTAACTATTAAATGTTCAGTGTTCAACTCAAACTCTAATCTTCTGTTTCTTCTGTTGTCTTTTTTACTGGTCTCCCATCTGCTATGTTTTGCTGCTTGAGTTGTTTGAGAAAGAGATCTGGACAGCCGCCACGCGGTCGGCCATTTCTATCCACCTTCACCAGTTTGTACCATCTGAATGCTACAGCTGCTACCTCCTTCTGGGAGCTAGTGCTAGGTGAAAATCAGCAGCAATTTACCTTCACAGTCGTTTCCCTGCAGGACTCTGCAGGTTCCAGCATTTCCTCCATTCAGGGTGATGTCTATCTCAATTTTCAGCATCTGGCTTCACTCACAGCATCAATGCTCAAAGACAAAGCCTCAGGTCTAACCTATGCTAGACATATATACCTGTCTTAACATGTCTTAAAATTGTACTTTCATTTTTAATCAATGTGAAGCACTTTGGGATAATTTTGTGCAATTTTAATGCATTTTTATTTTTTTTATTGAAATTGTATCATGTATTTATAATCAGTTTATCTGCACTCTTGTTATTTTATTTATTGAAATTTTATAATCTTGTACTTTTGTAATTGTATCATTTTTGTGCAATCGAATTTTTATGTATTCTTTTTATTTCACCCTGTCTTAAAATTGTAGTTTAATTTTTAATCAATGTGAAGCACTTTGGGTTACAGTGTTTGTATGAAAGGTGCTATACAAATAAAGATTATTATTATTATAATTATTATCTCCGCCAAGGAATTTATGTTTTTGCTGGCTTTTATCTGTTTGCCTGTTTGTCTGTGGTTCAAGATAACTCAAAAACTTATGGACGGATTTTGATTAAATTTTCAGGATATGTTGGAAATGTGAACAGGAAGAAGTGATTTCATTTTGGGGGTGAACGGGGTGGGGGGTCTACCTTGGCGGAGGTCTGCGCTCTCAGAGTGCTTTTCTAGTTTTATGTGTGTGTGTGTGTGTGTGTGTGTGTGTGTGTGTGTGTGTGTGTGTTGGGAGTAAAAGTAAAGTTTCCTCATTAGCACACCTGAAGAAGTATTATTTAAATTGAAAAATACATTTTCCCCCCAAATAATGGGAGAATTATGAACTTTGGGTTATTGCATATGCAACAGTATTATATTGCAACACGGTTTTCATCATATTTAGGCTGTTTATATTGGAAATACAGGGATTATAACTTGCACAATTGAAATTCAGCAAAGCTACAGTTGTCTCACATAAAATACTTAAGCCCCGGCAAATCTTTTTACATTTAGAGCAGCTCGGTGCAAAGTGTGAGCGTGTGCATGCAGTACATTCACACTTTTTTCTCGTGTTTGTGTGTGTGTGTGTGTGTTCAGTTGCCTATAGGTGGGTAGATACTCGAGAAAAAAAAAAAAAAAGAATCATGTCTTATTAACGACAGTCCACACTTGAAGTTGGATTGTTTGGTCAGCAGAGGCTGCAGAAAGAAATAGGAGAATGCAAAATAACAAGCATGAAGTTATGTCATTTGAGCGGTCCAGCACAGACTGAGTCACAGCGGTGCGTTGATTTGTGTTTGGCAGCAGAAAATGTGCATTAGAACAAAACTAGTAACAACTACAGAGCCCTGAGAGAGACAGAGCAGGAAAGGACAAATAACTGTCAACTGTAGAGCCAGTTTCACAAAAAAAAATATCTCCGACTGCTTTTAGTTTTTTTGTTGTTGTTGTTGTTGTTATATCACATAAATGACAATCTTTAGATTTCAAAATAAAACAAAACTTAGCGAGTGAATCAGCCTCTACTAAACATAAATAGCAGTTGTTGTTGTTTTTTTTTTTAATTTAGTGGGTTTTTTTTGCTTTAGTTTTTTCTGATCTTAATTTCTGTATACTAAAACAACACATTATTATTATTATTATTATTATTATTATTTCCACTTACAAGACCCAATATAACCTTATTTTAACAACCATTTGTGCAGTTTATCTATGACTGTCAAAAAGGGAATGTGTCAATGTGGTACTTCAATGCAAGGCTGTCCTTCAATAAACAAAGTAGCACATGTTTCATGCAAGAACACAATTTACTTAATATTTTATGAAGAAGCGTGTACTGTAACATCGATAGTTATGTTCATGTTTGAATGTTAAGCCTTATGCGAACTGTAGGACTCACTGCCAAAGCAGGAGATGTATTTACAGCTACTGTGATGTCATATATTGATTTATTGACAACAACTTTGAGTCTCAAGTTTACATTTTCACCTCAAGTGACTGTATTTGGACAAGAGAGTTAGCTATAGCACTGTGGAAGCATGTAAATTTAAATTAAAAACACCTACTAAACTACAAACAAGGAAATGCTGTGTTTAACAATACCTAATAATATCAGATACCTGTAAAATGTTACGATTTCTACTAATAATAGTAATTATTATTATTATTATAATAATAAAAAAGGGTTAGGCATATATTATGCTTTTTCACAGCCATCAAAGCACTTTACATTATTCTATAATTATTCTACGGTCCTCTAGAACATTGTGACAGCTCCCATTCACTTTGAATGGACATTGCCAGTGTTCTGCGGGCAGATTTTTTTCGATAACTGCCCGTTACGCGATTAACACCCGCTGCCAATGGCAACGAGTTTTGTCACTTCAGATTCACTGTACCATATCACTCCGCAGGTAGTACGGCCACTTTGAAAGTAAATATTCTCTACGTTGTAACGGCTATTTTATCCAATCTGTTAGAGTAGTAACAGTAATAAACTGTAATAACCATAGAATAAGCAGGATAATTTATTGCCCACGTGTGACTTCATTCATTCTCAAATCCATACACTGATATATTATATCAACACACTAATCACTAAGTTAGCTGTGTGTCAACTGTGTCTGTTTTAAAGCGCTTTTATAAATAAAGATGGTATGGTATGGTATGGTTTGGTGTGGTATGGTATGGGATAGTTTGGTTGGTATAGTATGGTATGGTATGGTATAGTGTGGTATGGTATGGTATGGTATGGTATGGTATGGTATGGTATGGTATGGTATGGTATGGTATGGTATGGTATAGTGTGGTATGGTATGGTATGGTATGGTATGGTATGGTATTGTATGGTATAGTATGGTATGGTATGGTATGGTAAAGTATGGTATGGTATGGTATAGTATGGTATGGTATGGTATGGTATGGTATGGTATGGTATGGTATAGTGTGGTATGGTATGGTATAGTGTGGTATGGTGTGGTGTGGTATGGTATGGTATGGTATGGTATGGTATGGTATGGTATGGTATGGTATGGTATAGTGTGGTATGGTATGGTATGGTATGGTATGGTATGGTATGGTACAGAAATTCACAATTTCTCCCTTGGCAGCCGCTCTACTTCCGGTTATTTCTTCGGATCAGTGTATACAATCTCTCTGAATCACTGTTTAATGTTCTTTAGGGAAAAAAATTACCCTGGACCTTGTTGAGGCATGGCTCCTATATTTCATATTTGAGGAAATGACCAAAAATAGTCCCTTTCCCAGTAAAGTGTTAACCCACCACAACTATGGTAGAACAATTTTTTAAGGAAAATGCAGAAGCACAAGCAACAAGGAAGCTACAATCACAAATAAACTGAATCAAATTTGTAGATACAGTAAATGTTAGCATTATTTGAGTACTGTACATTGATGTCTAGATTTGTCTTTGGTTAGATGAAAATGTATTTGACCTTAACCTGAACGTTTTATTCTGGCCAAATCTGAATATGTCTCTGGTTCTGCTCATCTGTTCAATAGATGATAGATAAATACACAGATTACTTTATTGTCATTTCAAAGGTACATCACAGATGCACTATTGAAAAAACTAAAATCCATTGCCTTTTTTTTTTTTTGCCATGACAGAAACGGTCTGCATTCTGTCTTCAATGATTTAAAGATTTTTTTTTTGCAAATTTTTTTAAAGAATATTCAGGTTAACCTTCATGCTACATTTAAGACGTTCAGAATAAGACAAGAAAAACTCTCGGAATAGGAGACTTTCCACGTAGTCTAAGTACAGCGGGAGCCTCGAAACTTATGTCTTGAATCCCAGTTCACAGCCTCATCTGAACCATTCAACGAGCTGAACTCCTCTTGTTTTTATGGCTGCAGTCATATTCTTTCCGACTACACACGTACATTAAATTCACCATTCAAAGCAGTGTCTCAGATCTGTTTGGGGCTGCTGTCGGTAACCAATGATTTACGGTAGATAAAGACTAAAGGGGATTACATTGTGCAGAAAATACAAAATGACAAGGATCTCCGTTTTTCCATGTTAGATTTTTCAACATTCTGAATTTGCGCTGCTTCAATCTGGTGTTTTAAATGCTCACACTTTAACACCAGTATCACAGGACTGGACTTTGGGGGTTTCACAAGACTCTTTTTTTTTTGTCTTAACAGTGTGGGTGTCTTTCAAGCAGATGAGCACATACAAGTAGAAGACAAAGGCTTTTCCTGCAAAGCTGTCTCTGCTCTCCTCCCACATGGTTTGTCTGCTGGGTTATTCATTGTTGCAGGAGGCTCTGATGGCAATGGTCCAGGACATGTTCCTATTTACTGGGAGATATTTCACAAAGGCAAAGCTTTACTCCAAAGGTTCATTTTGCTCTGAACCGATCCTAAAACAATAGTAAAGAAACACATTAAGATCCCACTGAATGATGAGATGCTTTTTTTGTCAGCAATGCAAGGATGTTTATACAAAGCCCACACATTCACTCTCTTTTAATTTGAGCAAAATTACAATACCTTTTGCAAGGGTTTCTACATTTTCTGTGACATCTGCTGCAACCTCATCTTCAAAGCATTTAAAACCTTTTCTTTATTCTGGTATTCAATTCTCCAAACAACTGAGTTATTGTGCGGAAAAAATTTGACTGGCTACGAAAGACGACTTTTGCACTGACTTCAGAGATAAAACACAGGTTAAATTTCTTGTGCATTATATGTTTTTGGATTCAGTTCGTTGGGACTCGCAACAGCAAAATAAGCCGAATATATGAACCGAATGCACGGCATTAAAACACATTTCCTACCATCTGTTAATAAAAAGAAAATACCACCAAATTATGATTAAATGTTAAATCAAATATCCTGCTGTATTCTTTTGTTGCTGATGTAATTTGTGATACTCATTGTTATATTCTGGCCCCAATCTGGGCGGAAACACTTTTTATAAAACTGATTTAAGAACTCTCAAAAAACAAAGAAAGCAAAATGAAAATGTCTCTCCGACCGTTTCTAACAGAATAGTGAAGCTGTGCACACAGATGTTGCATGCTGTGCTTCAGCGGACTAACTAGAGGCTGCCCAATCAGAGTCAAGCAGGCCTTTCAGGTGGGGGGTTTAAAGAGATCAGGGATAACAAAACCTTTGGGGGCTACATTATTGGTCAGTATAATAAGTAAGAAGGCTGAAAGATATAATTATGGGACAATGAAATACAGAAAAAAGGAATCATATAACTTAGGTGATTACACTGGTCAAGAAACTTATATTCGGAAAATAACTTTGGTGGGGTTTTTTTCATAACTATTATTGACATACTTTAAAAAATAAAATAAAATAGGACCATTGTCCCTGTATCTCACCAGTGTGTTCAATCAAGAATCAATAACCCGTTGAATGTGTGAGGTTGTCAGAGTTAGAGTCCTGTGGTCTGAATGCCAGAGATCAATCACCCAATAGAAGTAGCTACTACTTTCACTCAGCGAATTCAACAAAAGTCCATACATGACTTCCTGTTAGTGCGCACTAGTAACTACACTGATATCTAAAACCATTTCCATGTTATAAACCATCAAAATTAGAAGTAAAAGCATAGTTTTAATATTTCAAAAAATGTGTCTTAGCTCCTTAGCTCTTAGAAGAAGGAGCTAAGCCAGAAAATTGAAGCTCTCGATTTACTGCTCGATCTACGTTCCGACCCTCACCTATGGTCACGACCGAAAGAATGAGATCATGAGTTTCCTTCGCAGGGTGGCCGGGCTCAGCCTTCGAGATAGGGTGAGAAGCTCGGACATCTGGGAAGGACTCGGAGTAGAGCCTCCTGCTCCTCCATGTCCAGAGGAGCAAGTCCCTCGTGAGGTGTTCTGGGCATGTCCATCCGGGAGAAGACCTCCAGGCCCAAGACACGTTGGAGGAATTATATCTCTCCGTTGGCCTGGGAACGCCTCGGGATGGCTGAGATCGTTGGGGTGAGGCAAGCGACCCGGACCCAGATAAGCGGGAGACGACGACGATGACCAAAAAATTTGTCAAAAATACCAAAGTGTAAATCTCTTAATACTGAGTACAAATGCAACGACCTCTACCCACTACACAACCAAATATTTGAAGCTTTAACACTATTCACTATAAACACTATAATATATTCATACCGACATATGTTCATACAGACAAATGGTGCAATGTTTTATTCATATGATACAGACTGAAGCTTCTGTTTATTAACGTCATACACTATTTAAAGATGCATATAAAATATACAATAATGTTACAATCATTTTCACAATTAACGTTATGTCTAAAAATGAGAAGTGGTACTGCTTACTTGGTACATTCCAAGTTTCTATGACTTCTCACCCAACTGCAGTCTTTCCTATGTTACACTGTTGCTAAAGTTTGACCAATTTTGATGTATTTATTTTTATTTCACTTTTACTAGTCAATGTTTCAGCCTCAGACTGCCCAGTATTTCACTTGTATGTGGTTAGTGTCTCTACTGTGGTGGTGAGGGTCAGCTGTCAAGACTTAGGAGTTGAATTGTTACTCAACACATGATGGTTTTATGCAGCTGCAGGACTGTAAACACAGACTGGGTCCGACTCAGTCATCACGTCCTTGTTCACATTCATATTCGAGCCCATCAGTTGCTATGTGTGTGCCTGGATTAAGAAAACCTTAAACCAGAGGTCTCAAACTCATTTTCTTTCAGGGCCACATTCACCCCCATTTCATCTCCAGTGGGTCGCAACTAAAAAAAAAAAAAACTGTGTTTTAGTGCTAAATAAATCCATTATATTGACTTTTTATAAACAATCCAAGCAAAAAAGGTTGTGAACAACCTAAAAAAAAGAAAATAGGTGCAATTTTAACCACATGCCTCATTTTATCATTTAAGAGTTAAATTGTGCTTAATTTTTCACATTTCATTGCTTGTAAATGGAAATATTGTAATTATTTCATATAATTTTTACACTAAAGCAAAGACAGAAATGTGAAAAATGTCATTATTTATCATTATATGTATAATTTATATGTATAATTCTCACATTAAAGCAAGAAGGTAATATGGGGTCATTATTTATCGGAGGTTATTTCATTATACTTTACTCTAGTATTGGTCTGTATGTGGAACCTGAACTAAAATTACTTCCACAGCCTTGAATGTGGAATTATTGCACTTTGTAAATTACTCCAAAGGGACCGCATTGGAACTATTGGCAGGTCGCAATTGGCTCCCAGGCCATATGTTGGAGACCCCTGCCATAACCCTTTAAAAATTTCCAAGGATTCACATATAGGCTGGAAGTAGTCGCTCAAAACCACCCAAACCTGTTCCAAATGTCACATGACCTAATGTAGTTTGACATTGTTGATTCTCACACATCCCAAGATGGAAGCTACTTTTCGATAAGATAACCACAGCAGGTACAATCACTAATTTGTTCAAAATATTCAAAATATTCATTGTCATTGTCTATCAAAAACATCCAAAACTAACAAAAAACTGTCCAAAACACACCAATAAATATCCACAAATGTTTTATCTATTGCATCATTTAACAGGACCTGCCTCCAATCTTAATATTTTCATTTATAATACAATCAAACACCAACTGCATGTTATCAAAATGGTTCATGAACAGCATTCAATTGAATTTACTAAGACATTTAAACAAAATTGAGTGGCAGTTTAAAGGGTTAAACAATAATCCAAGTTGTGGCACAGTCCAAACTACTGTTTTGTTTTCCTTTCTCTTCCATCAGTGCTTTCCAACTTTTCTAAACCGGCTACTTTTACGGCCGCTGAAAATCTTCTGAGGTATTCCATCATGAATCTCATACCTAATAACAGCCAAATAACAGCTCGGGCAGAAAGTGAAAACACAGCAGAGGTTGGTCATAAATCACAACTGTGACTGCAAACAGTCGAGAAAAAATCTGCAGCCTGTTAATTAGAATTGATCAGAAATTTACCGTAGTGGTGATTGCCGTGACAGGATGAGATTACAGTCGCCCCGTTCTGATTTGTGCCGTTGCTGAGAGCCAATGAAATTATTATGCTAATTAGATATTGCATATTTCACAGATACTACTGGATTTTCACAGCTATGGGTATGTTCAGTGAACCAGAACTCCAGACAGCACAGGGCGTCGGGGAAACTGCTTCTCTGCAAAAATACAAGAATACCTTGAAAGGAGAAGGTGTAGTGTAGGATACAAACATAGGATGCAGGGTACATGTTAATGCAGGAGATTTAAAAAATAAAATAAAATGGCAAACACTATCTATCACTGCCTGAAAATCCTTGTTTTTAAAGCTGCTTTTATCTATAACCTCTAACCTCTCTCAAGGTCTGTCAGAGGACCAGAGGAGAGGGTCCTGAAGATTCGGAGAGGGTAGTGTATTTCCAGGGATGTCATCCTAAATCCTTTGTTGCACTCCCAACACTTCAGAAATGACAGCACAACATGAATTCAGTAAGGCTTCAATCCAGGGTTGAGATAAGTCCATGCAAAGAGGATTTACTCCCCCCAAAAAAAAAAAACGTATGTTCATATTCAGGCCTCAGAGTTGTCTTTGGTATTAAGCGGTTTTTCGGACAGCTGTGCAGGCTGCATGAGGTTTTCCTAAAGTCCAAGTATATATGGTTGTTGACAGTGTGAACCCCAATGGTCAGAATAATTAAATATATTCAGCTGTGAATACTCTAAAGTTTCAGAAATAGTACTACGAACTCAAATGTATTAAGTTTGCTGTGACATGTTCTTCTTTTTAAGTACGTCCAACTAGAGAGAGAGAGAGAGAGAGAGAGAGGGACAGAAAGAGCGAGAGACAGAGAGAGAGGACAGAGAGAAAGAGAGAGAGAGAGAGAGAGAGAGAGAGGGACAGAGAGAAACAGAGTGACAAAGAGAGACAGAGAGAGGACAGAGAGAGAGAGAGAGAGAGAGAAAGAGAGGGACGGAGAGAGAGGGACACAAAGAGAGAGAGACAGAAAAAGAGAGAGAGAGAGACAGAAAGAATAACATGTGACTTGTCGACTCCTCCGAATTTAAGTTGACTTGTGTTACGGGACTTGACGTGTCGACTAGTAGAAGTGTCTGTTAATGCGCTACTTCCAACTAATATTTTTTTAATTAAGGGGAACTATTGTGGATATAAGTGAACACAACTTAAAAACAGATTAGGTAAAACTGAGTAGAATTAAGTCATTAAATGTTGACAATGATATTGTTCTGTTATTTCTATTGTTTCAACTAAGGATGATTGAAAAAAATAAACTTAACTGATGTAGTAGATGATGAAAATAGAATTTCAAATCACTCCAAATAATCACCAATATCTATTACAGTTGGTAAGAGGGTCGTCCAATGACTGAAGGGTCAACAGTTCAGGTCCCGGCTCTGTCTGTCCACATGTCCAAATGTCCTTGGACAAAGACACTGACCCCTGACTTAGTCTCCCAGTAGGACTGACAGAACCTTAGAATATTAAGTTAATAAGTAATGTTTTAATTTAAGTATACTTTAATAAGCATTTACATTTTAAGTTCTGGAAACTTGTATTTTTTTAAGTTTCATCAAATTAAAATAATCGAATGCCTTAAATTTTTTTTAACTTATTTGGGTTTACAGTGCAGCATTCAGCCTAAAAAAAAACCAGGCCGTTACTCTAGATTTTTTTTTTTTTTTTTTTGTGTCCTGCTCAGTCCAGATATAATGCATCAAAGTCTACTCAACCTTGTAGAACTTTGGAAAAACACAGCTATCATGATAGATCTTTGTATTTTCAAACTCAGGCTAACCTATAGCCTATAATACCACCACTTGAAATGTCAGTGCCACAGAAAAGTAATGATTGTGAACTCTCATTTCTCCGTCTAAAGGAAGGTCAAAGGTCACGGTTGGCTAAAGTACAGCAGCCTTGGAGTTGGTCTAGATCAGGCTCTTGCAGAAAGAGCACAGTTACAACAGCCTGGAGGGATTTCAGGCAGGTATCCTAGTGATTCACGGGTACAGAAGTCATTTAGAACAAAACATCAGACTTTTTTTGGATTACTGAAGGGGATTAGATAACTAAATCAAACTTTTTTTTTTTATTTATTTTAAGCCGGTCC
Organism: Siphamia tubifer; assembly: GCA_020466265.1. Classification (NCBI taxonomy): domain Eukaryota; kingdom Metazoa; phylum Chordata; class Actinopteri; order Kurtiformes; family Apogonidae; genus Siphamia; species Siphamia tubifer. The sequence goes on from CM035796.1 coordinate 9,941,446, forward strand.
ATGGGTCTGAACATTTTCAACTGGCTGGAATATCCTAAAAATGAACTTCTGTTATAGATGATCAGAGACACTAAGGCAGGGGTGTCAAACTGATTTTAATTCAGGGGCTACATTCTGCTTAGTATGGTATAAAGTGAGCAAGAAGAGTAAAATAATAAAAAATAAAAATGTAGAAATAATATCAACTCCAAATAGTAAAATTCCATCATGAAAATGTTCACATCTACGAACTGTACTTAAATATAACATGAATAAATATTAACAACCTGAAAATTATTAAGAAAAGTAAGTTAGTTTAACACTTATACATGTGCGCCATAACTTAAAGATAAATACAGACATTTAGTAACATTCAGAATATTAGTAAAATTCCACCTACATTTCAGGTTATTCACATTTTTTTGTAACAGGCTAGTATTTTTATTTATTTATTCCCTTTTTGTACACTAAAACAAAGTAGAAAATTTGCGTTTTTCATAATTTGTTTATTATTGCCTATGGTCCGATCCATTTGAAGTTGAATTGATGTCAAATTATTTTAATTTCCTTAATTATTAATATCTTTTGTGTAATTTTTGCATTTCACAAATTCATCCCAGGGGCCGATTTTGGCCCCCAGGCCACATGTTTGACATCTCTGCACTTAGGTTTATCAACTAAGCATGTGTGTTTAAATACAATAAGCAACTTTGCTGATTAAAACAATGAACACTTGAGGTTCTATACATTCTAGTAAATCAGATTTGTATACATAAATATTAGTAGAAACCTTAATTATGAAAGTAAGATATTATCAGAAAGAAGGGATCAATATAAGTATAAATGGAGCTTTATGTTGGTTAAATAAAGGTATAATAAAAAGAAAAGAAAAAATCTAAATAAAACAGAAGTTACTGGATGTATAATTGGAAACGATACAGAAAAGTACTGGTTTCAGGCAAAAGTCTGACTTAATCTTTTGTTTGAGATGATTTTTGTTTCATAGAAAACAGCAAAAGAAGTCAAAATGAAATCAAATAATATTTCCGGGACATTTTGAGGACATTATCATGAGCTTTAGGCAACAATATTCACTCTTTTTATGTTTATCAGACCAAATAACTACTTGATTAATGAAGAAAATGACTTACAGATGTAAAAATGTGTTACTTGCAGTGTATTCAACAGTTTATCACATTGGCCTTAGTGTTAGTAATGCACACCCCTATAGTTAGAATATGAACAAAGAAACACAAAATACAATAAAACACTTAAGAGTAATTATGCCCAGAGGAATTAAATTAAGTGTCAGTGCTCCACAATTAATTAATTACTTTATTATCATTTTAAATGACAGTCGGTTCCAAAGGGTTAAAGGGTCTTTTTTTTATTTATTTTTTTGCTGTTTTTCTTTTCAATGACCATCATCTTTCCAAAACTCTGAAGGGGTTTGTGGTGTGTGATGCCAAAGATATCTCTAATGTCATTTGATAATTAGCAAATCACTACATACAGAATCCGTCCAAAAAAATAATCATCACCTTTTGACTCAGACAATTAATGGATGTACTGTAATGTTAGTCATTTAAAAAAAAAAAGAATGTGGGGGGTGGGGGTGGGGGTGGGGGGTTTCTGTCATGCGAGTGAAAGAGGAAACACAGGCGTAAATGATGCAGAAATGTATCGAAACTAAAATAACTACACTCGTGTTTGTTTGTTTTTTTGTTTGTTTTGTTTTTTTTCCTCATACACTGAGAAAACTTTCATTCACTGCCACTGCTAATTATGCTGCAGTAGATGGAGAAAAAAAAAAAAAAAGTATTATCCACAGGCCTGTCGTTAAAGCACAGACAGTCATCAATCACTGACCATGAATGGATGCACTGACAGCTGCTGTATTCGAGCAAAGCCAAACTGAAGGAGAAAGAAAAGATGCGTCTGGGGAGAGTTTATCTCTTTTAGAATATGTATCATATCATTTGGCTGATGCTAAAGCAATATCATGAGTGGAAGTTCTTGTTTTAAAACTTTCTACTTTAACTTCTGATTCATTTAAATAACGGCAAATAAAAGAGCAATGCACTTTTCGTGGATTAAAAATCTGAAGGGATGCTTGACGAGCTATTGCATTGTTCAAATACATTAATATAACTGTTACTGGCAGAGGTGGAAGTAACTAAGTACAAGTACTTCCTTTACTGCACTTAAGTACAGTTTGTAAGTATATGTACTTTACTTGAGTATTTATTTTTCTGACAACTTTTTACTTTTACTCCCTACATTTTTGTATAAATATCTGTACTTTATACTCTTTACATTCTCAGAATAGACTTTTTCACATCAGATAAATGTGACAGTATGAAAAATAAGTCATAAATCAGAAATTGTGACTTACTATCTCATAAATCTGACTGCTTTTCCTCATAATTTTGATTCTTTATCTCATGATTTAGATTGTTTTAATCTCTTAATTATGTTTTTTTTAATCTCCTATTTATGACTTTTAAATATAACTTAAATATCCTGTCCATACCTACTGAACTGAGTACCATTATCCAATAAAACACACCATCTACACAACAGTAACTCACTTTTAAAGACTTTATTTTTGGATATACATTTCCATTTTTTCCTACTTAAATAAGTATTATTTCATCCATAGCAAAAAAAAAGACAGTTCTACTTTTTACTTTCACTTAAGTTAAGGAGTTGAAACAGTTCTTCTACTTTTACCAGAATATTTTTCCACATAAGTAACTGTACTTTTACTTAAGTACATGATGTGAGTACTTCGAACACTTCTGGTTACTGGGTAAATTACTTTGAAAGAGTCATTAATTACAATTACTAGTTACTTCCTGTAAAAAGTTAGTTACTATCTGCTTACCAGGCAAAGTATTTTTGCGTCACTTTTTTTTTTTTTTTGCTTAAAAATATCAAAAGAAATGAAAAAAAAAACAAAACAGTTAAATAGGTGCAGACTTTCCAAACATGTATTTATTCAAAATGACCAGATTGCAACCTGCAATAGATTATAAACAGGAAATACATTTTAAATACTGAAAATGTCATATTTGTTGAAAGTGACTTGAATTTGTTCAACATGTTAATATTCTTTAACGTTTTATTTAAGTATACAGATGAACAGTTAGTTAAATAATGATGTCTGTAAATTACTATTCTATTATTATTCATGAAAAAAAAAACAAATACAATGACGTCTGTATATACATTTATCTACTGAAGTGTTTACACCCTTTATATTAAGGCACAGAAACTTGCTTAGAAAATAAATTAGCAAAGAGAAAAGCAAATATTAATAGTGCAATTGTTATTTTTTAACAATCGGAGCTCAAATATGACCTTGTGACTTGGTGCTGTCATCATCTGTGTGTGTGTGTGTGTGTGTGTGTGTGTGTGTGTGTGTGTGTGTGTGTGTGTGTGTGGGAACAGACAAAACTCCCAGTTATTGTCCCAATTCATTAAATTGTAACACGTCACATTATTTCCTGAGTAACAGTAACAACGATACAAATATGGATGAAGTAATTAAGTATTTACTCTGTTACTCAAAATGTATATAACGTCGTTATACTCTAACGCTGTTATTCTCAGCACTGCTGCAAGGCTTATTTTATTATATTTATTTATATTAATTGCATTTGACAAGGACATTTAATCATTGTTGTATTTACAAAACATGCAACCAATGTAATTATTATAGGACTTGTGGCCATTGTAGTTATTTTCCTGGTTAAGAGTTTTTAAGGAACATTATACAAATATATAAAAAAAGAAAGTTTCACAAAAAAACATTAAAACTAGCAGATGAAACATTTGACAAAATACATAAATGCTGACACAGGTCAAAGAACAGTGCAAGTTAAGAAAAGTACATGAAGTAAAACAACAGCAGCTTAACAAACCAGATCAATACTAAATGTGCTTCAATGTTCCCAGATTCATTTTGCTGTATGGTTATACTTTTGTTAACTTGTGCTTTGGGTTTCTATTAAATATTTCCAGCATCACATACTGTATATTTAGAGGAATGTATAATTTTATTCAATATAAAGGCCTGTTTCATTTCCCTATTATACTGTTGTGGTCAAAAGTTTACATACACTAGTAAAGAACAGAATGTCATGGCCACCTTGAGTTTACAATAATTCCTATAACTCTTATTTTTTCTAGGAAATTGTGATTGAAACACACACTGTTTTTGTGACAAGAAACCTTCCTGTACTTTGGTTCTTTTATTAATTTATTATGGATCTACGAAAAATGTGACCAAATCTATTGGGTCAAAAATATACATACACGAATAAGAATTATTACGTTTGTTGAACTGTATTAATTCTGTCAATAGGAGGGGTCAAAGGTTATAGATGGCTATCAAAAGCATCTTATTACAGTGAAAATGGTCAAATGACATGTAACCAAATACTAGTTTTGCTGTATGTATATTTTTGACCTAGAAGATTTGGTCACATTTTCAATAGATCAATAATAAATTCAGTAAAAGAACCAAACTTCATGATTTTTTGTTCTTTTTTTTGTGACGAAGAAGAGTGTGTTTCAATCACTCTATCATATAAAAATAAGAGTTGTAGGAATTATTGGTCGTGATGGTCATGAAAAAAAAGTAAGAAAAAATGACGATAAAGGAGAAAATAAACCCAAAAAAAAAGGAGAAAAGAAAAAAAATGGAAAAAATAAAGGTGAGACAAAAGGAAAACAGAGAAAGTGTACGAAATTAAAAGAAAAATCATTATTGGCTCCAAATACTTAGACCTGTATCAGTCATCGACAAAAGCTGATGTATTAAAAAAAATAATTATTTACTAGTGTATGTAAACTTTTGACCACACCTGTACACCCAAAACACTTAACATTTTACAGAAAATTGAGTATGCAACGTTCATTAATGTTCACATTAAATTTATAATTTCACTGGTAATTACTTAAAGTAGATTAAACACCCTTGTATTGTGTTTTTTTTTTTTTTTAAAGGTTAAAAAAAAAAGGTAGAACAGGTACTTTTTAAGTAACACCTGCATTGGCTTGTGTCTATTATTTCAAAACAAGTACAAATCATACCAATGACGCCTGTTTTGGCATTTCATTTACTTGGTTCTCCTGCAATTTCCCCAAATCTCAAGGGAAGGGCATGTAATACTCCAACATAAATGCCCTGCTTAGCTCAGAAATAAAAAAATATATATTTTTTTTTTTTTTTAAAAATGCACCTTTTGTCCAGCTGAGTTAAAACACATCACCTGAGCAAATTACAGTCATTGGTATTGATCAACAGCTCCATCAGTCAGTGCAGATGTATTGGGGTCATTTTTGCTGTGGGGCAATAAAAAGCTGAGTTATTACTCCTTTAATTAACACTACAGTGCCACACCGCTATAGCCTGTACTGTACACTAAGCTACGGGGAAGAATAATTTATGACTACTCTTTATTATTCAGCCTTCCTGAGATCTAGTGGTCAGAGGCTAATGACTCACTTTGAACACTCCTTTCACTTACAGAGAATTCCATGTTGAGTGGAAGAAAAATCCCCAACGTCTAACCTCGGTTCCCCTTCTTACTTTCCTCGGTAGGAGATAACTTGGACAGATTTTGAGCTGATTTATTTATATGACTTTGCCTTTGTCTTCTTTTACACAACTTTATTCTCCTAACTTTACAAGAGGCATCATGACAAAGTATCCACCTGTGGTAGATTTTATTTAATGGTGACCATAGGTGTCAAACATAAGGCTCGGGGGTCGAAAATGGTCCGCCAAAGGTGAAAAAAAAATTAAAAAAAATTGTTATTATATTGACGTAAAGGGGAAAAAAAAAGGTGTTCAAGTGGGTCAATTTGAATTATGCAAACCTGAACCATCAAATATGGGACCAAAAAAAATAACCTGACAAATAATATATAATTATAGAAAACCAAAAAACATATGGTCATTGTGATGATTTTCAGAGTGGGACGTTTGTGTAACTTAATGCATACACTCTTGTTAATTATTTAAAATGTAGAGAGATGAGAGCAATGGATCAATGAGATGAAGGAACAAGTTATTTATTTTTCCCTTTATATATTTTTTGTTTAAGTATGAATGTACGGGTTGTGACTATGGAATGGGGGGGTGGGGGGGGGTGGTAGGCAAAAAAACGTATAATGAACATGTGGAAATGATAAACAGAAGCATAATATTGTTAAAATTATTATATATACACGTGAACATTTCACGTGTATATTTCACTATATAATCAAGTGACATAGTGTCGTCGTCGTCCCCCCCCCCCCCCCCCCCCCCGCACACACACACACACACACTAGCACCATCCCCATAAATGATTAATAATGAATGCCTCATTTTATGTAATAGGTCACTATTCATCAAAAAAACAACCATATACTGTGTTATGATACTGTGTGTTTGGTGCCGTACAGTACAGTAACACCTTCTCTTATTTAAAAAAAAAAAAAAAAAAAAAAACGCTACTAACTATAATCAATAAGTGCAATTACGAATGACACCTAACTGAAGATGAGCACTTTTTGTGTTTGGTTGATGACTGTTGAAAATAACACATTTTAAGCCTGTTTCACGTTGTATAAAATGATGATCAAATAAAGAACTTTGGTACATTAGAGGCACGTTAGTAAAATGTCAAGGTCAGAATGTTTTTGCCGCTTATGAAACAGGTATTAAAGTGTATTCATAACAGTTAAAAGGGTTTTTATAAAGTCAATGACACACCTTGAACTAAGTACGTCTCATCTACTGGGGAAAAACCATCAGATGGCAACTAAAATATCCTGTAGAAAATAAGTGAAAGCAGGTTGTCATGATAAATTATGTGATAAATGAAGCATGATTGAGCAGCATCGAGGCTATGAACATGTAGAGTATTTTTATCACTACTCTGAAGTCACTTCACTGTTGCCGACAAAATGGCCTCAGCTGACTTGAATATCTACATCACTTCCTTGTATAGATTATATGGTCACTGCTTGGATAAAATCTTTAATAACACCGATGTCACCTTCCTTATGGGAGGTCGTATCTGGCAAAATCACGGGGGGGGGGGGGGGGATTTGCACGAAATTTGTTCAACTGCGACCTCTAGTAAAATGGCAGAAGCTCAGCAGGTCACTAAATTTGATCATTCATCAAAAGCCTTTAGTCCAGTCTGATCTGCAATTTTCTAATATGAAAATAGACAGGATAATAATTGCGGAGAAGACATTTATCCCAGTTTCGGGTAAGTATAAGCCGGCTTCCATGACAGACTGTGGCCATTAAAGTAAAATGAATTGTCATTTTGCGCCATTCACTAAAAGTTAAGCAACACACGAATGTAGGCAGAATTTAAATGTTATATCCATGGGAGGAAAAAAAAAAAAGGGAGAGAAATACTTTTATCCTTTGTACAAAATTATCCCCTGCTTTCAGAAATAGTCTGGCACAGGAATAAATAAGAATTAAAGAGAGTCTTTTAATGTTAATGCATTGGACACGTTGCTTCCCGGAGATAAAAACCTGAGAAACCTGGTCATATCTTTGAATATCTTGATCATTTTTAAGACTTTTACTTTGCTTCTCTTTAATCTTTTTTGAATACCATTAAGTGAAAATATCAGCGCTTATCGTTTTATGGCCCCTTCCCTCTGCCTCTGCCATAGATCATTTTTACAGTCCCATGGCTAGACTTTGTTTTGTGCTTAGATCAGTTGTAGTAAAAGCAGTAGTGAGTGTTGTTTGGGATGATCCACAATATCTGTCAAATATATTTAGTATTCAGCTGTCAGTTAAATGTATAATATTGTTCTGTATAAAGCATATTCGTCCTGGAGTTTAACCTTTTAACCCCCTGATGTGTCAGCGCTGATGTGGTCTGAATGGATGATTTAGTTTAAAAATACTGAGAAATTAAAGGTTTTTTTTTTTTTGTTATTTTACTGATAATTTTGTTGATGGAACTGATGGACAGGTGTCGAAAAGCAACTGATTTAGAAAAAGAAAGTACTGTTTACTTCATTTTTTTGTGTTATTTGTTATTCTGTGAATATAAAAAAAAAAAAAATTATTTAAAAAAAAAAAAAGAAAGAAACAGATCCTCCTTCATTCGCTCATCCTTCCCCTTCCACATCCAAAAAAAATAATTTTTTGGTTTAAGAATTTTTATTTAATGTTTAATTTACTGAATACTTGTTTGTTTTGCATTATTATGGAATGTTTTGTTATACTTTTGTTATAAGAACCAACTGAATCCTTAATTGAATTGTGTTGGTGTTTGTTATTTTGTGAATATTTATTAGTTTCTGTTGATGCTTATTTTTTCTACATTATGTTTATTGTCATTTCATTATTTTTCTTCAATTGTGTTCCGTTAGTGTCTTACTTTGTTCATGTTACATATTATTTTGTTAGTTTAATATTAATTTTTGTTCATTTCACTCATCACTTTGGCAGTTTTACTTCATTTTGTTGCTTATTTTATCTTATTATATTTTTTTTTTACTATGGAATTGCTTAAGTCTCAGGAGTTAAAGGGTTAAAAGTAACACGGAAGCTGTTTCCAGTGAGATGAAAAAATAAAACTAACACAAAAAAAAAAAGCCTTAAACAGTACGCTGTGGTTTAGTGCATCTGAATTTCCAAAGCTGTCCGTCATCTACATGTGCTTTCATGTAGAATAACATTGTCTAAGTGACAGAGCTTTGAGCTTTTGCTTCATGACACATTATTGCCAATGATGTCGCACTGACACTAGTGACAATACGTTAAAATAAAAAGTGGTTTCTCTTCGCCATCTGCATGTTCCATCAACAGATTAGGTGACGAAAATCTCGCAAAGGCACTGCTGGTGTCCTACAGTGCATACTCGTCTCTCCAGCTGCATTCACTTATGAAGCCAAGGCAGTCCATAATCAGAGGCAAATCAGAATTCAGCAATAACAACAGGACACAGTTGGAGCAAGATCAATAAATCATCTCCTTGAAATCCCCGAGCAGAAGTGAAGAATAATCTGCCAAATGAATCAGGACATGTCTCCTCTGAGTGTTATCCATTGGAGACAGATGCATAATTAACGTGCCTTTGGCTTTCATCTCCTTCATCACAGCGAAGTGCCACTTCCTCAGCAACTCTGGCTTTATCAAATACCCCCCATACCCACTCCTGTCACTCCACTGTATTCCTCAGTGCACACACACACACACGTACACATGCTTGTTTCCTTGTTCACAAACATGCACAGGCGCTCTTGCAGCTTAGTACAGCAGCAAATTAGATAGGTATTTTCAAAGACCAGCTGCTGACTTCACACTTTCACATCCTAATCAGATAGAACAAGCATTAATATTACTGAAGGAAAGAACTTTTGCTGTGCCGACTTTAAGGCAACAGCATGTGACATTTTCATATCAATAAATGTCTGTCTTTGCCACACACACCCCACACACCCCACCCCCCCCTACCATTTTATACAGTTCAACACTGCAGAAACAAATCCCAGGCTAGCTTTCTTTTGAGACATTGATTAAAAATCCCTTCAACTGCACAAGAAAAACTGATGTGTTTCATATCAAAATTTTTTTTTCCCCCTGAATTACTGTTTGGAAATAAACAGACATACTGTTTGACTGACAAGCGATCTCATGAGTGTGCAGGTGCAGGTAATGAGTGCGTAGCAATAAAAACGCTGCTAAAACATTTGGGAGATTATTGCTTTAAGGCTGTTTAGCTGATTAGATGTGATACCACAGACAAGAATGACTGCAATCCTGTTGCACGAGCTGAAAGGGTGTCATTGCCTATTGGATAAGGAAAAAGACTGTCTCCTACTATGTTGCTCCCCCGCCCCTATTTCCCTCCGCCTCAGACACACACACACACACACAGCTGTCACGATCGTGCTTCAGCAACGCATTCGAACATCCAGCATAGCTGAGACAGTTCAATGTGTTATTTGAAGGGAAAATAGAAGTAAACACTACAAAACAGCACTGAAAGCAGCTCCAGAATTGTGATCGGCGGGAAGTTATGTGAAATGATGTGGTAAAGGTGATGTAATACACGCTGTTTGGTGCAATGATTTGGTTGGGAGTGAAAAGTTATGTCAAAGTGAAATTCAACAACAAAGTGACAGCCAGTGGAGAGAGATTAAGCCATTCCAAGCTTTTAAATGCGACTTCAGCATCGTCAGTAGCCAAAAACTGTGCCTGAAACTCTGAACAATGATGCACCTGAATACTGGGAAACATCCTCAAGGATCGCTGATGTTGTTGCACAAAAATAGGCTCTCTAGGTACAGTCATTTGTTAGACTTTTATTGAATTTCCTTTCTGATATCTCAAACTAATTGCATTGTATTCCACATTTCCACTAATACCTACTATATGCCTCAGAACACTGACATGATGACGGCTATAAAGTCTCATTAAAATGCTCTTTTTGAACAACCTACACTTTTATTAATATTTTTCTTTGCTAGCAATTCAGTATATTTTTTTTTTTACTTAAAGCTTTAAATTTCCAAGGACCCACATGTGAACCACCAGAATCACCAGAACCTGTGGGTTGGACATCTCATAAACTCAGTACATTTTGAAAATAGGTCGACTGATATAAACCACTGTCACATTAATTAACCACAGCACCTGAAAATTACTCATTTGTTCAAACATGTTCAAACGAAAATGAAACATCTCCCATAATTATCCACAGAGGAACAATATTCCAACAAACATGGCCATATTCCAACAAAACCATCCAAACCCAAAATTTATAGTCCAAATATTGTCCAAAACATTCAGAAATACCCACAAATGGCTGTTGTATCATATTTTTACTCTTTTATATGCAATATATATATATCAAAATTACTATTATTAATGTCTTCATACACCAGTAAATATCATCGTTAATCTGAGTATAATCTTTCCATAGAGTCCTCACCTTCACTGAAGCATTCAAGAATAGTCGCCTTTTTGTTCAAGTGTGTCCAAAAGTGTTCAGAGTGTGACATTTTTGGACCACGCCTGGACATATCCTCTCATAAATATGTGCCAAATACTCATTTGTTGTAGTATTGCTGTAAAATGTTGATGTGAACTAGGTCAGACCTACTGCTGTGGTCCTATAGTGGTTTTCAGCTCTCACTGTGCAAACACACTTTTATTCAGGTGAATTACGGAGGAAAAAATTCAGGTGAGATACAAATGTATTTTATTTCACTGTTCCAACCTAAAATACTCAGTGCCAGTAACAGTGAGAGTGATTCTGAGTGTACTGGGAGAAAAAAAAAAAAGGGTATCAGCTTTAAAGAGACCAGCCCCATGGATGTACTCCAAATGGTTCAAGAACAGCATTCAATTGACTTTTATTAAAACATTTAGGTTAGGGTTTGACAAAAAATGACTGGAAGTTTAAACGGTTAAGAAATTTACACGCAGTACATGAAGTTCTGAGAAAAAAACTCGAGTTATAGTGAATAAAATGACTTAAGTTTTCTTATGACTGTTTCACATTTTTAAAAACTTGAAAATAGCTGTATTTAGTCTTTCAACTATTGTGTCTTGGAACCATGTCATGTTTTCCTTCCTCTCTGGAGCTCATTGCCACTTGGCGCCTGGACCGCCTGACCTTGCCAGCTTCTGTTAAAACCACACAAGTCCAAAAGCTTCCAATGGGCACCAAATCTGCATAAGTAGCCAAAAGGTTCTGGATTGGACGTTCCATCTCCGTCCATCCAGGACAAACAGTGACACAGTCCTCGGTCTGCTTGGTGCCAACAACCATCTCTCCTCTGCGCTGTGTAGTCGGCATCAACCATTTGAAGAAACGCTGTTACACAAATGTTTCTGTATATTTAACATGTGAGCTTCAAAAGAAACTCACTCATGTAAACAAGCACTCATTTTGTTCAGGGCTTCACCCTGGTCTGAAATCCTTATAAAAAAAAAAAAAGAAAAAAGAAAAAATGATTTCATAAGCAGCTGAATTCAAAGTGAAAACATTCTTTAATATGAGAAACCTCAACATGATGCAACTGCAAGAGAGTGCTTCATAATCTATCATTTTCAATCCAGGCTTACTGGCCTACTTATCACACTTTTCCCACTCTCTGTTCTCCATCTTCCCAAGATTCTACATTATTTTCCTGTCTTGTTCCCATGAAAGAATGATTGGAGAGTATGTAAAAGGGAAAAAAAATATAAAAAATCGTCTTAACGCTCTGTGCGTGGGGGTTTTTCAATGGATTTGTGGGGGTCACCGTGCTGAGTGGTAAGAAGCAAAGGAGGAGCTGCAGAGCTAGTGCGGCGCAGCGCTGGTGGGTGCAATAGGGATTAAGGGCACCGCAGACTGAGTGTGGTAGATAGAGAGGATTTAAGCAAGATGTGTACGGGGTTCTAAGTGCTGAGTGAGACCAGATGGCTATGATTTTGGCACAAATATCCTCCTTTGCATTGTCACTGATCTGAACTGAACACTGGCTGTCTCCCTCGATGTCTCATTTCACCCAACATGTCTTTTAAAGGCGGAAGATGAATGAGGTCAATGTGCACAACTGCTAAAATGAAGATGCAGACATGAACAAAAAAAGAACAAGACACTGCCAAACTCTGAGCATTCATTTAGAAACAAATATACAATAAATTTAGGGTGCTTTCACACCTACACCATTTGGTTCGCTAGGATTAGACTAGAGTTCGGAACACCTGCAGGTCCGGTTCGTTTGGACTGGTGTGAAAGTGGACCAGTTTATTTTGGTCCGCACTAAATGACCGTACCGAGACCTCCTTTTCGAGGTGGTCTCGGTACGGTTCCAAGCGGACTCTGGAGCAGTTTGCTGCTGGTGAGAGCACTGACTGGCCTCGATTCGGCCCATCTCTTTTATGGAGCAGTCTTTTTGACCTACGGAAGCTTCCGTAGAAAGCAGCGTGGTGTATTGGGGGAAGCGCAAAGTTTATTTTTTCGCATGAATTTGTTGTTTTGGAGACAACGTGATGAGTTGGGGACAAATCCACCTGATGTTTTCTTTCGGGATTTTCCCTCTGCACATGCTGGGCCAATCAGCTTTCGTCTATGTCACCCTAAGCACAGTATTTTCCAAACAGCGCCTCCACATGGGTGAGGAGAGATATAACACCCACAGTGGTTGGTCCGTTTGCAATAAACACTAGTGTGAATATGAACCGAACCAGTTGAGAACGGTAACATTGTAACAACTTTTGGGCCCAAATGAACCAGTCTACAGAACTAACAGGTGTGAAAACAGCCTAAGAAGGTTTGACGTTTCCATTGACATGTAGTCAAAAATATCAACCTTTAATATTAAAAATGAGAAGGAAGCAGTATTAACCCACAGCCACATGCTACATAACAAACCTTGATAATTACATTTTATACTATTCTACCTTTTTTTGTCACTCTTGACATTTGTTTTCTGTCACTAAAATCACCAGGTTTAATAAGTAAGAAGACATGTTACACTAAATGCCAATAGGGAATAAATTACACCAAGTGTTCCCATTGCATTTTGTTGGCTTGACTTATCCTGCTGATGAGTTTGTGATACAGTTCTGGTTTGCAGCCAGCCACTTGCTTGAAATTATTCATGGCCACACTATCAGTGGGAACTCAAATTTGTAATTAGCTATTATAGTAGATTATATTTGTACATTTTGCACACTTACTTTCCACTTGTATTCTGTTGACACCGACTGAATAGTTAAACAGACATTTCCTGTTTAAATACCTAGATTTAGAGGGTGTGTGACTTCCCTTCTGAAATTTCCATACAGAAAATAATGGCATTCAAAAAAAGGATGAGTCAGACCTTATCTGAAATCACACCCTATTTATTATATTGCCAACTACAGTACAAAAATGTTGCTGTTGCATGTTTCTGTAAGCCATGGGTACGTATAACCTGAATGTTTCTGCACCACAAATATGAATAAATGCAATAAAGAATTAATCAACATTTTTGTTTTTATGCAAGCATAAAAAGCATAACATTAAAACCCTTTTGGCTTGCTCATAGTTCTTTCATTTGCCGTCTTTGTGGATAAAATGTAAGCCAGTGGGCCCAGTGGCACAGATGTATGAAAGCTCTCTTCTCAATTCTAGCAGCAGAGTTTGACTTTGCACCCTAACCAGCTTCACTTTTTTTTTTTTTGTTCATGTTTGTTTTGTGTCTTCTTAGCAAAATTTTGCAAGTCAGCTATAACTCTCAAGTGATTCTGTTGGAAACTCTGCCTGAACATTTTGTTTATTCTGGGACAAATAGAGCCTGTCTAAGCTGCCGGCCACAGAAAATCTTACATTAAATATTCTATGACATTATGTGCAGTACGGAAACAGTAATATGGCGAACCATCAAAGACAACCTGCACGGTCAAATTTATGTTGTTAAGAGTGGACTTGTACTGCTGTTAAATATATTCAAGCTACTTTACTTTCATGTCTTTTAGGTGTAAAAACACATGAGATGAAATTATTTCTTTTGACAGAGACCTTTGACTTTTCACGAAGCGTCGTTACTGCTAACGATCACTTCAAACAGAGACTTTGGAAGCTTCTCTCAGTAATCTGTCAATTCATTTATTAGAATAAATGTGTTCAGGCCATTACAATAAAAATGTCCAAACAAATTTGATGCCCCCCTGAGCAGATAACTTTATAAATAGTAAGAATGAAATATTACGAGGGATACGGATTCATACAAATTATTCTTGAAATAAATTGCCTTAATAAAACAGTCTACTGTCAAAACCATTCAAAGATTAGTATCATCATCATCATCATCATCATCATCGTCACATTCTGAGGAACCAGGTAATATGACATTTCTGTGGTAAACAAAAGTAATAAATGTCAGAATAACTGACTTCAACAGGCAGTTGTGATTCCTTTGGTCAATCAAAATAGTCGTAAAAATAATAATAGTAATAGAATGGGAGCGTGATGGCACATGTAGAAAAGCACCATAGCTTCCCTGTAAACTATCAGGACTGATAGAAATATTTAATGAATGCAGTTACACACTTAAGATGAAATATATAACACGTCAAGGTCATTTTTAAATAATGTTAATGCTGAAATAGAAAAGCACTGATTTATTACAAACAATGATTATAGCAATTTGTTAATGTGTTCTTTATTCAGGGATGAGTCTGGATTTATCTCAGTCTGAAAGTTGACAATATTTATTATCACAAATAAGATGTGTAGTCAGCACAAATGACTCAAACCCAAACATAAAATTAATTGTACATACAGCCCCCCACCCTTTACCCATACTTCAATATCTGAATTAAAATAATATTTCAATTTCATACGTAATTAGTTGTTTGGTTATTGTGCTCTTTTTTTTTTTTTTTTTTACCAATGTGACCATTTTTATGTGTAAATGTTCAACACATCTTAATGTGTCTATGTTAGAACAGTGTAAATGAGCATTTAAGCACCCACAAAAAAAAATTGCTTTGGAACATACCTCTGAAAAAGAAGTCACTGCAAACACGGGCATTAGCATTAGCATTAGCACAAGCAGACTCTGCTCCTCCCGACCGCAAACAAAGATTTAAAATCCACTTTTTCCGGCGTTATTCTGTGAGTTTTTTTCCATTTCTCACCTTTGTGACTGGCATTCTTTGGTACTCTAATAAAATAGCTTTTCCTTCTCTCAGAACGATTAGCGCAGCCGTAAACTACACAAAAAACAGACATTTTCCCAACGGAAAATCTTGCTCAGTTTCACTTCCTGCCCTCCATCTGAAAATCATGCATTGTGAAACCAACCTATTAAATTAAAGCCTCACAAAGACTTTGTGAAATCATGGTATTGAAAACTTAAAAGAAAAGAAAAGTTGCAATACTGCAGCAAATGCAAGAAATTGATTTAACAATGACAGTATCATGTCTACACTGGAAAAAAGAGACACACACAGAATGACTATCCCTATTGTGTTAAACCCAGCCTCCTGTTATGTAGTCGTGGTGGACCTTTTCTAAGCCAAGGTTAAACAGAGGCTGAGACACCTATTGTGCAGCTGTATTGTCAAGAGTTCAGATCTATACCGCCATCTCTGCTGATAATGCACAGCATCACATGAAGCAGCGAGAACCTCATCCAAACACATTGCATCTATTTGGCTGTTACATTCCAGGATGCCCACCTTAAGCACATATCATTAGCGATTTGTTTGCTATTGAACGAGGCACCAAGAAATCCGTCACATTCTCTCACCAGTAGGAATAATTGGATGGCGGCTGACCAATCCCAATACATTGCAGCATAATTAACTACTTCATTAAGCTTAGCTACTCCCAGGAAACCGGGAGACCACCAGAGCATATGTATTTGACTCTATTCCCATTGACGGCAAAAAGAGACTGTATTTATGTGCCAATTTTATACTTGCACTTCCTTCCTATTCTTTATTCTAGTGTGCACCGAAATATAAACGTAAATAATTACTGTACACTAAATTGCATCCTCCCTTTATTTAGCAATATAATCATGTTGTAAAAGTACACAGGCAGCTCATTTCTGCACCTGAGTGACAAATTAAAGAGAGGGAAACTACATGGAAAAGGACCCACATGAGACTGTGGGCCCCCCTTTTTGGCAGCTACCCAGCAACAAGGATGCACTACTTCATTAGCCCATCGTTCATGGTAATATAGCACAAATGTGGATACAGTATTAAAAAAAAATTAAGAATGATTTACCTTGAGCCTCCTTAGACTATTTTACCGGAGGTAGTGTGTCTAAATTAAGTCAGTGTGGAAATAGTAGCGGAAATAAGACATTAAGTCAAATGTGAGCAATGAGATTAGCTGCCAAAATGAGATGTCCTTGTTAAATCTTTTCCCTGAAGCTCACCTGCCATTTTTGTTAATGTGTGATGAGCACTGCAGCTTTACATGTAGAAGCAGCTTAACAGAGGCAGATCACTCCACTCCTGCTATATATTAAATATATGTATCACCTCTAAAATGTGGAAAAGAGCTGCCATTTTAGTGGAGTTAGGATTATAGGCTACTTTATGACAATCACTTAACAGATAACTGAGCCATAAAACTGCATTTTAGGACTGAAATGAGGGTGAAATACAATCAGGAAGAGTAGGTCAGCATAAGAAGAACGTTAGTTTCATTATGGCTTTGTAAATAAAAATCATTTGTTTGTTTCCTTTTGATACCAGACAGAGCCAGATTGGAAAGGTATCCGTCTGTTTTCCAATAACTACCCTTGTGCAAGTCCACAACAAGTTTTTTTTATCTGCTGTGTTACTTCAGTAATTAATGCTTAGGACTTTGAATGCCGCCTGTGCTCAATTGCAGCATGATTTCAAAATTTATATAACAAAGCTACTAAAGATTAGAGCGAAGCAAGTATTCTTGTAGTTGATTTGCACAGCTATTTTCCGGGCAGGTCCATTGTGCAGCAGGCATCTCCTTGTTTAGCTTATGAATACGAAATCATGTTAATGTGGCAGAAGAGAACAATGGCAATGATTAAATGTGTGGTTGTGTATGCATTCTTTTGCTCATTGGCATGCTAAAGTAGCGCTTACCTTATCAGCAACAGATTGCATTCCGCCACTGGTAATTACTTCACTAACTCTGACATTTCCATGACAGTGACAAAGTGAAGTTAAATTGCTCGGTTTTTTGGTAGTTCATATGTTCATATAAATAATGGTATTTAAGCAGCCAGGGCGTCATTCATTCTGTCGCACAGAGGTGACCCATCCAACAAGGAAAATACAAATAAAAAAAAAAAACACAAAAGAAACCAAGGTCATTGAAACAGAACAACAAATTAGGAGCTGCAACTTTTCCTCCTAACAATGAAAATAACATGCCCATATTAAAAATGCCTTTGTCCAGGTAACTGTGACGTCGGATCCTGTTCAGCAGAGGATTCACTCAACCAATGTTCCACCGCTTGCACGTCAATTTATACAACTATGTATTACTGCTGACCAGGGGCCTTGGGTGGACTATTAACCATTAGAGGCTGAGTGCATGTTCTTCAGGAATTATCATTTCTTTCATTTTTCCCCACTCCCTTTTGGACCATTTTCATACACTTTCTCTCTTATGAATCTGTGATCATTTCCTACCAAACTGCTTTAAAGTCTGATTAATGATGTTGTGTGTTGACATTGTGTGTCTGAATGTCCTGCAGTACTACTATATCAGTATTACTGATTACATACACCTGCTATACAGTTTATAGTCTCATTAGTTATTGCTTACGAGGTATAACATATAAATAAATGCTTTATCATAATTATTTTATAATCTGAACATGAACATTTCAATTTCCTCTTCTTTTGCTTACATGATAAAAATCCTCCAAAACCTATAATACAAATCAGACCTGGAAATGGAAAATACTCTTTTATAATTTGGTTCGGGATCATTGTTAATAGACTAACATGCTATGAAACACCTCACTGGTGCAGGAAATAGGAAAAAAGGAGGAGCTGATCACTGCAAAAAAAATAAAAAATCACTGAATTCTGCTTGTGCAAAATTAACTATTGATTATCTGGTTAGATTTAGGCTACCCCAGCGTTTTTGACATGACTCATACTCTTAATTTTACTGATCGTCATCCGTCTATCTCATCACCAAGGTTACCTTACATAGATTGCCTATGCTGTCAAGAATCTTTGACATCAGCCCTCCCTGACTGCTCTTGGACTCTGTTCATTATAGATAAAATACAATTCTGTTCAGTGAAGATGCAAATTTACAACATTGTTGTGACAGTCCATTTTTAGCAGTCAATTGTGCTGGGCTACAGCCACAAATGGCCAATGAAGGAAGGAGTGAACATCAAGCCAGTTGGCCAAGTTGTTCAATAAATGCAAATACGGGACAAAGGGAATATCAGATATTCACAAAGACCATGACAGTCTGCACTAAAACGCATAGTAATCCATCCAACAGATGTGGGGCCACTGCACCACAAAACACAAATATCAACCTGCTGGCAGCACTGCAGGAAACTCACGACTGGAACTAGTGGTGACAGTTACTTTACTATTTGGAGTGTTGCAATAAATCAGTCGAATTTACATGGTGAGGTAGCAAACCGTTGAAACTTGAAGAGAAAAATAAACCAGAGGCACTTTTCCCAAGGGCTTCAGTGAGAATCCTTTTTAAAGTCAGAGCCAGTGACTGCCGGAGCCTGAGGTGAAACTGCCTGAGATTAAATGTAGTCTAAGACTCTAATCATTTACATCACATATTCTTTGATGTCAATCCTTTAACTGCATGTTATCCTACAAACACCTGACCACGCTGGTGTGTTCAGCCAAAAAGGGGACAGTTAGAAAAGTAGGTTATATTAGTATCTGCCTCTGTCATCGAGCCTCATGGCAACTGTAAATTTTCCAGCAAGATCAAAGTAGCAGGGTGAAGTGAAAGCATGGAGGGTGACACCTTTCTTTCTCTCTACTGTCTGATGTTTCTGGGTGGAGCAGTGAGGCAGGGACCTTTCCTCTCACTGCTGGGATCGCTGCAACCATTCTATCATCATTTGTCACTTCAAAAGCTCTGCTTGACAGTGTCTATTTGACAGTGGCAATGTGTCCATTGTGACAATGATTGACAAGGGAGGGCTGCGCTGTGGGTGAAGGGAGATAGCAGGACAACAGTTAAGGACAACCACTGTACCTCCTGCTGGGAAAAAGGGGGAAAATACACATGATGAGATGACAATGCCCAAGCTCGCTGTGGATATCAAAGAGGATATTATCTGGGTGGTAAGGAAAAGAATGGCTTCATTTTCACAGAGTAATGAGAGTCTCCACATATCACGCTATTCACCTTTGTTGGGGGAAAAAAAAAAAAAAAGGGAGCACACAGAGCAACTGCTTGATTTAAAGCTATTTTAAGAAAGGCATCGAACCATTTTATCAGCTGCAATCACAAAGTGGAAATAAAACAGCATCTCATCACCTGCAACCAAACTTTTATTTTTCTAAAATATGATGATAAAGTTTAAGAAAAGGTTTATTGGAAAAAAGGAAATTAATAGAAATGAAAACTTAACAAGAGTTCAGAAAGTTCTGCCCTGTATAGACTTGTACGTGAGAACACCATCCATGTCAAAGTGGACAGAGAATATAGAACATCTGAACTGTTTAACACCTCCACATCTGCCACACACCAAAGAACGAAAAACAATAGAGAGGTCTTAGAGGGTGCATTACTGACATCAAGTAGATAATCTAATGATGATTCTTTGCAACACTCAACAAAGCTCTCATACTTTATGTATACCAGGGCAAGTGAACGGAGCTGAGCGTTGAGCAATTCCTGCTCCCCGCTTATGTGGGTGTTCTCTACTTCACTCTATCGCTCGACAGCTCCACTCAAAACCTGCTTTCCTTTATTGTCATGCCGCTCCAGTGACATCACTACACGCTCGTTCAAATTTTCAAGAAATAATTTTCTGACAGTTTTTCCATAAACGCCTTGAGGGTACATGTGACTTGAGTCTTTGTGTACAGGAGGTCCTCGGGTTGCGCGGTACTCAACCTACGCCGTTTCGACTTTACAACGTCTGACTCTCTTCCGCTATTTTATCTCCAGTCCAGTGTCTGCGTTTGTGCTCCATCATTTTCTCAGTATCCTCACCTTTTTCAACCTTGTTAACAATTCCTATTAAAGGAAGTGCAAGCGGGTAGTGGGACAGGAAGTGAACAAATAAATGCAGATTCATGGATGAAACCGTAGAGCTGTGGTTGACCCTGTTTGTTTTATTTTTGAAGGAGCTTTATATCCAGCCACAGATGTCAATGAGGAGGCTTGATGTTGTGTGTTTTAGTCAAAAATAAAGCCTTTAAAAGTGAGTTAATAAGTAGACGCTGTGTTTAATCACAGATCTGGTTATGCATTTAATGTATGCGGGTATGAGCAGGTTCGTAAAGTGGAACGGGAAGAGTTAATTCTGACTTATGCAGAAATTTAGGTTACTTCTCCAGCATAGGAACGGAACTTGTTTGTAACACAAGGACCTTCTGTACTTGTTCGCATCCATGACTCGTGGTGAGAGCGTATCAGAGCAAACGGGAGCAAAACAAAAATGTTTCTCTGGCCTTTGAATTGAAAAGCAATCTGACCATATTTTGCACACATTTTCAGCTGACATTGTGCAGTTTTTTTTAAACTAATTTTCATGTTATTTCACAATAAACTCCAAAATGTGAGACACTGATTTACCAAAAGGTTTCAGTCAGTCATGGAGCCAGTTCTTTGACAACAAAGAATCAACAAAATGAATGCAGTTTGAAAGTTATTTATTTAACTCATTATGAATGTTATGTAGTTGGGGCTACTTTACTTTTTTGGCTGCATGTTTGGCTTCAAGAATAGAAAATACAGTTGTTCTAAATATGCCTTGAAAATTTTCAATCATTTTTGTCACTCTTGGTTGTCTACTAGCTGATTCAAATTTGAGAAAGGTTTAACCCACAAACATTTGATAAATGCAGAGGAACACTGAGGTACAAAACAGTTTTGTTTCCTTCTACTTCCATATACTGTACTAACAAAATTGCAAGCATTGAAGACATCATTTATTATTTTTCCCTTGCCATAATAAAGTCATTTGCGTGTGCATTCACATAGAAAACATTAATTATAGTATCAATGATGCTGATAAAGGCTATGACAAATGATGCCATTCTACTCTGGGTGGGAAGTACCAAGACTGTATTGTGTCATTCAATATGAAAGACAAAATGCTTTAATATGTTGGAAAATCATAAGATCAGTCTCAGAAATATAACATACCAACATAAAAAAAACAAAATCAGGTCATTATAAATCCAGCCAATATTCGTAACCCAATAAAGATTTATGATAGATGTTTTAACTTTTATCCATTGTCAATAAAAGCACCCCTCTCAGAGCCAGTGCAGTACTCCCATTTAAATACCTCGAAGTAAATGTACAGTATGACTACCTATGTTGTCTGTTAGAGGTTACTGGGTATAAAAAATACAGGGTTGTAATAGGTTATGATTATACTGACTACGAAGTAAGAACAATGCAACAACTACTAAAATATGTGTATATGGAGTCAGTGAACAGGAGCAGCCTTTAACTTAATGGACCCGACTACAGCATGGGTATTTTCCTGCTCTATTTCTTAGGTATGCAAGAAGATGCATTAGCTGCAGGCTACATTTCTGCACTTCCAAGTTCAATTCATCTAACTAAATGACTTTTAATCTTGAGTGACCTTTTTTTCTGCTGTGGTGGCATTTAGTGCAAAGAGAGAATGAACAAGAGTGGGAGACATAGGCCAAGTGAGGGGGATCTCTAAACACATCTCCCAATCCCCAATCATCAGGGACATTTGAGCAGAAATACACATTAACACACACACACTCACACTTGTACATATATATATATATATATATATATATATATATATATATATATATATATATATATATATATACATACATACTGTATATACTGATCAGGTTCTGTGCACTGTGAGGATGGAGAAAGTAAAGTATGAAGGCTGAGCTGGGAGGTGGAGCATACTCATACTGGCAGGGTAAAGTCAATAAAAGTCTTCACCCCACCTTGCACAAATAAGTATTGGGAAAACCACTCTGATGTATTTACTGGGCCCAATAAATACACACAGGTCATCTGAGATGCTTACAGAGTAAGTCTGGATCACTAAAATCACTCTGCTACGTTTCTTAGCCAGTGGTACAAAGTTATTAGGGTCATCAAATATTATTAAGTTAAAGGCAGAGGAAAAACAAATAGTACAGTCGAATGCAATAGTTGGCTCAAACATGATGACATTATAAGTACAGCAATAATATTAATATATTTCATACTTTTCTGTACAAGATAGAAGACACTGCTTGTTGTACTGAATATGCATAATAATTGGCGACATCGATGTGTGTTTTACATCGACCATTCTTTAATTAAAAGGGGAAAAGGATGTAGCTAAATGCTTCATGCTCTTTTGTCTCTCTAGGTAATTAGTGTGTGTACAGACACACAATAACAGCTTCACCACTTTCCCTGAATTTGGGGAACAACAGAACAAAGAGTGAAGTTTTCATTTCTAAAAGAACATGCATAGATCAGATGTGTGTAACTGGTACATGACACACATCCCAAAAAAAACAAAACTGTAACCAAATATATACACACACACAGGTTTGTATGAAATTCATCAAATTGTGAACTACACGGTGCAGTGGAGAGGTTTGAGTGGCATTATACTCTCCAAGCCATTGTCTGTTAATGATTTCAAAGACCCCGTGAGTTGCTGCGGATCTGTCATGTCAAGACATTTGAGTTTTACACAGCTTGACAAGTGCCGTACTCCCACGGGGTACAAGGGGAGCTCAGAGAGGCACTGTGAAAGGAGGGGGAAAGGAAAGAAAATAAAATAGAGAAGCAAAGGGAAGGGTTTAAATGAGACCAGTTTTGTTACCCTATCAATGAAAAATTGGAGGCCGATATGCAGTTAGTTCACCTCTCAAAGTTTTGTTGTAATATGCCACTCACTCTCTGCAACCATGATTTTCAAAGACACATGGATTCCTTGGTTCCATTTCCCAAGTTTAGCTGCCTTGCATGTGAGTTGATCAGACTGACAGAGTTCCTGCGCCCCCAGAGATGCCAGGCTTGCCAGAGCTCCTTCGCTACCCCTCCCCTCCTACTCGGCATTCCACTTGACAAACTCGATGTGGCACCTTGGCAGTGCAGCATTTTTATTGTTGCTTTCCCCCCAAAGTACCTTTACTGCACTCATACAACCTGAAAGCTTGGTAATAAATACGTGTGATGTTATTTTCAGGTTTGTCATTTCCTGTTCCTGCAACATACAGTACTCAAAGCCACGGACGACACACTCATCAACATGTTTTCAACTCTCGCCTGGCCTTTAGGAAGTCACCCTGACTGGAGGTTGGCATTGACCTCAAATACTGCCCATGCCTAGGGACACTCTCAGCATTAAGGAGAGGGGTTCTTAGGCAGTCCTGCAGAGCTTCATGCAAAGACAAACTCCAGGAAACTTCAAGGGGCAATGTGCTACCTCGCCAACAGCCATAAACAACCTCAGTTGTCAAGACCTGCAACTCTATGGTAGAGCACTCTCAAAACTAATGACCATGTCTCCTTAGTTTTTAAAAGGATAGACACTGTTGGAAGCAGTTCATGTTTGTTCTTTGCATCACCATGATAAGATGGCAAAATAAAAGAGAAATTAACATTAGCATTGTCAATAATTCTTCAACAGTTTAGTACTTTATTCACTGCTGTTACAAGTGTTTCCACTAATATGGTGGTGCACTGCCATGGTATTGCCACAACACTATACATTTGATAAAAAAAAAAAAAAAAAAATCAATACCAGGCCCACACATTAGACTATGAATATGGGTTACAACATGGAACAGTGGTTGCCGTGGTAGCACCTGCCATCTTTATCAGTTTATTTCAAATCCTGTCACTACCAAATAAATGGCCCCTTTGTGTGTGCATGACGGTAACTCTACTTGGACAAAATGTTTGAAATGTGTCACCAAAATGTTTTTTTTTTGTTGAATCACATTCTCATTGAACTTTTTGCTAGGACCAACATTTGTAAACAGAAGCATGGTTATGACAAACTGTCCTGGCATAGGACAGAAAAGTTAGGGGGTCAGGTGAATCAGAGAAGGCAGGTGATGATGAAAACAAACATGGATGTCCTAAATGTGATATTCAATTTCCCCTTCCTCCCCATCTGTCATTGGTTTAAGGCTAATGCTATTAGCTCTAGCTACAAATGAAACTCCAGTTTTGTTGATTAACCACAATGCCATGTGGCTATGGTGGCACTTTAGATAGAAAAAAAGGTGCATGAGTCCATTTTAATTGGACTAAACGAAGTAGGTCTCATTGAATATGTTATGACTCAGGAATTATTAATATGATTTCCATTATTAAATGTTATTATTGTATATTACTTATATTACTTATTATTGTACTACGGGAATGTAGTTATTTTCTTTTCTTGAAAATACCAAACAGAAAAGTATATTTCCAAAAGCTTGTTTTCCTGGGCATTTGGATTAAGGCCCTGCAATGAAAAACAACATTTTATGGTTAAATCTAGGCACTAAAATGATGTGATCAAGGAATGATTATCAATGAATTATTGTCTCTTGAATTGAGCTACAGCTTAGGAAAAATAAGTACTTTTAGTAAGGTTAGGAAAAGACTGTGCATCTGTTTTCAACACTTTTTTGTTCACAAGTTTTTTTCTGTAAAAACAAGCCGATACTGGTAAATTGTTATTTTCGTACAAACCAAAGTACTTGTCTGTCAAGTTTTCCCATTTCTGCTCAGAATTAACATTCAATTGTGATGAAACAAATAATGTGGGTGGGGTGGTATTATGTTAACAGCTGTTGTTGCAGTGTAGTTACATGGAGACAAATTTGAAGTAAAGGAACTGACACCGCCTTCCTGAAAGTGAACTGTCTAGAATTTTTAACTCACAATCACCTTGAGCTTTGTGGTTAGTGCTCTTGCCTCACAGCAAGAAGGCCCGGGTTTGATTCCCGGACCATCCGGGCCTTTCTGTGTGGAGTTTGCATGTTTCTCTTCCCATGTCTGGATGGGTTTCCTCCGGGTGCTCCAGTTTCCCCCATCACCCAAAAATATGTTTGTTCGGGTGAGCCCGGAGATTCTGATTATTAGCCTGGCCCTACATCTGGAGATGGGTCCCCGGGCGCCGCCCATGGCTACCCACTGCTCCTTACAGGTGCCCCAATGGCATGAAGGATGGGTTAAATGCAGAGGACAAATTTCATTGTACAATGTATAAGGACAAATAAAGTACTTTGCCTTACCTCCTTCTGTGGTTCTAAAACAATACAATCCTTATTTCTTCATATATTTGTCATTATCACAGACAAACTATGTATAGATTTGAAAACACCTCACATTAAATTGCTGGTCTCAAATGTCACCTCACGACACAACAATGTATTTCTTCGAGCTACAACACAAATTAGATAATTTGAAATTCACAATGGCTTCTTTTTTTACCAAGTATCTATTTATCCATGTGCTTAAAACAAATTAAATATAAACATGATTGTCCAACCTTCTGTGTAGATCACTTTCACCTTGGTTTTGAGAGCAACACATCTCACATCTACACTTTATGTTCATTGTGAAAGTAGGGTGACAAGCCCCCAGTAGACCGTTACTCTTTCACTGTCTGTCTCTGATAATAATATTACTCCTGCTCCTTCCAGTGCCCTCCACATGATGATTTCCTCTTGATTTACATTAGGCTTTTTCCGTCTGCAGTGGAAGTCTTTAATTTCCTTTGCGCAGTCTCCCAGCCAACTGGGCCTTGATGAATCCCTCCCTGATAAGCCAGTGCAGTCATGCTGCATGAAGACCTTCAGAGTTGTTTCACCAAGCTGTGTCAGCCCATCAAAGCCAGGCCCAATCTGGACTGAAGGGCGGCCCCAGGTTGCTCATCCATGACCTTTAAATGAATTTCAATGAGGCCTCTACGCAGGGGTCGCAGAATCCAGATGGGTGCCAGTACATACCAGACAGACTTATGTGGCATCTTAAAAAAAAAAACCTCTATTCAGAAAAGAAATAACAGGAAAGCAAAGTACATCTGGATAATGCATTTTAATGGAAACAGGATGAAACAGTGGGAAACTAAAAGAACCGGAGCAAGAAAATGCATTTAGTTTGACCCATACCCTAGTGTGCTGCCATTTTAATGTGGAAGTTGTCATCAGAAAACTGGATAGTTCAGGGCTGAAAACGCTATGATGAAGACTACAAGTTGTTTTTTTTCATTATTCAACACATCAGTTTTATTTATTTTTTTTCCCATCGATAAAAGCTACTCTACATTTCTGTGCCAGATTATTATTTAATACAACAGTTACACCATTTAAAATGTCTGCAGTATAGACATCTGGATCCGATGCACATAATAAATCATTTCGGTATTTTTTTTTTTTTTTTAACCTTTATTTTTTCGGTTATAGTAAAAAAGTAACAAAGAGTAGAATATTTTTACAGGACGGAAGATCAGTAGTATCTAACAGCCAGTCCTGCCTACATACCTACTGACTATATCATCGATCTTTTAAACCCATGTGAGAAAGACCTGGGGCAAAGTTTTCTTGGCCATTTGAAAGTCTTGGTTTGCAACAGGAGACTTTAGACTTTAAAGCGACTTATAGAACCTGTGCCTGAGGATCTCAGGCTGCAGTTCAGTCCGCATGAGCTTAAAAGATCAATAATCTAGTCAGAAGGTAAACCCAGGCGGGTCATAAAAGACTTCAGCAAAATCATAAAATTTACAATTGACCAGCAGCCACTACAGAGAGGCTTAAACTGGGCTGATGCCATCATGTTTTATTTGTTTGATGTTAAACGTGTCTCTGCTGCTTATTGAATATGCTGCAAGGTGATTAATCGACTGCCCCTGTAGAAATGTTTGGATAGGGTTTTAAATGTCCAAGGAGATAGAAAATAAAAATGTCTAATCAGGACAGATAACATTTTTTCCTGGTCAAACTTGTAAGTGTACTTTTTCCATTAAACAGATCCAATGTTAATACCATAGTGACAACTTTATGACTCTTTTATGATAAATACTGTACTGGTTGTTGTTGGGTTTTTTTGTTCTTTGTTTTTCCAAACGTTAGATATAGGTCTTTTGAGACATCCCCGTGGATTCTTCACCTCAGAATATTGTGTGAACATTGATGTGACAATGTTGACTGCATGTGAAGATATGAAAAATGATTGGGGGCTTCTTTTCAGTGCCTCTGCAGTGCACATGAAAACCCATTTTACCTGCCAGCTCTGCTATTCATTAGATGTGCTTTCTGATGACAACAGATGAATAATGCATTCATTCATTATATCCGGAGTGTGGGGTACATCTACTAATAAGTCTTTTTTTCAAAACAGTGTGATTTAATATGTACAATTACTTCAAGGTGTCTTATTTTTTTCTTTTAGTCTCACGTCGTGCGTGTGAAGACCAGAGGCCACAAACAATCTGAGCTCCTGTGAGACACAAAACAAATATCTATAGCACCATCCTCATTAGCTGAAAGATGGATAAATCCTGCCCAGTTGTTTTATGTACTTCTTTATAATATTTCAGTCATTTGTAATCAATTCATGCAGGTATTCTCACATATTATACTCTTTCATCCAAAACAAAGAACAGATCTGCAATATTTGAAAATTTCCATTGGCTGAAATTCTGGGTTACTGCTTCATATCTCACACCGGTGATTAGGTGGTTGTATATACTTCTTGTGGTGGTGGGGGGAGGGGGGGGGTTGTAGCTGTAAGTGAACGCTTGAAATAAAGATAAAGAAAAGCAAAGCCGCGGGCCTCGCTGGAAGGCTTCAGTATCTGACCGTAATCTGTGAGAAATGCATCCGTCTGGTGCCCACTCTCATTCAGTCTCAACACTCCATTGCTCTCCAACCTCTTTACACCCTGACAAAATGGTGCAAATCTGAAATGGGAAATAGAGAGGGGGAGAGAAAAAAAAAAAAAAAAAAAGAGCTCTCCATCCCATCATTTGAGCCAAGATACTCTGTTTATTTTCACTGAAACTGTCTCCTCTGCTCTTGCAAAGCATACCAACTTCTCGCCACCTGACAGTTGTGTAGATAGCATCATTTCCACAAAACCCACCCCCAAAAGCTAAATTCACTATGTTGTTTTCTCCCCTTCTGCCTTGTGGAGAGAAAAATATTGAGTGTATGTTCCTCTACCTTTCTCCAGCAGCTATCTGATCTGACATTAGGGCCTTTTATAAGGTTACCTCCCACTCATCCCTCATTACTAGACCCTCAGCGGTGCCATTATCACTTTAGATAAGGCTACAATAAACTACACTCTCAGTCCAAGGGCTTCGCTGTTTATCAACTTCCACTCTCCCCCAGCACGCCCTGAGAGGCTGCCTCGCTTCTCATCCTTGCTTATCAACTCAGTTACTGTGACAAGGCTGGTGGACCTTAACCGATTCTTGGCTTGAGTCTTGTCTTCTCTGTGTAAGGCTATAATTTTTGGAGATTTTCTTTTCTTTTTTTTTATCCCTCTGTGCTTAATGAAGAAGCCGGGAACATATTTTATGCCTACTCTGTGCCTGTTGGATACAAGCTAATGGATGTGGGGGACAGTGGGGCTCATGTTGGGCTGTTTATGATTTGGGCCTGAGCCAAGCAGTAGTGAGTAGAGGGCTGAATGAGTCCAGTGTGTCACAGAGATTTGTGCGATATGCCATTTGTCCTTTTGTTTTATTCACATGGTGACCGTATCTGATTTATGTCAGATTTCACATGGGAAATCACACAAGGGAGAAACAAGGAGGCTAACATGCACTAAAATGTGATAAATTCATGTCAAATTTAATGTTACACTGACTGCTTGGTTTTATTTTAATATTCATTCATATGAAAAGAAAATGTGCTCATGCCAGACACTGGAAAAATAGCTTTCAATTGCTTTTTTTGTTTGTTTGTTTGTTTCCTTTGTACAATTGAATGTGCTGTTTATTCCTACTAGAATGCCATTTCTACTTTCTATGGTTCCATGCAAGTAAGATGCACGTAAAAAGGATTGTAATTTTATAAAATGGCAATAGAAACGCTAAATAGCTTGTTTTCATGTTTTCAAAGATTTGCATTACAATTAAAGATGTAAAACAAAGAGGGTTTCCAATGTTTGCAAATTATTCATGGGCCACTTTGATAAACACATTTACACACTTACATCAAAAAATAATTTTCATACAAATGTGGGATGACTAACTGATTTTGCATTTTATTTGCATGTAATTCAATCCCTGCAAAAGGTTTCCCCATAGAAAGCATGAAACAAGTCAAGTTATTATTAAGATAATAGATAAGATAGTTTTGTGATTGAACCTTTAACATCAGAACAAGTGAGGCAACACAAACTTTCTGAAAATTTAATCTGCTTTGATATAGTTTGTGTTGACATTTCTTCAGGCATCGTACAGCAGGTCTAGTTATTGTTATTAACCCTATCAGAAACAGACAGGTCTCAAGTTTTCAAAGGATGAACGAAGGATGAATCTCCATCAATCGGTTTTATTTATGCAACCACAGTGGTTCAGCTTCGAAAAAAACCCAAGTGTCTCTGAAGCTATTCACCATATACAATGTGAAAACTTCAGAAGCAAACTTTATCAGGTCCTATCAGAAGGGACTTTATTATAAAGGTCTTTGCTGAGCACAGCCTTCCAGATCAGCAGAGGTTGAAGTGGACGGGTTCAAAGACGGCATGTAGAGAACATTTATTATAAACTCCCGTGGTGATTGTTTCTGCTCCCCATTAAAAAGATGGCATCAAAACTCCCCCCCTACCCCCAGTTTACCGCATGGAAAAATAATGAGGCGAGATTAAACAGGGAGCGCTCCGATGGGATTGTGCCTCATGGGCGTCAGATCACAGACAAATGCCGACCATTAATGACAAGAGCATCATGATGCCACTGAGG
The DNA here is from genome assembly GCA_020466265.1 of Siphamia tubifer. Classification (NCBI taxonomy): domain Eukaryota; kingdom Metazoa; phylum Chordata; class Actinopteri; order Kurtiformes; family Apogonidae; genus Siphamia; species Siphamia tubifer. The sequence goes on from CM035796.1 coordinate 9,972,043, forward strand.
CACTCTGGGATGCAGACAGTGGTCAGCAAACTGAGTTAGCGACTGAGCTACTTTACTGACTAGCTATCTCCCTGTCCACTCAGCCAACCAGGGAGAGAGTCTATTTTATGCAGCAGCCAGACTGGAATAAACAACAAAAGCCCTAAACAAGTGTCCACTGGGAAGCGTGAGGTGCTCTACTATATTCAAGCAGCACAACACCTTTGTGATGGGCTGCATGGTAATGGCAAGGAAACACATCATTATCTGGAGGTGAGGTACTTCGTTCCCCACTCTCCATGTCTCTGTCCCTCCCCCTCCAGGAGTTCTTGTGTACAAGTTAAAAGGCTGATTTACATTTATATTACGAAAGCGAGGCATAGGGTTGTAATTGGTGTTGTGGAGCCTGATCCGCACATAAACACATGCTTCTCTACACACATCCATGCCGTGTGCATACTTATGTCCACACATATACACGCAGCATTGTTCATCAGATGGACCCCCTTAACTATGAGTGCCTGTGTGTAGTTGTGTGAAAATTGTGTGATAGAAACTGAGTGAGTGAGTCGAGGTCTGAGAACAGAGATAAAAGAAGAGAGAAAAAAAAAAAAAAAAAGACACATAGATCTGCATCACCAATGTAGAGAATCAGCTCTGTCCAGGTAGATAGCACTGTGCTGGGAAAATGCAAGCAAACACTGCCTCTGTGTCTCAAAACCGCAGCTCAGTTCTTCAAAAGGCCTGCCGTCCTGCAACACAAAATACATCGGCCTGTGCACAACCTAACAGCTCTGTCAATAGCTGCAGCCGTTTGTTTACCCGAGCCGCCTCTGAGCGGTGCCAGGAAACGCCGATGGAACCGCAAAGTGCAACGCGGCCATAGATCTCAGCGACAGAGAACAAGATTCATGTCTGCAATACTATAGGAAAAAATATGTTGATGTTCGTACTATTTACCCCCGCACTGCTCTGGCTGGGCCGCTGAATGATGAAATGATTGCGGCACACAAAATCTGAAATCCGAGTAAATAAAAAATAGAAGATACAGCATGTTCGGCAATCACCCACAAGTGGACTTAACACAAACACGCAGACCCACACACGTACCCACAAACACAGTGTTAAACATTGATGCTTGACCAAACAGGCACCACCTCCCATTTATAGATTGTCATTGGTTGGCAGTCTTAAAATGTGTCTCCTTACTTCTGCCTTCAGCTTCTTTTCCAATTTCTTTGCAGTTTAAGCTGCAACATCAATCATTAACTGGAGGGCTTCTCATTAGCTGTACATCTGGGAAGCCAAACATACCGCATAGTTACTGTAACCTTCCCTTCCGGTCAATCCGCTGCTTCCCTCTATATCAGAACGACCCCTAATGGCAATCTATGCTCTGATCAATGAGTATTGATTTCCAGTTGATCGGGGTGATTTGAGGTAACAGGCTGGCCGTGTCTCGTCGTTATAGACTCCTATGCTGGCGTAAGGGGAGAGGTTAATGGCTGTGATGTGGTGTTGAGGGAGCCTGAAGCCTCTGAAGTCCCAGCTGTGGCTTCCTGTGCATTAACTTGTTCGGAGGTCATTAATCTATCGTCTGGAGGAGATGAACGCTGAATAGCGGAGAATTAAAGCATGCACAGAAGTACGCTTACACTGCATCTCCCTGCTGTTAAATACTTAGTGTTGATTTAAAATATGGTGTTAGCCGTTTGTGAATGTAGGGTGGGTGAGGATGAAAATACAGTGAGTCAGGGTCAGTTGTGTTTTGCTATTTATGGGCTCTGAAGTAGTACGTATTAAGCTACATGGACATAATTTGTGCCAGACAGTTATTGGAAAAACTCTGATAATGAATGGTACAGGACTAGGGAGTGGCTTTGAGGGTGAAAAATCCTTCTTCAATATGACAATTCTGCCATCTTGTTACTTTGTCATTTTTAAGGCACCAAGAGGAGCCTAATGAATCTCCTGCCTCAATACCTTCTAGCAGTGATTTCCAATAATATCTTGATGGAAGTATGAACTCCGCCAGCAGGCTGGGCCGATACATTAGTTTGCCGATACTGGATTTTTATGAAAAAACAGATATCAGCCTGTCAAAATGTCGACAAATTCATGGTTTATATTGTATTATATAGCAAAAACACGCTTTTATTTTGTAGTTTGTCAAGTTTGACTGCTTGAAAAGCCCAGAAAGAAACATGACACGTCTCAAACATAAAGTGAGACTCTATTGGCAATGTTTATATATAAATGCATAAATATACGCATTAACATTAACATAGTGAAAGTTTGATCAAGCCCTTCTTACATGACTCATGTTGATTCATTGATAATTGCAGCAGAACAACATACAGGATGTTTCTTCTGGTATTGAATGGTTGATATTTTATATTACCTTTGACAGAATTAGCAAAAGTGGAGAAGCAGATACTACAAACCCTGCCCCTCACACATATTTCAACTATTATCAGTAAATGGGATGATTTTATTTGTTTATTTTTCAAATGTGAAATTTGAACTAATGTTCTCAAAATGTCATGAGATCTGTTCTGGGTCACTGGCAAAATATAAACCCAGTTTAGTATGAATTCACCCAATAGTTTGCTGCTACATACATTTAAAATTTGATCAATTTTTAACCCATTTTATCCAAGAAAATATGGGGGGAAAAAAATCATAAAACATTTTTACCTTGACCTACTTTTCCCAAAATGTAATAAGATAAACCAAAATTGGCATGAATTCAACCAATAGTTTTGCTGCTAGAGCAGTAACAAACAAAGAAACAAACTGAACCAAAAACAATGCCCCTTGCCTCCCCTTCAGGCGGCAGAGTAAAAAAAAAAAAGAAAAGAAAAAGAAAAATCATGAATGTAAATGTGAACTAAAACTGCACAGCTACTGTACCTTTATCAAGCCTGTAGACCATGAAAGCTGCAGAATATGAGTATAACAGATTTGGTAGCAAGGTGACAGTTCTTTTTTTAATAACTTAATTATTGTTCAAAGGTGCTTCATAGATGCTATATTCCAAAAGTGCCAAGGACCAAGGACCCATGGAAAGATGAAATCCAGCATAATGCCACCTCTCCAAAAGACTCCAAAAGAAAGGTAGTGATATCAATGTCTGCAAAAATACCTGAAAGCTAAAATGTAGTCTAGAAAAACTCCAAGCCAAGGTTAACAGCAACTTACAGATAGATGTGGGCATCTTTAAAGACGGATGAGGCATAAATAAGCACAATCACGCTCTACTGGGAAAGTCAATATGGCTTCCCCATGTTCAAAAGATGAGGTGACGTGCCGGTCAAGCCCCCAGAGGGAACCCCTGTCTCCTCCAACCATCGGTGCGAGAGAGGGTTCAAGAACTGTGTCACAGTGTTTTCACCTGACGGACAGCAGTGTTATCTGGAGGTCAAATCCTGCCAATCCCTCAATGAATCTCGCTGTCAATTCACAAAAACAATTACTAACGACACACACAGGAGGTTCGTGTTCTGCTAAAGTTGAAGCGAGTAAAAGGGGAAAACTTCCCAGCTAGGTCTATCTCTCCTGGTAGCTCACTTAGCACTGATTGCTCATCATATAATCAACTAAGAGGCTGATGAGCATTTTATTGCTCATCAACTACTATGCACAGGGAATGAGTGGTGTTTACAATAATACCATGCCAAAACGAAACATGTTAATCTTTAATAAAGGACTAAGAGGAAAAAACGCTTGCGGCCTCCCTTTGATCAACTTGAGGTTTTTTTTTACTCCCAATAAACAACACAAAGCAGTGTACATGTACATGTACAGTGTCCTGTTTCATAACAATAACTCAGATGCATGTATTTAAAGGTGGAGCCTGAAAAAGACAGTTGGCATCAGTCAAATGAACACTCTTAATCTAGAAGCTCCGCCCCCTCTGGCCATGAATATGAATGTACATGACTGGTGAGTTGGGAAATGTTTATATTTGCAGAGCCACAGATGTGTACAAATATCCATTCACCCATTCATTCTCACATTAGCATGTATGAGTGATTTGACCAGTTAACCAACAGTATTAAGATGCCTACTTGTGGATGGTACTCATAGAAAACCTACATAGACAAGGGTGGAATATGAAAAATACACACACACACACATATATATATATATATATATATATATATATATATATATATATATATATATTCTGTGTGGACTTTGTATGTTCTCTCCGTGTCTGCGTGGGTTTTCTCCAGGTACTCCAGTTTCCTCCCACCATTGAAAGACATGCACTGATAGGTTAATTGGTTAATCTAAATTTCCCATAGGTGTGAATCTCTCTCTCTCTCTCTCTCTCTCTCTCTCTCTCTCTCTGGCATAGTAGTAGTACATATATATATATATATATATATATATATATATATATATATATATATATATATATATATATATATATATATATATATATATATATATATATATATATATATATATATATATATATATGCCTACTACTGCTTTAATCAGTTCTACAAAGTTCACTCAGTCTTCTGACATTCGATATGTGTTGTTTTAGTTTTAAATCACAGATTTTATGCTTAAAGTTTTGAGAATGATTTTATTCTATTTTTTACTAAATGTCTCACTGTCACAACACAAAATCATACTAAATATATGTATATCTCACTCATGGATTACACAAAGGAAACCATGGTAGTAAATGCTTGTATTTACATTTACTACGTATTAAAAAAGGCAAGGCAATGTTTAAGGAATTCAGATTTTTTTTCTTTTTCTTTTTTGAGAAAGTTGCAGTTCTTTCTGTGTCAAGGTGACAGTTCACATGAAGTATCAATAATGCTGCTGGAATGAAAGTGATATACGAGTCAGTCTCCTTTTCCATTCCCAGTGGCTAACTAACCTCAGGAATACCAAATCAACTTTCTTGGAACCTTTCATTGAAGAAGAAAAAAACTAAACTTGACATGGCTACTGTTAATATCATCACTACTCAGACCTCACACAGCCTCGTATACCTTCCAACTGTGATACAAGAATAATTATTAGTTCTGCAAACAACACATTACACTAAATCAGTCTTTCCAGACCATCATTCAAAAGCTGTCAATCACAAACATTAGGACTCAAACTATATAATATATCCTTATTATGCAGTCATTTTTCTGAGGCTTTTTCTTTGAAAAATCCAACACAGTCTATTTTTTTTCAGTATTTAGGAATACACTGTTTAATATAAAAATAAATGAGTGAAAGGTTTCATACTGTCTTCTCTAACTGCATAATTAATAATTTATAGTTATATTTTGAATGTATCATCTCCACTTCTACGCTTCATGCTGTGATGAAGACAACAGAGTATGTTAAGGAGGAATAAACTTCAAACTCGGATGCAGTTCTGTGACCTGCTCTTCCATCCTCCAACTTTTTCCAACATCCACAAGGAAACATACATATCCAAGTGTCAGCCAATAAGCTTCTGTCTCTCCCACACTCTTTCGCTCTCCCACTTTGTGTGCCGAGCTGTTGGTGCCAAAGCCAGCCTAGTATGGCAACAAGAAGACGGGAGGAAGCCTGCCATCTCCAGAAGGAGAGTCAGATGGCAGCGGGGCTTCTTTGTCTCCTTCCTTTCTCTCATCTCCCCATCTTCTGACACAGGCTAATGTCCTCGCACTCCGATTTCACCCGCAAGAAATGCAAATCATAATTTCTATCAGAGGGGGAAGTGGCATCAGTTTGTGTGTGTGTGTGTGTGTGAGTATTTGCATGCTTTGGTCGGGGCTCATCTGCATGCATAAAGAGATTGCTCACCTGCAATCGTCTTAAACGGTGCATGATAACCAGTTTTGCTGAGCATAGGGATCTGGCACCAGCGTATGGGTTATTAACAGGGCTCGGGGGTCGTCCAAGTTCTGACAGCTGCAGCTCTGAGCGTGCTTTACTTCTGCGCGACTCTGACCAAAACCCCAGCCTCCTACGGATTACAGCTCTGAAAACCCAAGAGGACTGAGCAATACATCATGTGCAGCCTCCCTAATTAGAGAATCCTACAAACTCGGAGGCTGTTGGATCTCACCTGTGTATTCCCAAACGCTGCAGATTAGCTGAAGCAGTGGGGAACACACTTGATTTTTTATTTTTTTTTTTTTTCAATTTTTCAGCTAAAATCCCTTTTGTGTGGTGCACTGGGGAGCACAGCGCTATAAAGCATCGCTTCTGGAAATGAAGCAGTCATTTGGAAACTGTGGCAAATGCCCCCTCCCAGACTTGCACTTTACAGAACAGAGGTGGGAGGGGTCGAGTCAGTTCGCTCCGACACCAGCACACACTCATACGCTCATAAAACTAGGCAATAAAGCTGCTATCCTCTTGAGAGTTGATGTACGGTGCCTGAAAGAGAGCTACTGAGAGCCATATTAAAGGCTTTATTACTAGTGTCAGATTCAAATTAGTGGTGGTGTGCCACAGCCTGTGTGCATGTGTATGCGTGAATTCAGCCTGACTAGGCAGGTTTTCTCGCACAAATCACACACGGCTGACTCCAAAACGCTCAACCTCAACATTAAGTTGAGCAAAAACATTTGGAGGATATCCATTTAGAGGCAGGGAGTCTGCATGAATGAGCAGGTTAAAACAAGGAGTCTGTGGTACAACAGGTGAATTAGATTGAATCCCAGAGGGAGATGGGAATGAGATGAACAGCGTGATGGTTTATTAAAGGAGCATAATGGTATTATAAACTTTCCTCAACTCACTGTGATCATGTACATAGAGCTTTACAGTTGCTGACCTCAAGCTGTCAGGTTTTTGGTGTCAGGTTCTGTGTGACTTGCAGCTTTCATTGAAGCCAGCGTGTAGCAGCATCAGCAGCGTTTTCCATACAAGCAAGCAAATACTGGGTTTGGAATCACTTTCTGCTACAACTGGCCATTATGTTGATTCCATTCACTTAATTTGAGTTTTTGTTTTTGAACATTGTGAAAAATGCCTAAATTGCAGAACAGAGATTAATGCGTGTTCTAGTACTTTGTGGATGTGGATCTTACTCAACGAAAAAAAATCTAGATACTTTTTTTTTGTTTTTCATTTTTAACATCCTTTGTAAACATGCTTCTACAGTCACTGCCTACAGTACCTGTGTATTTATTTAGAACATATTTTTTGCTTGTTTGAATTTTTATTCTCTTTAAATAATAATAACTAACACCTGTGCCAGTTATATTTAGTTTTTAATGAAGACAATTAAGTTTTGTCTTTTATTCACATGGAAAAAATACACAAAACTTATAAATAGTCTAGCATAGTTCAATGTGCAGCTTATTTGCAGACAACTAATAGAAGTTAGTTTAACTCAAAGGAAAGGGATGCTTTGACTCCATTCTATGTACTCAACACATACATAATGCAACAGCTATGACAATCACCAACTCCGTGAAACTTTGCAGTATTAACCCACATGACAGTATCAAAGCCAGCCATTTCAGTTTCATTGAATCGACTTGAGCCGCAGTGAATATGAAGTCATCACAAGCCACGGGATGGGGGCAAAAAAAAAAAAAAAATCAATAAGACCAGTCGGAGCTTTTAAAGCTATTCCAATCAGCGGTTTTTAACTCTCACTTAATTTACTCCTTTGTTTCACAATATATTGCATCAGCAGCATGCACTTAAAACAATAGTTTGGCTGAAACAAACATGCACACAGTCTCTTCAAACACACACGCTGTACCATGCAAATGTAGGATGATTAAAATAGCGAAGCAAACCAGATTGGCTATTGTAGTCATACACTCTCATATGTATACACTGTAGCTTGTTAAGAATGTCATTATGCATATGTGCCAATTATACACAGCATCAAGGACTTATGAATACATATTACAAATTAAACTGTGTTCGACAAAAATTCCATTCATGAACCAGACTGTGCATAAAACTTAGGGGCTCGGAGACAACTTCAGAGACTGTAATGAAGCAGATAATGCAGCTTCTGTGCATTGTTCTCTTTCCGTCTTGCTCAGGTTATTAGCTCCTGTGGTCATCATGTTGGCAAATTACCCAAACCTTTTCTCTAATCACCCAGCGTAAGGCTTGACTCGGAAACAAATCAGCACTCCTAGCCCGCTGAGCACAAACTGAGACATCACTTTCAGAAAAGGAGATGAAACAGAATCCGGTGAGACATTTCAAGCCCAGCGGGAGTTTTAGCAAGACATGAGAGAGGGGAGTGGGGAATGGGTGGGGGGGTGGGGGGGTGTCCACATTGATGTGAAGAAACAAAGCACAGATGACCAATTCACCAAAGCATCTTAGCTGATATTACATCATGCCCCTAAGGAAGGATGGACTGGGGGGGGGGGGGTCTTGAAAACGCTCGGAGCTTCAGCAGACAGAGAGAAGCGTCAAACTGCATCCAAACTTACAGACAGTAACAGAGGAAACAGAAAAAGGAAAAAAAATAAAAAATAACAAAAAATAAACCTTTGTCCATTCACTTACCAGTGTTGGCAAAGCAGCACAGAAGAAGACGAAGAACAAGAAGAACAAGAAGAAGCAAGGACATCATTGTTGTACAGATGTCTTCTTGTTACAAGATGCCGAGATGCAAGATTAACAGTTGGGATGCGAAGTGTGTGTGGAGTTGACACGCTGTAGCTTGGTCCCTTCAGCTGAATCTTCTCTGAGTCTTCTTGCGCCCTCTTTTCTTTCTCTCAGACTGAATTAGTCTTCAGTCCTCACTGCTGTGAAGTGTCTCTCTTCTTTTCCTCGCTGCTCACTCTGCGTGCATCAGGCTTGCTTTACTACTCTGGCTCCCCATGCTTGCTCGCTCTGACTCTGCGCTCTTGTTCACTGGCTCGCTCTCCTCCCTGCAGCTCTCTCTCTCTCTCACTCACTCTCTCTCTCTCTCTCTCTCTCTCTACGGTACAGTCAGTGAGGAAAGTGCTTAAGAGGCTGGCTCCTCCCTCTCTCCGCCTGCTCATCTGCCTCGCTGCCATTTAGATGGTCTAGACCATGGCAGAAAAAAGAGAGAGAGAAAGAGAGAGAGAGAGAAAAAAGAAAACATCTCGTGGATGATCCTGCCATGCATTATCATTTAATAGGACAGTAACATAATGTTTAGCACTTTGTACAAATGGACAATAAAATATTTATTGTATTTGTTGACATTGAGAATGGCATTTTAGAGAAGGTGAAAAGCAATATCTGCACATGAAGAAATACAATTATATAGGGCTTTTAAAGAAGGTTTGTAATTTGGTAATCTTGTTAGTTTTTCTTTGCTGCTTCCTCAGACTAAAGCAGCAAAACAAATTGCCTCACACAGATATTAAAGATTTATTGAGCTCCGCATGTTTATACAGTATGTATACTTGAGAGCAGCCAATACTAACCTGCCTCAGGTACTCAAGGCTACAATCATACAGAACTGTACATATATAGGGAGGCAGTTATGTGAAATGGCACTGTGTCAGACTCATCCATGCCTTGAAGGTGATCAGTAAAAATCTTCAAATCAATTGTGACACATTTTATGAGGTGTGTGACTGTGTGTGTGTGTGTGTGTGTGTGTGTGTGTGTGTGTGTGTGTGTGTGTGTGTGTGTGTGCAGGATTAATTTCCTCTCCCCATATGAACCATGGATGGACATGCCAGCAGAAATGCTATTTCTCAGAAACACATTTCACACATATGAAAAGACTATACCTTTGACAAGTGGAAGATTATTACTACATACCGTACGTAGAGTGTGTTTAGGATAGATAATTCAAATAGCAACGTCAATGAATTACTGCAGTATAGACACAAATACATCTGACAATTACAAATGACAAATATATTTAATGTCTACATTTCTACATATGTGTAAATCTGTTTCATAGTGTTTTAGCCACTCACATCCTATTCCAAAAGTGTCTTTCAGAAATGACATTTAAATATAAAAGCTTTCAAAATGCATCTGCAGTATTAGCTTTAATCCAGCCTTAAAAATCCAGTCATCTCAGACCAAACAACAATAAGTGATTAGGTCCATTGTGTGTATTATGTATGTGATTGAGATATACAGTAGTTTAAGGTGCAAAAAAATGTGCTCTTCAGAATGCACCTTCTAATTATGTCCTAATTATGCGTTTACAGTTGAGATCAGATGTTTACATATGCAGTGGTTAGTCATAGCTATAAGCTCCACTGTTTGTTTTTGCCTTAATTAAGACTTAATTGCATTTCATCATTGAGGTATGACATATGTTATTTTCTTTCTATTTACTTATATACATATATATACATACATATATATATACATATATATACATATACATACATATATATACATATACATACATATACATATATATACATATACATACATATATATACATATACATACATATACATATATATACATATACATATATATATACATATATATATATATATATACATATATATATATACATATATATATACATATACATATATACATATATATATATACATATATATATATATATATACAAGTGTGTGTGTGTGTGTGTGTGTGTGTGTGTGTGTGGGGGGGGGTTAGAAAAAAACAAACCTCATAAGACAATATCAACAGTACAACAGTGGTTAACTTGCAGCCCTTACATGTCCGCCGTTGTTCACATACTTGTGTCATGCATGACTTTATATTTCATAATGGCCGTGATGCCCAATTTGATCTGACTACAAGATCTGCTGAGATCCATTAAGCCCAGCAGTAGGCAAACATGAATGAAAGCATATTTCCAACAAACATTTTATGCGCCAACTCACAAATCTCACATACTCAAGTGAGATGACGAGCACCTCTCTCCTCTCTCTTGCCAGGAACTGTCAAACACACACTCTGACTCCTCTCACCTCCTCCACTAAATCCCCTTTTGGACCCATTTGCAGGGCATTGTAATTGACAGGTGGTGTTAGTTTGGCAAGTACATGTGGACAACCTTGAATGTCCTATCCAATCTTAAGTCACAGGTTGGTGCATCAAGTTTGGGCTTTACTGAGGCAGGTACACAATTTTGGTCAAAACCATTTCCACTCTTAAAGCTACTACTAATACAATTTTGAATCGTCATGACACTGACAGTTTCGAGAGTTGGTTAGTAAGAGTATGCGAGACTATCTGTCACAGTCAAAAATAAATACATTTGTATGTCAAAAACAGCCACGGTTGGTACAGAACCTAATGATTAAGGGGTTTGAAAAGTCCTATTCTGAGTTCAACTCTACCTACTGCATGAATCTAAAGGTTTCTATACAATCAGAAAAAATGCTCCAATGGTGTCTTGAAGGTGGAGGTGTGAGACAGGTGTATTTCAGGAAATATGTATGACTATATGAAAAGTACTGGTTTACTACCAGAGGAAGGCCCATATCTATGTTTTCACTATATTTAGAATATTTTCACAGGTATTTCTTCCCGTCATACTGTTCTTTACTGTGTGAAACTAAAGCCCTGAAGCCTTTTAAACCTACTGGAGAGCAATTCTGAACCTGTATGGTTGAGTCACTGTGATGTTTTAAAACAGGGGTGTCAAAGTCATTTCTGTTCAGGGGCCACATTAAGCCAAGTTTGATCTCCAGTGAAATAATAATAAAATAATATAGAAAATACTGTCAATTCCAAACTTTCCTCCATGTTTTAGAGCGAAAAAAGCAAAAGTTACATGATGAAAACAATGTGAATAACATGAACAAACTATGATGTCTCAGTTGATCATTTACACAAATCAATTATAAACATACAAATCACAATATATCAACTAATAAATAAAACATTTTATAACAGGCAGAATATTGGTAAACTTGCTCAAATGTTCATATTTGTTCCGGTTAGTTGTATTTTTGTGAAATAATCATTTTAGTGTAAATACAGTAAAATCACATGAACATTTTTACATTCACAAAGCAAAACATTTGGAATTGTGAGTAATTATATGTTACTATGAGAGCATTTTACTGATCTGACCCACTTGACATTAAATTAGTCTGTATATTGAACCTGAACTAAAATTATTTAGATTTTCAGTGTCATTTTTGGATTTTACAAATTCATCCTTGGGGCCAGACTGGACCCTTTGGAGGGCCGGATTTGGGCCCCCGGCCGCATGTTTGACACCTCTGTTTTAAAACATCATTTCACATTCAAACAGACAAGATTTTACAATGAAAAATCCCTGTCCTCATGTGAGTCTGGTGGTTCCAAACAGAACGATCAAACAGGATCACGATGACCTGTCACAAAATGAACAAGGTTTGGCGCAATCTAACTGAAAGACAGGTGGATGGAACATGTCTGATAAGAGGCAGGGTTTTTTTTTGTGTGTTTGTTTTGTTTTGTTTTGTTTTTAAGTGTTTGAATTGGCTTCATCATCTAGTGTGAAGGATCAGGAAATTGTTGCCAAGTTGAGTTGTTTCCACCTATGAATACAAACCTCTTTCACATTCATCAGTTGAGTTAAAAGGGTCATATTTTGCTAAACCCACTTTTATTACTCTTTGGTTTATTTCTTTGTTTATTTGGACCCTAATCTTTCATAAAGTTTGAATGAACCCTCCAGGTACTGCAAAGCTATCTTTATATTAATTTTGGCTAAAATCAAGTGGATTTCTACAAGCTGTTTTTTGTTTGTTTGTTTGTTTGTTTGTTTGTTTTAAATAAAAAAAAATAAAAATAAAAAAAATAACATTTAAAAAATTTTAAAAAAAATAAAAATTGAAATAAATTAATTAATTACAAAAATACAAATTGATTTATTAAAAATAAATTAAAAAAATAAAATAAAAATATAAAAATATATTTAAAAAAAAATAAATAAAAAAGCTGTTTTAATTCCTGCATAATTTATTACATCTATATAAATAGGTACTAGGGGTGTGACGAGAATTTGTGTTAAAAATTCTGTCTCGCGAGATTTGTTAATTATTTTAACATATATAATATTCATCATTTTAATCATGAAATATACTTATCTATGAAATTACAAAATCACATTAAATTATTTATCAATAATTCCAAAATATATCAACATAAGTCTACTTAAGGCCGCTACACTACTATTTTCAGTCTGTATTGAAAGAGAAGTACTTTTTGTTTTGCACTTGAAAAAAGGAGAAATATATTCATTTTATTTATTTAGCTTTTTTTTAAATATTTTTTTGGTGTATATTGTTATTAACTTGTATTATTATTATTATCATTATTATTATTACTACTAGTATTTTAGTTGTTGTTGAATGTACAGTAGGACCCCAGAAAGAATAGTTTCAGCTGAGGCAGTAACTAATGGGGATGTGAAATAAATAAAATACAAAAAATAGAAATAAAATACAACACAGGTATAGAAGTTGAGAGTGGGAGGGTCAAGGAATTCTTTTTCACTTTTGGTTTATAGCAGTTATGACATGGAGGTATAATATGGATGGTTGTGATTTGCTTTATATTGTGAAATAATGTGAAGTACTTTGGGTGCCTTGAAAAGCACTATAGAAATCTAATTCATTATTATTTTTATTATTGTGTTACATATTGTTATTGTGTGATGTAAAAAAAAATGACCATGGTATCATTTCTTTTCCATATCACCCAGTCCTTAACACCATAGCCAACAACCTGGAGGGGGTCGGGCATAAAGTGGCTCAAGTGCATTTAAAGGGCCAACACTCAAAATGACCTTTCTAGTGTCATTACTCAGAAATATGGTTGGAGACAAAGCTGTGGAGTTGAATTAATGAAGAACTCATACTGAAGCACATCATTTACAGTTCATGTAGAAAACAGGGAAATGCTTTAAAATGCCCAATTCTTTTTTTTTTTTTTTTTTTTAAAGAAACATGCCACTCCTTCAAAGGCTAAGTTTAAAAAGTAACTCACTTTATTACATCTACAGGGAAATTCAGTCTCTACATTTTACCCATTCTACTACACACAGCCCAGAGCATTAGCATGGAACACATTAGCTGTGAGCTGCCACTGAAGACACTCAGGGACCAACTAGATCATCAATATGGTTAGAGGCAATGACAGGAGAATTAAACTGTATGTACCTGTTTTTTCATAGTGGGGGAACCTGGAGCACCCAAAGGAGAGTAGAGAGAGATCACTTAAATGCAACACAAAGAGACTGTGAGCTGGAAGTGCTAATCACTATGCCCCCATGGCAACCCAAATTATTTATTTTGTTGTGACAAGACAAGACAACATAACATAACAACATATGTATGTGAACAACTTTTAGATATCATCTTGATATCACTAGTACTAATCTGTCCTACGAAGCAAAAAGGTAAACAATTAGTCGCAACATTCAAATCATTCTTTGTCATGTAATAAAATATCTCATCTCAAATATCTATGTGTTAGATATGTGTAAACATTAACACACTGGGGTTGTCCCGCCTCGCCTCCTCCTTGGTTTTGATTGACATTGACGAATGTAGCGTTATTGTCAAACCCGCGGCGCTCGGACATTTTCGTCTCGTTTTTATTCATCAACGAACACAAATATCGTCATTGTCCCGTCTTCTTCATGGGAAAAAGGGTGGTCGACGAATGTATTTCATCTCATCTGACAAAATTAACACTGCTCCCAGGTCTACACCTCCTCATCTGATGGAATTGAAAAACCTCACACTAACCCACCCTTTACATATTTATGTAGATGTGTGTGTATCCCACAGAATGTGGGATCCAGTCCACAATACGTTATCCTCTCGCCATCACAGTTGGTATCTGTGGTTATGATAACGCAGAAGGGAGAAGGGCCTTATCAACACTTTTTAATTCATCCTGATGTTACAAGTTTTCTCAAACTAAAGGCACTTTTGCTTCAACAGAACCAGAAATGGGACACTACATTTCCTGAAACACAAAATAACAAAACCATAGTAAGACCAAGAACAAGCCAGCTACAATCACAAGCTCTCTTAAAGGTGTCATTCCGCTGAAAACCACTTTTCCACGCTCCTTTTGGAATCTGATGGGTCACCCCGACTTACCGACTTTGAAAGTGTCGTGTCACCTTCACTGGCTGCACAGAAAACAACAAGAGGAATGAAGGACGCAGAAAAAGCCAGTCCGTCTGACATCAGAAGGACTTTAGTGTCACCCGCGTGGGGTTAAGCCCCTCCCTGGCAGTGAATCTGAAGTAACATTAGCATTAGTATCTACAAGAGAAGACGGTGCCACAGTAGCTGTTGCACAAACTGGAAAAAAATGGCGGATCAAACTGGTTCATGTGCTCTCTGTGGAAATAAAGCCTCGGTTTTTTTCCCTTCACGATTTCAGAACAAGCAATGGCACAAAACCTAGCTGGATGCTACTTAGGTACATACACAGCGAGAGGGGAGGAGGGAGTATTCCTTCACGCATTCTGAGCCAATCAGAGACGCCTCATGGCCGCATCATGGACATGTATGAGGAAGTACGGGTAAACTCTGTTGTTCAACCTCAAGTCATTTTTCTACCGTGTAAAACCAGCTTTTTTAAACAGAACCAACACACAATGTATTCAATAACAAAGGAGAACACAGTAATATTAATGAAATAACCATGGAATGACAGCTTTAAAAAGGACTTATCGAGCCAAACCAGCCACTACATCTGGTGAAGAGGTCCTCAACAGAGTATTTGCACACTGACAGCAAACACAGGAGATTTTGACTTCTTTCCAGGCATGTAACCGAGTGCTGACTGACAACCAGCTGACCACGGAGTCTTAAAAGCCAGACAGCTGGCAGGATACACAGTACACCACGATTATTTACGCTCTATTCAAGATGAAGCATTGGTTGTGCCAAGTGTGCACACAGTACACAGCAATGGGCATTAATGTTACACTTCCAAATGATAAATAAGAGCCTTTAAAGTCTGTGCTACACCTACACCTGCATGGAAAGAGTTGGACGTCACTAACCGCACAGCTGGGAATTCTTTGTGAACCAAACTGCCAAGTCTGTGGCCAAGATCACTTGTGTTTTCTTCCCGAGGCAGGATAACAGTATGACATGGTCCCTTTTTTTAACACCAACTGTCTGGACATAATTATTGGCAGAGATTCTTTATGGTAAGCCAAGTGTAGAAGTGGCATTACAGTTTCTCTCCAATAGCTCTAGTTTTGATCCTTTAGACTAGACTATAGACTAGACTATAGACTATATGCATGTACTGGTATTTGTGTGAATACTTCAGTGATCTGAGTTTTAACAGAGTCAGTAGCATCACCAGTAGATGACCACAACCACAGCACGAAGTGTAAGGTGTTGTTGATAGAGACTAGAGATTGTTCAGGGAAGTTGGTTTGATGACATGAATTATTAAAAAATGCCTCAGACATAGTTTTGTAAGATATCTGGTATGTTTTATTTAAAAATGTCAGGTTAAATTCTGGCTTTGTATTCTCTTCAGGTAAAAATATTTGACTGTGCTGCTTCTCCCATACCTATTATACTATGTAGACATGGGCGTCCATGAGGGTGATCTAAGATCTGCTGCACTGTGTGAATCTAAGGCAAGGCAAGTTATTTGCCTATTCATATACAGAGTAACTCAAAGGCCTAATAAATAGCAAAAGAAGAAAAAACACATTGAAAAGCCAAAAAGAGGAAAAATGTGATTTTAAAATGCAATGAAAGAATGAATGTGGCCACTTGAGTGTAGTCTGTGGATTTAGTGGATTTAATATTGACATTATTAAAGTTTAATCATTCACTGGAGATAACAAGCGCACCGTTATAAAACATTCAAGTATGACATTAGAAAGATGTAGAGAAATCCTGTCCTTATTTTTTGACTTTATGTCACAAAATAGCCTTCAATATGTCATGTATGAATAATTAGTGGTTGAAGTAATAACCTACTAGTTAATTGTTGTAGTTTTTGAAGTGGATGATTTTACATTCACACTCACATCGTCATTTTTATTTCTTTTACTTTCTTAAGACACTGAATTTAGATGTTTTGATAAATCTACTTATTTTATTTCTAATGTCCCATTTTTTTCACCCCAGCCACTATGCTATCAAAAATGTTCTAAATGTGCCCCTGGTTGGTTCATCTGTGACAGAATGGTCAGACTGAAGTACCACAACAGCCAAATGCATACATCACGTTTCACAAAACAGCTCGTTTATCAGACATTTGACAATATCTTCAGAGTTACAGCTGGATGACCCAAAAAAAAAGGTGGAGCTTGATTCTCTGCATATCATTCTGTCACTATTCTCATTCCAACTAGCATAATCCCATTAACACAATCAAAGTATGCTGTTTACTTGGCCCCCACCATATTATATTACTGTCTTAATTGCATTATGATTGGATTATTGGCGTGCGTGGATGTGAGCGCTGCCTGCAGAGGCCCTGGAGTGTTGTCAGGAGACATCATGCTCTTTTAAAACTGTAATCCACAAAGGAGAGGCTATGGTCGATCTCAATCAGAAGGTAATTAAAATTTGTGACCTATTCTACCTCCAATCTTGTTCATGATATTTTGCATTTCACTGTATTTCTGTGAGGATTCATTCAGAAATGGAGGTGAAACTACTCCTGGGCATCAACAAGCACATGGCTGAGCTGTACAAAATTGTATTCTATATTTTATTCTATAATTTCACCCGAAGACACAAATGATTCAGACTTCAGAGTAGCATGAATGACTGGGACCCTGTTCTCCTTACCTCTCCTTCTCATTTCCCACTCATATAAACAACTCCTATTTCCTCAAGGTATAAAAAAAGACTAGACGAGTCCTTATAAAACCCACACTTTTGCACCTTTGATCATGTCATAGAAGGTTTATATGATACATTAACACATTTGTTTACTTAGTTGTGAAATATAAATCACATTTTGAAGTTGTCTGATTAAAGTAATCCCCAAAAACAGTTAAGTGTCATCCTGTATGACATCTGCCAGTGCAGGTTTTGTTTTTCCATTAGCTCTGTCAGTTTTCATTTTGGAGAACATGTTTCACACGTTACGTTCCAATAACAATTTTTAAAATCGCATGGCGTTCATTTAAAGTGAACGCGATAAGACTTTTTTCAGTAACAGACACCGAGGAGCAGAAGTTCCTCAGTCTGGCTTCTATTGAATGATTAACTAATTGCGAACCATCTGGTCCTCTCTGCACAAAGAAAAAAGCTCTAATGTATTTGTAGTAATACTGCAGTGGTTCACAACCTGGGGACTTGGCACCTCCAGAGGGTCATGGGATGATTTATAGCATCCCGATGATTTATGATGATTCATGCTTTTTTTCTTCTTATATATTATTTTTCTGCTACAGCATTTCCTTCTGATTATTAATCAACTCAAGGAGCATACAAAGAGAAAATCACTCTTTGGTTGAACAGTTTTACCACCACTCTGCTTCATGTGCAGCGCTGACAGGGTGGGGTCGTTTTGTTTTAAGGGGTCATGAGTCAAATGGGTTGAGAGCGATGTTTTAGAGGACATAATTCATGAGAACACCACAACGTTTCAAGGAGAAGCATGTGACAAATGAGTTCGAGTGGGGGAACACAGACCTCATATTGACAAAATCACCTGCTTGGTTCGAAAAACGTGTGGCCGAGTTGCCCTTCGAGACGACAAATAGTGTTCCTCCGGTACCTTTCTCGATGTAATTATACATTTAACTAGACTTCCATACATTTCCTGAAGGAAATGTAACCTGTGTGTAGGGTTGTCACGATACTAAAATTTCCAACTCGATACCGATACTAAGGATAATACTCGATACTGGATACTAATTTTGATACTGGAGATGTGAGGGATTCCTTTTAAAATTTCCTCCATGGACTGCTAAAAAAAGGTAGTGAGTAATAAGCAGAATAAATGCATGCCTATCTCTTGGGAAGTTAAGGTAGGCCTATCTTTTTGCTCAAGCCCTTCTGCAGTGCCAACTGCAAGCCTCTTTATGGTCGAGCGATTATGTGCGCGGGCGGCAGCGTATTCCATCATGTGACCACCGCGGACCCCTTGCGGGACTATGGCAAGCCAAAGTGTTCACATAGCCACGCGTTGTCTTCATTATATCACGCGTTACAGAACGCGTGCCATTGTGTGCGCCAGTGCGCGTGCTAGAACGCGTTCTGTAACGCGTGATTATAATAAAGACAACGCGTCGCTATGTGAACACTTTGGCTTGCCATACGGGACTAGCAGCGCGCACGTCAAAAGTGATAGGCTGACATGCTCACGGTGGCCTCCGTGGTGGTAACGTGATACAATGCGCTACCGCCTGGCTGCCGCCCGCGCGCATAGACGTTTGACTATATCGAGGCCTTTAAAAGCAAAGTTGCATCGGATGGTCGCAATCACAGACCTATAGAAATAGTGTATAGGTCTGTGGTCGCACTGGCATCATCCCGTGTGCTGTCAGAGGCAGCTGGAGAAAAAAAGAGACTAACTTACAAGGCGGCATTACGACTGTGCCAGAGCTGACCGCGTTGATGCCTGTTTAGAATTCTTAACATTACCCGCTACAAAAAAGCGGCGACGCGCCATAAAAACAAAAATCGATTTTCCAGCAACTTAGTATCTAATTAGATACCAAGGGTCAATATCGATTTAGTATCTAAAATCGATTTTTTTGACAACCCTACCTGTGTGCTTGTCTCTTGCCAGATCGCTGGAGTTGTGGTTGGTGAAAGGAAGAAATATCTGCTGTTCACTTCATATGTGGAATCTGTTTGTCAGTGTTTGTGGACTGAGTCAGTTCTATTAAAGCTCCTCCCATTTTCTGTGAGTAAGGGACTTGTTCTGTTTTTATAATTCTACTCTTTTTTTCCTAACACCATTTTCACATATTTTGTATGATCGTGTCCTCTGGTTTTTCTATTGTCTATTTCTATGTTCTACCTCATTATGCTTCAGTTTAAAGGTGTCATTCCGCTGAAAACCACTTTTCCACGCCCCTTTTGGAATCTGATGGGTCACCCCGAGTTACCGACACATACTGCCTTTGAAAGTGGTTTGTCACCTCCACTGGCTGCATACTGCATTCACAGAAAACAACAAGAGGAACGAAGGACCCAGCAAAAGCCGGTCCATCTGACATCAGATGGACTTTAGTGTCACCCACGTCCCCGGCAGTCAATCTGAAGTAGCATTAGCATTAGCATCTAGAAGAGAAGACGGAGCCACAGTAGCTGCTGGAAAAAAATGGCGGATCAACCTGGTTCATGTGCTCTCTGTGGAAATAAAGCCTAATTTTTTTTCACAGCACGTTTTCAGAACAAGCAACAGCATGAAACCTAGCTGGATGCTACTTTGGTACATACACAGCAAAAGGGGAGGGGAGGGGGGAGTGTTCCTTCACGCGTTCTGAGCCAATTAGAGAGGCCTTATGACCGCGTCATGGACATGTATGATTAAGTACCGGTAAACTCTGTTGTTCGACCTCAAATAATTTTTCTACCGTGCAAAAACAGCTTCAAACAAAGCAATCCGGACGTTTTTTTGAATAGAACCAACACACAATGTATTCAATAACAATGGAGAACACAGTAATATTAATGAAATAACCATGGAATGACAGCTTGAAAATAAATAAATGACTCTGGCATGTATTCTTTAGGAAGCTATAATTTTAAATACTATGCTTTTTTTGTTTACATTGAAACGACATATTAGGTGTAGACGCATAAAATATTGGCATCGTTATCATCAATACCAGACGGATTTTTACTCGGTATCGAATCGAAAAGGAAATCAGTGGTGTTCAAAATCACTACATGATGCAACATCAAATGAAGAAATTTGAAGTAGGAGAAATAAAACAAATACAAAAACAAAGACAAATAAGAATAAAAAGGAAGTGGATGTTAAAAACACTAAGTATCCAACACACATCAATCAGCCTGATCCTTGATTCTGTGGACTATACCTATAGTAGGGGGGTGACTTTTGACCCAAAACACAGTTCGAAATTCACTAGAGACTATTCAAATATTGTTTGAAAATCATCATCATCATCAATAACTATTGAAGATGAGGATTTTGGATGGGAAAAAAATATTATGAACCTTTCTGTGACGATACAAAAGCATTGTGTAGCAAAAAACCTGTGACAGTGAATGTCTCTTGTAATCAAAACCTAAGGTGGTTCAGTCAAATATTGCATGTATGTGGTGTTTTGTTTTTTTCCTGTGCAGTGTACATTTTCTGCACAACTAAATCATTTCATTGAACTGCACAGTACAGTACAAACAGTATGTTTTCAGTAAATTATAATTGAATCAGTTGTCATTTGATGTAGACAGCTTTCAGGTTATTAATTCAATAGAAATCCTTTTATGGTGGCCTAACAATGTTTGGAATGAGAAGTATTTTAATTGCTTGTCTATGTAGCAATATTTCCAAAGAATGCAGAGTCTATATGAATCATGTCTCATCCAAATACATTTGAAGAACTTGAAATGTTGATTCATTCAGATGTGATTTACTGACTCTTAATAATTGCATAAAAAGAAACAGCAGCTGTGAAAATAAATAGGAAAAATAAATTTGTTTGCCAGGGCCGTTATGTGTGTAGTTTTTATATTCTCCCCCACTGGTGAAATATACTATTGTTCATTACATAATTAGGATTTCAAACACATTCTGTATTTTTAGCCCAATTTATACACATGAATAATCAGGTTCAGTGATTACATACCAAGCCTTGGTTATATTTTATCCATCAAAAATAAAATTATATTGCCACATGAATCTAATGAAGTGAGCTAAATATATTTTATTCCAAATTGATGGGCAAGAGTGTACCTTCATGTGTTCATTGGTGATTCCAACTTGGCCCCAGGTTTGATGCTGAGATTGAATAGATGTCTGTGCCCATATATCAGCCCTCCAATGAACTTGACCTGTCCAGAGTGTATTATGAGGTTTCCTGAGTTATACAGTGTCTTCTGAAGCAACATTTATTCTTCAAATAAACTAATCTGAGAAAAACCAACACATATTGTGACCTTATAAAATCATACTCTTATCAAACAGATGCATTTTGACATTTACAGAAAATGTGAGGCTATCCAGTTACAACTCGCACTACCCAGAAACCCTGTGCTACTTTTATGGTATATCCCAAATATTTTTTTTTCTTTCGCTAGATTTAACCTTTATTAAGTGATTTAGCTCCATTTATTATTATGACTTATCTTTTTTTTTTTTATCTCCATTACAATCGTATTTATTTTTATGTGAAAATCAGATCTGTAATCACTGATCATGTATGTCATGTAAAAAAACAAAACAAACTCAGATTAAAGTTGAGGGTTATGAAATCAGAAACAGAAAACTAAAGAAAAGGTGATTTTTTTTAAGTAAAGATATTATTAACTGAACATAAAAACAAATGTTTCCATTAGGGCATTAACGACTTCAGATTTTTTCAAGTAGACTTATCTGTCAATAAAGTCAAAGTCAGGTTCATGGGCCGTTATGATGTCATCACACTGTCAGCGGAGGAACAACACGGACGCACGTCTGTCCAGCAACTTGTATTAAAGTTCACTGCGACGTAACAATGTCCACTGACAAGACATAAGCATCAGCATTTTAACCCCAACAAAACAAAGACTAACACCTTGAGTTTTCTTCTAAATTTAACTGCACAACATAAGTAAGGTGAACATGTGTCTGGACCAACTGCTCTAAAACTGGACTGTCCAGATAGATGTCTGTTACGCATCCTCACTTTTTAGATTAAGTGCAAAAAGTTTAAGGCAGCAGGTGCCAAGACACACACGACCACACTGTCCACATCATGATTGGAAGAAAAAGAGTGTGTTGTCTTAATGTGCGTTGTCTGCGCTGCTGCTCATATCACTCAGGTTAGTTAGCGGATGCCTCTTCAAATGGCCGTGCCATTTTTTTTTTCATCTAAAGGTGAAGTATTTCCACACATGTGATGTGAGTCTGTCACTCTGTTTTGTTTAGTCAGACGCACCGCCCCTGTTTTTACCTGCAGCAGCCATGTCTCTTTTGGTTTAGGTCTCCCTGGTCTGTGTTTACACACCGATGGAGAGGGAGAGAAAGAACAACAAGTGACTTGTTGACTCCTACAAATTTAAGTCAACTTGTGCTACGGGAGTCAACAAGTCGTCAGGTCGACTAGTTGACATTTCTGTTAATCCCCTAGTTTCCATCTACTGTCAATGAATCAATGTTATAGAAGTGGCAGTGTTTCCACATTAACTATTACACCTCTGAACATCTAAATGGATGATGTCAACTCTATTTTGCACCAAATATGCACATATATTGACAGTATTAGTGAGATAGCAGTTATTAAATACTTTAGATCAGTTGATGGTTTGTGTTGCTGTTTGGATCTTTATGGGTTAAAACTATGTAGATTCACCTGACATGTTGTGAAATATTCAGGGGTACTTGGGGACTATCCTTCATGATATATATATATATATATATATATATATATATATATATATATATATATATATATATATATAGTATTTTATTTATTTTTGCAGTATCCTTTTATGTTCATATATGTATTCAATAGCTGCCTTTTACAGTGTAGTCTTCAGACTAGTGTAAAACCTTGGAGAATTGCTGCTCAAGGGCACTCTGAGTTTAAAACCAGTCTGCGATCAATCCGGAGAATACCTGGCTACAAGCTGACTATCTAACCTTTACACCAGAGCTGCCAGTGAGAGGTACTGTATGTGAGCAAAGACAAATTTACTGAATGTATTGAATGGGTTGCACAGTAGGAGAAGGGATTTGCAAGATGTATAGAATGAAGGGAGACAGGTTAATAGAGCTCATAAATTGGTTGGAGGAGCTCACTGCCTCAAACAAGGAAAAATAACTCAATTTCCATTTCACAGGTTTAACATTCCTCTCCCTGATGTGATTGAAAGCTACTCTAATGACTTGAATGGGACAAATTTCATACATATCAATGATATATGATCCTTTTGATTTACAGTTGACTTAAGAAAATGTCTTACTTCCTGTGTTTAGCATAGTAAAAAGAAGGAATCAAACATAGGGAAGATAAAACCTGCAATTCTAAAAACAGATTGAGGTGTACAATGATTAGAGATACGGATGTCAATGCTGATTGTGCTGCACGAGATGACAAATGGGAGGCTCAAGTGCATTGTTTGTCAGGAAGCAAAGGTGACTGAAAATTGTTTATCATGTGGGAAAGAAAAAAAATCAAATGTCTAACCTGAATTTTAACAACCAAGGCTTAACAACGTCACTTCTAATAAGAGGAATAAAATTGTAAATAAAAGTTACTATCAACATCAGCCTTGAAGAAAAAAAGACAATGAGAGTAAACATTACACAGGCATTAAAGATTAAAGTACATTGTCAAAGCAAAAGTTGAAAAATTAAATAACGACATTTACACACAGAGAAGAAGGATGTACTGCTAATGTAAGAATATTTTTTTCAAATAATCTATTTATGAGGCAAGGGGTGATATGGAGATAAACCTTTAAGGAAAGATCAAAGTAATGCTGTCAAATCATTAGCATTTTTAATCACAGGTTTACTGTGAATTAATTTCAATTAATCACCATTAAAGAGATAGTTCAGTATTTGCGCCTGCATGTAGCAGCCGTAAACACTGGCAAACAACTGATGAAAGTAGTTTGTTAAGGCGCACAGCTGTTAGCAATAATAACGCACATCAATCGCTATTGAGAGAAAGTAGCTACAAGCAATTACGAGGTGTGAGTTTTTGTTTTACGTGATGGTTTTGTTATGCAAATAAATTACTCAGTCTAACACATATTGTTTTGAGAAGAAACACATATTTTGTTGACCCCAGGAAACTTGCCGGGAGTACTTTCACTTTGACCAAAACCCGACCAGAACTTGACCCACAGGACACTGTCGGGGTAAGTCACTGTGGGTGCACCAGAGTAAAGATGGTGATGCCATACAGATTCATGTGAAAAATAGTGAACTATCCCTTTAAATACCTTTCATATTTAATCTATATTAATCACATTTCATTTTGCATGAGCAAACAGATTCAAGATAGAAGCAAATATCGATACATTTATTGTGTTTGTCGCAACCTGGGAGACATATTAACCCAAGTGCTAGCAGAACCAGACGGACATATGCTACATGTTAATGTGCGATTTGAAGCTGGAAGTGCTTCAGTAAAAAGGAAACTCCTTTTTGCAGAGTGTGTAATATACTTTATGTGGGTTGACTGTTCCATCTTTGTGTTTTCTTTTGTTATCATATTTCCGTCCACAGCTAGCATGGTGTGTTTTGTGTCTTCCACCTTTATGAGTTGGTTGGCGGCACAGTGACGGAGAGGGTCTTCTTGCTATGAGGCAAGAAAACCCGGGTTTGATTCCCAGACCGTGCAGACCTTTCTGTGTGGAGTTTGCACGTTTCTCTCCCCATGTCTGGATGGGTTTCCCCCACCACCCAAAAACATGTTTTGTTAGAGTAAAATTCCTACAGTCACGTGACTGACCATGAGTCACCAGTCACTGACCAGACGACACATTTCGTTGACAATAAAGTACTATCTTATCTTATCTCTTCTGCTGCCCGTTCATTTTGACACCATTAATTAAAAGTCAATGAAAAAGGATATTTTGATAAGGTCTGGGATTCAAGTGGTATGAAAAATAAATTAAAAGCGAGAGACAGAGAGAGACACAGAGACAGACAGACAGAGACAGACTGAGACAGACAGGCAGATGGAGACAGAGACAGACGGAGACAGACTGAGACAGACAGACAGACGGAGACAGAGACAGACAGACAGACAGAGACAGACAGACAAAGACAGACAGACAGAGAGAGAGAGAAAACTCACTAATTTCTTTTTTTAAGCTGTTAGTCATAGCTTGTTTTCAGCAAGAAAATAACAGATAGATTATGGCCAACATGAAAACATTACCGTGGACAGTGTTGCTCTTTCCAATAGAAAACCCTGCAAATTAACATATTCTATGTAGACCTCAGTAAACTCAGTTAACAGTACATGTTACAGAGGGGGTGCAGTGGCTATGGAACATGGCTGCATCATTTAGCTGGCTATACTGAGGTGTGATACTCACTTTCTCACTTACTTTAAAGAGTTGAGGTATTTAACATGCTTTGCTTGTGTTTGCAAACAGAACTGTTTGTTTGCCCCTTCTCCATAGTGAGGGGAAAAAATCAAACAGAATTATTTCCTGATTTTTTTCCACTGAGGTTATGATGTAAAACTATAAACAAACACCCACACTTTTATAAAACTGTTGACAATGTTCTATAAGAACAGAACCTTCCTCATTTCTGATATATGTGTTGTCTGTTAGTCGCACTCAGAGGGCTTTGTTCGTGTGTAAAGTGTTCCTGAGTTTTGTCTCTCAGGCACAACTCTGCATTAAATGAACAATTGATAGTAGTGGTTGAGTTGCTTTGTTTTTATATTGTTCCACCTACGCATGCTGCATGATGCATTGCCAGAGGTTCAACACCCAGAAAAGTCCTCAAAGTCCAACAGCAAAGTAAGGGGACAAAAGAAAATATAAACAGAGGGAGGGGCTATGCAGGTAAAGAGACCACTACACACTGACAGAGGCTCAGAAATTATGATTGAGATGGATTATTAATCTCGCCCCAACATTGGTTGGGAGAGATCATTGCAATCACTGTGTGTATCTGTATCTGTATCTGTGTGTGTGTGTGTGTGTGTGTGTGTATCTGTGTGTGTGTGTGTGTGTGTGCGTGTGTGTGTGTGTGTCCACAGAGACATATAAAGCTATAACTCAATGAATACTTGAGATATCACCATGAAATTACATGGGCATATACATATAGCTACTGCACATCAGATGCATGATCCATGTAAGTAAAGGTCAAAGGTTAAGGCCATAATTAACTAAAAGGTCCAAATCAAATTAACGGTTATAACTCAAGAATGGAGGGTCACAGAACTTTCAGATTGGTACCAAACAATCCAGAATGAAGATTCCTACAATTCTCATATTTTGTATTACCACCTGCGACCAATAGTTTTTGAGATCTCTGGAGGTCAAAGGTGACATGTGGCAAAATTAACTTCTGTAACACTGTTTGTGTGTATAAAACAGACATATCACACTATAACTTAATCAATACTGGATATATTACAAACATACATACATACATACTATTACACACACTGACACATATACCCACCAGTACCAGTGCAGTACCAGTTTTAGCCACAATCCTACATAGAGCTGATTTAACAAAAATATTCTAAAACAATTCCAAAGAATTTGAAATAAGAAATTTACTCAAGATATTCTTAGATTCTTTGGATTTCTTTTCACATTCATAACAAAATAATATATGTTGTCACTGCCACTTTTTTCATATTACTGCGTGGTTTTAAATAAGAGATCTTTTCCTTTTTCCTTCATTTCTATATTAATGCTTCCTGACATTAATGCAGTCCTCTCATGGCAAGTTCACCTAATATTTAGCGGCAGCTGTGCTACATATGCATACATTATAAACACATTAATAATGTTCCTGTGGTACTTATATGTGGTTAAATAATGACCTTGTTTCACGTAATGTGCAGTGTCCTGCTACAGTTGTGTGCCATCAGTTAAACTCTCCTAAAGGAACACAATAATTACGAACAGGTGTACAGGGGAATGGAGGTTTGAGATCCTTTGCAATTAGGGGTGAAGCCCACTTATTCTCTGCCTCGAGTGTATGCCAAGCATTTGTGATGTACTTCACAGCCGTGGGTACATCAGGTCAGAATAATTTATTGAATGTATTACCTGTCATTATTGCTTAATCCTTTGTGACTTCAGGGAATGTCTGAGCATCAGTGTGTGTGTGCGTTGTGCTCTATTCAGACCCGGACCACCTCAGCTAACGTGGTTCTTGTATTTTACAGTGAGAAGTGCTTCCATTGTAAATTAGGCAAGTTTGTAACTTTTGTGGTGGTGTCGGGGTCAGTCACATATTAAAATAAGGCATTATTTTATTGTTATTGTTGACTTGTTTATTGCTAAAATTACAACTAATTTTGAAGTGGGTATTTCTGTCTGCTTTATTCAGATCCGTGCTGACCTCAGGTTAAATTTCCTTCAAGTGGATTTTAGTTTAATCAAAAAATGTATTATATCCTTGTTTGGATACACAATGAGATTAGTGAAGTGAGGCCACACTGTGCAAAGTATGTGGGAGAGAACAGTGGTTTTTAACTGGTCACAAACTCAAGAGGCAGTTTTTGTTGAGTTCTGGTCTGCTACTTTTAAGTATCTACAGTCAAATTAATGACTCATTTAATAGGTTTTCTACAGGACTACATAAACAACCATCACATCAGTATGCAGTGTCACTGCCCTCTGCTTCTTTTGAGAGAGAAGAAAAATCTTACATTGTGAAATAAAAAAATTTAACAATTTATAATTCGGAAAATAATGTGTAATGTAATTCAATACAAAAATATTAAACTCCAGGACATGAAGCTTCCACTATAATAGTGAAGAAGACTATGTTTTCAACTGAGGAGCTGATTCACTGTGAAAAGAATCAGACTTAAATGTACAGCATATATATTCTGCCACGAGGCACAACAGAACTAGGCACATAATGTCAGCTATGATTCACTGCAGATCTACTACTTCTGTTATTTCCCTTTCAACACAGAACATGTTGAACATATTCACTATGTGACTGAATTTTGTTACAGCTTTCAGTTTTTTTTTGTACACCATTTGCAGGCTATATTCAGTTTACATGTTTGCATTTGTGAAATTGCCGACATAATATTTAAGGTTTACTGTATGAGATTATAATTAGATAAATTAAATATAGCTATCATAAATATGTAGAATCTATGTATAATCATGTGATGATAATAACAACCACTGTGTCTTCATTAAACAAGAATGAGTAGTTCACATATATTAAATACACCACCCTGTTTCTGGACTAGCTCAGAGTGAACTTCCTTTGACATTTTTTTTCTCGTTTTGTCATGTTAAAGTATATTAAAACCTAACTAAAACCCTAAAATTAACCCTAAAACCAACTTTAGGGGAAAGGGAATCTGTTGGCGTCAAACTTCAACCACTACATGTCACTTAAAGGTGACATATCATACCCATTTTCCACAAATTACAGTTCCCCAGTGTTTGTCACATGCTTTGATCAAAATATCACATTAATGCAGCAGCTTCTTCCACAGGCCTTTTTAAAAATAATGCCTCTTCCTTTAATGCAAATGAGCCACAGCTGACTCCGCCCCTATCTTCTCTGGAGTGGGCCGTTTTGATTGGTGGTTAGGACACACTAACAGGGTCTTCTTTGGGACTGTAGCTGGTATGTTTCTATAAAAAATAAATTCAATCCACTTCAGTCTTTCATCTTCTAAAGCTGATGTAGTGACG
Organism: Siphamia tubifer; assembly: GCA_020466265.1. Lineage (NCBI taxonomy): Eukaryota > Metazoa > Chordata > Actinopteri > Kurtiformes > Apogonidae > Siphamia > Siphamia tubifer. The sequence goes on from CM035796.1 coordinate 10,001,442, forward strand.
TGTGTTCTATCCAGTAACAAAGCAGGAAACTTATTTATCTTTTGTCGACATACTCCTGTGTCTCTCTGCTCCTGGTAGAGAATAATGGCAGTAACCAGATGGTGGGATTAGCTGAGCTGCTAGGGTGGGATGGGGCGGGGTATTTAAATGAATCCATGCATGTGATGTAGGCTGCATATAAAATTCATAACGGAACATTTTCATCCACTTCCAATAATAGATGGATCAGGAGAAAGGGACAGTGGATGTATTGTTTTGGAGGTTTTTTTTCACAATTTAAGATTCTCCTCACACACAGACGACACAGATTTGTAGTGTTAATTAAAAAAGTGAATTTTGCATATGTCCCCTTTAACGCGACACTGTACCAAACTGAATGTTAACTCATTCACTGCCAGGTGAATGACAAGAGAATAGTGACTCGGAATATAGTCTATATTATACTATACTATATTATTCTTTATTCTTTTTATTTGCACATGAAAACAAACAATATAGAAGATAAAATATAATACATACGAATGAACAGAATATCAACTAAACTTATACAGAAAGAATGTGCTGGAGGGGGAACAAAAGCCTAAGGGCTTATATGTGTCCCCCTCCATTATGATTAACTCACTCACTGCCATTGACGTATATATACGTCAATTGAAATACTTACGCTCACTGCCATCGACGCATATATACGTCAATCACGGGCGAGGGGCGGGGAGCGGTCTCGCGCAGCCTGTCACTGAAAATCAGACTGGTTTCCAAGTGCTCCGCTATTTTAGATCCTCCTGAGCAGATTGGACCCCTAAAATGTCCCGGAACCATGGTGTAAAGCCCAGGTAAATTAAACCGCTCATAATGCTCTTTTTATGGGGCAGAATAACAGAGCATGCGCCCCCTCTAAACGGACCGGGGATCAGCGGTCTGAAGCCGCGCGTTTAATCCGCTCATAATGCTCTGTTTATGGGCAGAATAACAGAGCATGCGCCCCTTCTAAACGGACCGGGGATCAGCGGTGTGAAGCCGCGCGTTTAATCCGCTCATAATGCTCTGTTTATGGGCAGAATAACAGAGCATGCGCCCCCTCTAAACGGACCGGAGATCAGCGGTCTGAAGCCGCGCGTTTAATCCGCCCATAACGCTCTGGTCTGGGGCTGCATATGAAGGCATAATCATATTTATATAATATAAAGGTATAAGTCCAGTCTGGTTTTGTAGTACCATGCCTCCATAAAAATATTTCTAAGTCCACACTGGAGCGCCACCAGTTAAAACTCTCGTTCCTTGTAACGTGGATGTACTTGAAAAAATACCTCCCAGAAAAGCGCTAAATGCACTATGCAGGCGGTGTCCCCGTTGACTTTGAATGAGGATGCCCTAGCAACTACCAAAGAGCAAAATCCGTTTACGTGTGGCAAAGTGTGGACTTAGAAATATTTTTATAGAGGCATGGTACTACCCGGGTGAAGCTGTGGACTTAGAAATATTTTTATAGAGGCATGGTACTACCCGGGTGAAGCTGAAATATTTCTAAGTCCACACTTTGCCACACGTAAACGGATTTTGCTCTTTGGTAGTTGCTAGGGCATCCCTATTCAAAGTCAATGGAGACACCTTCTGCATAGTGCATTTAGCACTTTTCTGGGAGGTATTTTTTCAAGTACATCCACGTTATAAGGAACGAGAGTTTTAACTGGTGGTGCTCCAGTGTAATAAGAGGCCAGCTTCGGAGGGTGCGTTACCCGTGCAAAGATAGAGGGACATCGGATCCCTTTATTGGATTTATGCCCTCCGAACCTCCAGATCGAAAGGCATTTATGAAGCCCCGCCTCTGAAGGGCCTATGCTCTCCGTTTGTCGGTTCAGCGGTAGGTTCCTTCAACATTGCGGGCTGGTACACGTTAGGTATTCGGGAGGGGAGGACAGGGCTCCGGCCTCCAGGAGAGGATGCGGGACAGAGATGCGCTGTCTCCCTCAGTGGCTCTCCAACGGTATCCGCGAGTGCCAGGCGGTGCCTGGGGTCCGTCTAACCCGGCGGCGGGTTGCGGTCCCGGTCACGGCGGCCAGAGCTTACGCGGGTCCGTTATAAATAACTATGTTTCTCTTATCCTTGTTCACACACGGCAGTGGGCGCGGTTACAGCTCCGGCGGCGGAGCGCTGGCCCCAGCGGCTGTGTATAACCCCGGGGTGCGCGCTGCTCGCGCGGTGCGCTCTGAGGGGGCGGTGTGTTCCTTTTCCCTGGCCCCCGCCCAGGTCTGTCGCCCTAACCGAGGAGGCCCCTTTCCCGTCCCGCCCTACTAAAGGGCTCACAGGGGGGGGTTGGGGATGCCCTCCTCGGGACCGGCGACTCTCCTGGGGGCCTTGGATCGCCTCCTCCGCCCCCTCGGATCACCGCACTGCCGCGGGTGGGCTCCACCTTCGGGGCTATCCTAGTTGATCCTCCAGTATAGCAGCATATGCTTGTCCCACATATTAAACCGCTGGAAGGTCGGTACAGTGAAACTACGAATGGCTCATTAAATCAGTTATGGTTCCTTTGGTCGGTGAGGTGAGTCCCGAGCAGGCGGGGCTCTCTCTTCATGCGTCCGGCTCTGCCGGTTCTGACCCCACATTGGCAGGTGGGGAGTTTGACTGGGGCGGTACGAAGGGAACGTGAGCTGGGGTCTCAGACCATCGTGAGAGGCTCAGGGAGAAGAGACACTCCCGTAGAGCAGAAGGGAACGTGAGCTGGGGTCTCAGACCATCGTGAGAGGCTCAGGGAGAACAGACACTCCCGTAGAGCAGAAGGGAACGTGAGCGGCTCAGGGAGAACAGGCACTCCCGTAGAGCAGAAGGGAACGTGAGCTGGGGTCTCAGACCATCGTGAGAGGCTCAGGGAGAACAGACACTCCCGTAGAGCAGAAGGGAACGTGAGCGGCTCAGGGAGAACAGGCACTCCCGTAGAGCAGAAGGGAACGTGAGCTGGGGTCTCAGACCATCGTGAGAGGCTCAGGGAGAACAGACACTCCCGTGGAGCAGAAGGGAACGTGAGCTGGGGTCTCAGACCATCGTGAGAGGCTCAGGGAGAACAGGCACTCCCGTAGAGCAGAAGGGAACGTGAGCTTGGGGTCTCAGACCATCGTGAGAGGCTCAGGGAGAAAAGACACTCACATAAAGTAAGAGGGAACGTGAGCAGGGTAAACGGCCTCCTCCTAATCCCAAGAGGGTTTTTTTTAACCTTTTTGGAATATTTCTAAGTCCAGTGTGGACTTAGAAAATTTTATCTTTCCATTTGTAGTACCAAGGGTTTTTTTTAACCTTTTTTGGAATATTTCTAAGTCCACTTTGGACTTAGAAAAATTCCAAAAAATAAAAAAAACCCTTGGTACTACAAATGGAAAGATAGAAAATTTTCTAAGTCCACGTTGGACTTAGAAAAATTCCAAAAAATAAAAAAAAACCCTTGGTACTACAAATGGAAAGATAGAAAATTTTCTAAGTCCACGTTGGACTTAGAAAAATTCCAAAAAATAAAAAAAAACCCTTGGTACTACAAATGGAAAGATAGAAAATTTTCTAAGTCCACGTTGGACTTAGAAAAATTTTAAAAAATAAAAAAAAACCCTTGGTACTACAAATGGAAAGATAGAAAATTTTCTAAGTCCACGTTGGACTTAGAAAAATTCCAAAAAATAAAAAAAACCCTTGGTACTACAAATGGAAAGATAGAAAATTTTCTAAGTCCACGTTGGACTTAGAAAAATTCCAAAAAATAAAAAAAACCCTTGGTACTACAAATGGAAAGATAGAAATTTTTCTAAGTCCACGTTGGACTTAGAAAAATTTCTGATATTTTTTCGTTTTGTACTACCAAGGCTCTGGTTGACTTACGGCGCCGGTTGAAGGGGTTTAGCCCGAGGAGGGGGCTTAAGTTTGGGGTACCAGGGACCGACTGGGGCGGTCGGTCCCTGGAGGTCCAGTAGGGGCCGGGTGTGTCTAGATTGTGGCCGGGGATAGGGAGCCTTTTTTCGGGTATAGGTCCCAGGGTTAGACCCCTGGTTCTATGGGGCTCCAGGGGTCCACGTGACCGGCTACTCTGCCCCAGAATGGGGCCTTGAGGCTGGGTATAAAGCCTGGCCTCCTGAGCCCTGGTTCTATGGGGCTCCAGGGGTCCACGTGACCGGCTACTCTGCCCCAGAATGGGGCCTTGAGGCTGGGTATAAAGCCTGGCCTCCTGAGCCCTGGTTCTATGGGGCTCCAGGGGTCCATGTGACCGGCTAGTGTGCCCCAGAATGGGGCCTTGAGGCTGGGTATAAAGCCTGGCCTCCTGAGCCCTGGTTCTATGGGGCTCCAGGGGTCCACGTGACCGGCTACTCTGCCCCAGAATGGGGCCTTGAGGCTGGGTATAAAGCCTGGCCTCCTGAGCCCTGGTTCTATGGGGCTCCAGGGGTCCACGTGACCGGCTAGTGTGCCCCAGAATGGGGCCTTGAGGCTGGGTATAAAGCCTGGCCTCCTGAGCCCTGGTTCTATGGGGCTCCAGGGGTCCACGTGACCGGCTACTCTGCCCCAGAATGGGGCCTTCAGGCTGGGTCAAGGCCCAGCCTTTTTACCCCTGGTTCTTTGGGGCTCCAGGGGTCCACGTGCCCGGCTACTGTCCCCCAGAATGGGGCCTTGAGGCTGGGTATAAAGCCTGGCCTCCTGAGCCCTGGTTCTATGGGGCTCCAGGGGTCCACGTGACCGGCTAGTGTGCCCCAGAATGGGGCCTTGAGGCTGGGTATAAAGCCTGGCCTCCTGAGCCCTGATTCTATGGGGCTCCAGGGGTCCATGTGACCGGCTAGTGTGCCCCAGAATGGGGCCTTGAGGCTGGGTCTAAAGCTGGGACTTTTTACCCCTGGTTCTATGGGGCTCCAGGGGTCCAGTTGCCCAGCTACTGTGCCCCAGAATGGGGCCTTCAGGCCGGGTCAAGGCCCGGCCTTTTTACCCCTGGTTCTATGGGGCTCCATGTCCCCAGCAACTACCAAGAGGCAAAACTCGCTACGTGTGAAAGTGGGACTTTGTCATTTTTCTAAACTGGAGGCATGGTACTACCGGGGTGAAGCAAGTCCCAATGGAGGCTTGCTGTTAGCTTCCGGAGGATGGCAGGGGAAAAAGCAACAAAAGGGAACAGATGTCCCTTCATTTTGGTCCGGGGAAGGTACCCTGCGAATCCTGCCTGCCTGCGCCTGGAGGAACACCACTTAAAATCGTGGTTTCTGAAATGGGGGAAGCACGTGAAAAAATACCTCCCAAAAAAGTGTTAAATGCACTATGCAGAAGGTGTCTCCATTGACCTTGAATGGGGAGGCCCCAGCAACTACCAAGAAGCAAAACTCAATCACGTCTGGCAAAATAGACAGGTCCCCAGCAACTACCAAGAGGCAAAACTCGCTACGTCTGAAAGTTGGACTTTGTCATTTTTCTGAACTGGAGGCATGGTACTACCAGAGGGAGGCTGAAATTATTCTAAGTCCCACCAGAGGCATGGTACTACCAGAGTGAAGCTGAAATTTTGTTGGACTTTGTCATTTTTCACAGGGGTCCATATGTTGCTCTACTCTGCCCCAGAATGGGGCCTCGAGGCTGGGTCTAAAGCCGGGCCTTTTTACCCCTGGTTCTATGGGGCTCCAGGGGTCCACGTGCCCGGCTACTGTGCCCCAGAATGGGGCCTTGAGGCTGGGTATAAAGCCTGGCCTTTTTACCCCTGGTTCTATGGGGCTCCAGGGGTCCACGTGCCCGGCTACTGTGCCCCAGAATGGGGCCTTCAGGCTGGGTCAAGGCCCGGCCTTTTTACCCCTGGTTCTATGGGGCTCCAGGTCCCCAGCAACTACCAAGAGGCAAAACTCGCTACGTGTGAAAGTGGGACTTTGTCATTTTTCACAGGGGTCCACGTGCCCAGCTACTGTGCCCCAGAATGGGGCCTTCAGGCTGGGCCAAGGCCCGGCCTTTTTACCCCTGGTTCTATGGGGCTCCAGGTGTCCACGTGCCCGGCTAGTGTGCCCCAGAATGAGGCCTTCAGGCTGGGTATAAAGGCTGGCCATTTTACCCCTGGTTCTATGTGGTTCCACGTGCCCAGGAACTACATATGAGAGTGGGACTTTGTACTGTGTGGACTTAGAAAAAATTCTACCTATGGTTTTGTAGTACCAAGGCTATGTAAAAATATTTCTAAGTGGGACTTAGAAAAATTCCAAAAAGTAAAAAAAACCCTTGGTACTACAAATGGAAAGATAGAAAATTTTCTAAGTCCACATGGGACTCTGAAAAAAATTTCCTTGTGGAAATTTTTCAAAGTATTGTGTGGACTTAGAAAAATTTCTGATATTTTTTCGTTTTGTAGTACCAAGGCTCTGGTTGTCTTACGGCGCCGGTTGAAGGGGTTTAGCCCGAGGAGGGGGCTTAAGTTTGGGGTACCAGGGACCGACTGGGGCGGTCGGTCCCTGGAGGTCCTGTAGGGGCCAGGTGTGTCTAGATTGTGACCGGGGATAGGGAGCCTTTTTTCGGGTATAGGTCCCAGGGTTAGACCCCTGGTTCTATGGGGCTCCAGGGGTCCACGTGCCCGGCTACTCTGCCCCAGAATGGGGCCTTCAGGCTGGGTTAAGGCCTGGTCTTTTTACCCCTGGTTCTACGGGGCTCCAGGGGTCCACGTGCCCGGCTACTGTGCCCCAGAATGGGGCCTTCAGGCTGGGTCAAGGCCCGGCCTTATTACCCCTGGTTCTACGGGGCTCCAGGGGTCCACGTGCCCGGCTACTGTGCCCCAGAATGGGGCCTTCAGGCTGGGTCAAGGCCCAGCCTTATTACCCCTGGTTCTACGGGGCTCCAGGGGTCCACATGCCTGGCTACTGTGCCCCAGAATGGGGCCTTCAGGCTGGGTCAAGGCCCGGCCTTATTACCCCTGGTTCTACGGGGCTCCAGGGGTCCACGTGCCCGGCTACTTTGCCCCACAATGGGGCCTTCAGGCTGGGTCAAGGCCCAGCCTTATTACCCCTGGTTCTACGGGGCTCCAGGGGTCCACATGCCTGGCTACTGTGCCCCAGAATGGGGCCTTCAGGCTGGGTCAAGGCCCGGCCTTATTACCCCTGGTTCTACGGGGCTCCAGGGGTCCACGTGCCCGGCTACTTTGCCCCACAATGGGGCCTTCAGGCTGGGTCAAGGCCTGGTCTTTTTACCCCTGGTTCTACGGGGCTCCAGGGGTCCACGTGCCCAGCTACTGTGCCCCAGAATGGGGCCTTCAGGCTGGGTCAAGGCCCGGCCTTTTTACCCCTGGTTCTATGGGGCTCCAGGTCCCCAGCAACTACCAAGAGGCAAAACTCGCTACGTGTGAAAGTGGGACTTTGTCATTTTTCACAGGGGTCCACGTGCCCAGCTACTGTGCCCCAGAATGGGGCCTTCAGGCTGGGTCAAGGCCCGGCCTTTTTACCCCTGGTTCTATGGGGCTCCAGGTCCCCAGCAACTACCAAGAGGCAAAACTCGCTACGTGTGAAAGTGGGACTTTGTCATTTTTCACAGGGGTCCACGTGCCCAGCTACTGTGCCCCAGAATGGGGCCTTCAGGCTGGGTCAAGGCCCGGCCTTTTTACCCCTGGTTCTATGGGGCTCCAGGGGTCCAGTTGCCCGGCTCCTCTGCCCCAGAATGGGGCCTTCAGGCTGGGTCAAGGCCCGGCTTTTTTACCCCCGGTTCTATGGTGCTCCAGGTCCCCAGCAACTACCAAGAGGCAAAACTCGCTACGTGTGAAAGTGGGACTTTGTCATTTTTCTAAACTGGAGGCATGGTACTACCGGGGTGAAGCAAGGATGGCAGGGGAAAAAGCAACAAAAGGGAACAGATGTCCCTTCATTTTGGTCCGGGGAAGGTGCCCTGCGAATCCTGCCTGCCTGCGCCTGGAGGAACACCACTTAAAATCGTGGTTTCTGAAATGGGGGAAGCACGTGAAAAAATACCTCCCAAAAAAGTGTTAAATGCACTATGCAGAAGGTGTCTCCATTGACCTTGAATGGGGAGGCCCCAGCAACTACCAAGAAGCAAAACTCAATCACGTCTGGCAAAATAGACAGGTCCCCAGCAACTACCAAGAGGCAAAACTCGCTACGTCTGAAAGTTGGACTTTGTCATTTTTCTGAACTGGAGGCATGGTACTACCAGAGTGAGGCTGAAATTTTTCTAAGTCCCACCAGAGGCATGGTACTACCAGGAGTGAAGCTGAAATTTTGTTGGACTTTGTCATTTTTCACAGGGGTCCATATGTTGCTCTACTCTGCCCCAGAATGGGGCCTCGAGGCTGGGTCTAAAGCCGGGCCATTTTACCCCTGGTTCTATGGGGCTCCAGGGGTCCACGTGCCCGGCTACTGTGCCCCAGAATGGGGCCTTCAGGCTGGGTCAAGGCCCAGCCTTATTACCCCTGGTTCTATGGGGCTCCAGGGGTCCACGTGCCCGGCTACTGTACCCCAGATTGGGGCCTTGAGGCTGGGTATAAAGGCTGGCCATTTTACCCCTGGTTCTATGTGGTTCCACGTGCCCAGGAACTCCCGCTAGGCAAAACACGCTACGTATGAGAGTGGGACTTTGTAATGTGTGGACTTAGAAAAATGTCTACCAATGGTTTTGTAGTACCAAGGCTATGTAAAAATATTTCTAAGTCCACATTGGACTTAGAAAAATTCCCAAAAAATAAAAAAAAACCCTTGGTACTACAAAGATAAAGATAGAGGAAATTTTTCAAAGTATTGTGTGGACTTAGAAAAATTTCTGATATTTTTTCATTTTGTAGTACCAAGGCTCTGGTTGTCTTACGGCGCCGGTTGAAGGGGTTTAGCCCGAGGAGGGGGCTTAAGTTTGGGGTACCAGGGACCGACTGGGGCGGTCGGTCCCTGGAGGTCCTGTAGGGGCCGGGTGTGTCTAGATTGTGGCCGGGGATAGGGAGCCTTTTTTCGGGTATAGGTCCCAGGGTTAGACCCCTGGTTCTATAGGGCTCCAGGGGTCCACGTACCCGGCTCCTCTGCCCCAGAATGGGGCCTTCAGGCTGGGTTAAGGCCCAGCCCTATTACCCCTGGTTCTACGGGGCTCCAGGGGTCCACGTGCCCGGCTACTCTGCCCCAGAATGGGGCCTTCAGGCTGGGTAAAGGCCTGGTCTTTTTACCCCTGGTTCTATGGGGCTCCAGGGGTCCACGTGCCCGGCTACTGTGCCCCAGAATGGGGCCTTCAGGCTGGGTCAAGGCCCAGCCTTATTACCGCTGGTTCTACGGGGCTCCAGGGGTCCACGTGCCCGGCTACTGTGCCCCAGAATGGGGCCTTCAGGCTGGGTCAAGGCCCAGCCTTATTACCCGTGGTTCTACGGGGCTCCAGGGGTCCACGTGCCCTTCTCCTCTGCCCCAGAATGGGGCCTTCAGGCTGGGTCAAGGCCCGGCCTTTTTACCCCTGGTTCTATGGGGCTCCAGGGGTCCACGTGCCCTTCTCCTCTGCCCCAGAATGGGGCCTTCAGGCTGGGTCAAGGCCCGGCCTTTTTACCCCTGGTTCTATGGGGCTCCAGGGGTCCACGTGCCCTTCTCCTCTGCCCCAGAATGGGGCCTTCAGGCTGGGTCAAGGCCCAGCCCTATTACCCCTGGTTCTACGGGGCTCCAGGGGTCCACGTGCCCGGCTACTGTGCCCCAGAATGGGGCCTTAAGGCTGGGTCTAAAGCCTGGCCTTTTTACCCCTGGTTCTATGGGGCTCCAGGGGTCCACGTGCCCTGCTCCTCTGCCCCAGAACGGGGCCTTCAGGCTGGGTCAAGGCCCAGCCCTATTACCCCTGGTTCTACGGGGCTCCAGGGGTCCACGTGCCCGGCTACTGTGCCCCAGAATGGGGCCTTAAGGCTGGGTCTAAAGCCTGGCCTTTTTACCCCTGGTTCTATGGGGCTCCAGGGGTCCACGTGCCCTTCTCCTCTGCCCCAGAATGGGGCCTTCAGGCTGGGTCAAGGCCCAGCCCTATTACCCCTGGTTCTACGGGGCTCCAGGGGTCCACGTGCCCGGCTACTGTGCCCCAGAATGGGGCCTTAAGGCTGGGTCTAAAGCCTGGCCTTTTTACCCCTGGTTCTATGGGGCTCCAGGGGTCCACGTGCCCTGCTCCTCTGCCCCAGAACGGGGCCTTCAGGCTGGGTCAAGGCCCAGCCCTATTACCCCTGGTTCTACGGGGCTCCAGGGGTCCACGTGCCCGGCTACTGTGCCCCAGAATGGGGCCTTAAGGCTGGGTCAAGGCCCGGCCCTATTACCCCTGGTTCTACGGGGCTCCAGGGGTCCACGTGCCCTTCTCCTCTGCCCCAGAATGGGGCCTTCAGGCTGGGTCAAGGCCCAGCCCTATTACCCCTGGTTCTACGGGGCTCCAGGGGTCCACGTGCCCGGCTACTGTGCCCCAGAATGGGGCCTTAAGGCTGGGTCTAAAGCCTGGCCTTTTTACCCCTGGTTCTATGGGGCTCCAGGGGTCCAAGTGCCCTTCTCCTCTGCCCCAGAATGGGGCCTTCAGGCTGGGTCAAGGCCCGGCCTTTTTACCCCTGGTTCTATGGGGCTCCAGGGGTCCACGTGCCCTTCTCCTCTGCCCCAGAATGGGGCCTTCAGGCTGGGTCAAGGCCCGGCCTTTTTACCCCTGGTTCTATGGGGCTCCAGGGGTCCACGTGCCCTGCTCCTCTGCCCCAGAACGGGGCCTTCAGGCTGGGTCAAGGCCCAGCCCTATTACCCCTGGTTCTACGGGGCTCCAGGGGTCCACGTGCCCGGCTACTGTGCCCCAGAATGGGGCCTTAAGGCTGGGTCTAAAGCCTGGCCTTTTTACCCCTGGTTCTATGGGGCTCCAGGGGTCCACGTGCCCGGCTCCTCTGCCCCAGAATGGGGCCTTCAGGCTGGGTCAAGGCCCGGCCTTTTTACCCCTGGTTCTATGGGGCTCCAGGTCCCCAGCAACCACCAAGAGGCAAAACTCGCTACGTGTGAAAGTGGGACTTTGTCATTTTTCTAAACTGGAGGCATGGTACTACCGGGGTGAAGCAAGTCCCATTGGAGGCTTGCTGTTAGCTTCCGGAGGATGGCAGGGGAAAAAGCAACAAAAGGGAACAGATGTCCCTTCATTTTGGTCCGGGGAAGGTACCCTGCGAATCCTGCCTGCCTGCGCCTGGAGGAACACCACTTAAAATCGTGGTTTCTGAAATGGGGGAAGCACGTGAAAAAAAACCTCCCAAGAAAGTGCTAAATGCACTATGCAGAAGGTGTCTCCATTGACTTTGAATGGGGAGGCCCCAGCAACTACCAAGAAGCAAAACTCAATCACGTCTGGCAAAATAGACAGGTCCCCAGCAACTACCAAGAGGCAAAACTCGCTACGTCTGAAAGTTGGACTTTGTCATTTTTCTGAACTGGAGGCATGGTACTACCAGAGTGAGGCTGAAATTTTTCTAAGTCCCACCAGAGGCATGGTACTACCAGAATGAAGCTGAAATTTTTCTAAGTCCCACCAGAGGCATGGTACTACCAGGAGTGAAGCTTACATTTTTCTAAGTCCCACCAGAGGCATGGTACTACCAGAATGAAGCTGAAATTATTCTAAGTCCCACCAGAGGCATGGTACTACCAGAGTGAATCTGAAATTTTTCTAAGTCCCACCAGAGGCATGGTACTACCAGAATGAAGCTGAAATTATTCTAAGTCCCACCAGAGGCATGGTACTACCAGAGTGAATCTGAAATTTTTCTAAGTCCCACCAGAGGCATGGTACTACCAGAGTGAATCTGAAATTTTTCTAAGTCCCACCAGAGCCTTATTGGTGGGTCTAACGCCCGGCCTTTTGACCCCTGGTTCTATGTGGTTCCAGGGGTCCAGATGCCCTGCCTTTTTACCCCCAGAACCGGGCCTTCTGGGCGGGTTACATCCTGGCCATTAGACCCCTGGTTCCTGGAGGTCCTGTCGCCTGTCACTGAAAATGAGGCGTGTACTCATTGAATTTTGAATCCTGTAGGCGGGGACCATGGGAATCGGTTTGTGGGTGGGGTACAACTGGTGTTGGCAGAGGAAGAAGGACGAGGTTGAGTGAAGATGGCGAAAAAGCGGAGATGTAGCGAACTGAGGCAGCTGGCGGTGGAAGAAAGCAGGTTTAGGAGTATTTCAGGAGATACTGCGGCAGGTGAGGGGGAAAGAGAAGGGAGAGTAGGTCGGAGATACCCAGCAAAGAAGAAGGGCAGAGGGAGCGGGTGTGGTGCGCACCATGTGCCTTCGAAGGACCGAGGGCACCAGCATGGCCCAGGTGAATCCGGTTCAGAGGGTCCCAGTGAACCAGACCCGGATACGTCAGACGAATGGCTGCCGTCTGTTTCGTCTGACACCGACACAGCCTCATCGCCGGAGCGGGAGCCAGATCGCTCCGATAATGGACGTGACAGAGGTAAGAATTAACCCCCATTCAGTCCTTGTTACATGAACACCATTTTCCTCCAGTTGTATTATGGGCACCTGTTGCTAATCATTATGGTAATTATGTGTTACAGGTGGTGGGTCCAGCAGGGCCCCCATCCCTCCTCGTGGTGGAGGACAAAGAAAGAAAGGTGTGTCAGCTAGGGGCTGGGACCACGACCAGGACCAGGACCAGGGCTGGTGTCAAGCCGGCTGGGAACCCCTGGGGTTGGCGTTTACTGCAACACCGGGCCCTCAGAACGCTGCGGCGGACTTAGACTCCAATGAGCCGGCCGATTACCTAGACCTGTTTGTGACAGATGAGCTGCTGCAGCATATTCGCGCTCAGACCAACTTGTATGCTCGTCAGTACTTTGAAGCCAACCCTGAGGCGCTACCACACAGCAGAGGTAATGCCTGGAAGCCAGTGTCAGTCCCAGAACTGAAAACATTCTTTGCACTGAGTTTCCTCACTGGCTACATCAAAAAGCCAAGCCTTGACTTATACTGGAGTGTAGAGGAAATAGATGCAACACCATATTTCAGCCAGACAATGTCCAGGAACAGATTTCAAATTATATGGCGGTTCCTCCATTTCAATAACAATGCCACACAAAATACTGCTGATAAAATGTACAAAGTCCGCCCAGTGTTAGATTATCTTGTTGGGAAATGCAAAGAACTGTACCAGCCAGGAGAAAACATTTGCATTGATGAGGGCATGATGCAGTGGCGGGGGCGCCTATCGTTCCGAGTGTATAACCCACAAAAGCCGGTGAAGTATGGTATAAAATCGTACATTCTGTGTGACTCTGCGACAGGGTACTGCTTCAACTTGCGGCCTTATGTGGGTGAAGGTAGTACTCTGCCAGAGATAGTGTTCTCTCTGCTTGATCGTCTCCAGGGTCATGGTTATACTGTCTACATGGACAATTTCTATAATTCTGTGTCCCTGTGCGAACGCTTACTGAGAGCACAGACAAACGTCTGTGGAACCCTCAGGAAAAACAGGGGAGAGCCATTGATCATCCGGGATATCAAAAAGTCTGACCTGGGGGCAGGGGAACGAATTGTGCGGCACAACGGGCGCATGATGGTGGTAGCTTGGCAGGACAAACGAATCGTGAAGATGGTGACAACCTGCCACCAAGACAGAATGGAAGGGGTTGATGTGTGGCAGAGGGGGCAGAGACATAAAGTGACCCAGTTTAAACCAGTGTGTGTGATCGCCTACAACTCCAACATGAATGGCGTGGATAAACTGGACCAGAATGTGGCCTACTACCCCTTCATAAGGAGGTCCCTAAACTGGTCAAAGAAGTTTGTGGCTTACATGTTCCAAATTGCCATGTTTAACGCATATGTTCTTTATAGGGCCAGAAATCCACAACAATGTAAGTCACTTTTGGAGTTCACACGCAGGGTCGTGAGGATGTGGTCAGGGAAGCAGCATGGGGTGCTGGAGGCGGAGACGGCCCAGGCAGACGAAGCACACAATCCCAGAGCACCGTACAACATGGACCCTGAAAGTAGGCTGGATGGCAACATGGCGAGGCACAGGCTGGAAAAGCTGATGCCCACCCCCAACAAGACCAGGCCAACACGGAGGTGTCGTGTCTGTGCGCGCAGCGGCCGCCGCAGTGAGACCAGGATGTGGTGTGTTTCCTGCCGTGTGGCGTTACATGCAGGACATTGTTTTACAGCATATCACACACAGAGAAATAGTACACTGACTAGGGCATGTTTATGAATAAATGACTGTTTTTCTATCAAACACCTTGTTTTATGTGTTGTTTTTGTTGTTTCATAGAAGTCTACACTTTCTGTGTTCATAAAGTCATAAAACTCAATATTCTTTGGTTCTAAAAAAATCACTCAAGATTCTCCAAAACTGCTGGCACTGTGAGGCTGGCTGTTCAGAAAATAGCTGGCAGTGAATGAGTTAAAAGCCTAATTAATAATGATAATAAAAATAAAGTTAAGTATATAACATATTATATAACATTATAATATAATAAAAGTATGGCACCCATCAAAATAAAGTGTAGACTGGTAATTTCGATTTGACGCCGAAACACGTCAATGGCAGTGAATGAGTAAATGTTAGTTTAGCAAAAGGAACAGGACTCCATTAACAGGCGAATGAATCACAATCCATTCCAAATGTTGGATATAATGTACATACATTAACAAAATACACATCCTTAAGCCTCACTATTTTTAGACATTTTAATCTGGAAATGTTACACATACTGTGTTGTTAAAATATTAGAAAAAAACCTAAACATATTCCACCCTGTGATTCAGTTTTAGCTCCGAGCTAAGAGTGTGACAAAATCCTACGTTTAAATACTTTGGTTAAACGTAACTTGTATATTTTACCAAAAAAATACACAAAATTCAAGAGTAAACACCGGCTCATTTTAAACTTTGTGGATGTATTTTCATCACTAACATTTCTAGGATGTAATATTTGTGTGAAAATATGAAATTCTTACATCTGTTGTCAATGTAGGGTTATCTGTTGCCATTTTGAAGTTCTGCAGTAGAATCTCAGCAGGGGCCTGTAAAATTGCTCTGACAGCACTCAGCAGAGATGTGAGGAGAGCCACCAGGCTTTGGCTGCAGCACATTTCACACAAGGAAATTTTCTTCAACTGTGTATATCGTCCAGAAAAACAGTACGAAACGCAGCCACTTGGAAAAAGCTGATTGCTTAATATGCTTACACAAGTGCGGAGGAAATTCCTCATTCGTCATTACAGTGGGATGTGTAAGCGATAAACAAACCACAAACAGAGCGACATTAAGACTGCGGCACAACAGTACTCCTAGTTATCTTTGTACCGCAGCAGCATTGTTGTCGGCTATCAGGGTCAGTGTGCAGTACTGTGAATGAGTAAACACTGTCATGATCACACACTGTGGTCATCTGATATGGCAAACCCAGAGGGGAGCACAGCAATCTCTCTCTGAAGGGAGGCTTACTACTCCAATTCTGCTGGTTTTACAGACAGAAAATGTAAAAAGGGAGGGAAAGTAATGGTTGAGTGATATGTACACAAAGTCTAGGGCTATGTTCAGACTGCAGGCCTTAATGCACAAGTCATGATCTTTGGTGAAATTCTATGTGTTCGTTATATTACACATTAAATGTAGTTTCTATCACTTTTGAGTATGAACTGAATGTGACCCTGAAATGACTCACATGTACAAAAGAGGTCCTGACATAATACGTGTCCATGTTTTTATGAAAGTGACAGAATTGTGACATTTGTCACATTTCAATGACATTAAAAGTTGGATAAATGCAACCTGGACATTCGGACTAAAATAACATTGCAAAATATCAGGTTTAGGACCACATATGAAAGTGGACTGGGTCAGACATTTTTAATGATTTGGTGCTGTTCAAACTAGATACAAGTCATATATGGGCAAAAAAAAAAATTGGATTTTGGTCGCTCTTGCCTGCAGTCTAAACATAGCCTGCCACATGAGATGGCTCTATCAAAGACAACGAGCCTGTTCACATGAATAATAAAACTCTGATCATTACCCAATGTTTGGAGATTATTCTACTGTACTGATCATGTTAAGAGAATAAGCCGATATGATTTTTCAGATATTAACACTAATCCGATTATGAGATTTCAGATTAACATACCTGGATTTCTCTCCAATATTCCCATGTTTTCATGCATGTATACTTATATTCTAATGCATTTTGTTTGTTTATATCTATCTGTGTAAAAATAAAAAAAAATTATAGAAGACAGAAGTGATGTAGGTAATGTAAGCAAAAGATAAATGAGAAAGTCTACAGTCACTATGTATTTATGTGTATACTCCAATAATCTACTTAAACATGTAAACCAAGGGTTTTAGATTATTTCTGAATCGCATGCAAACACATCAGATTTGACTACATTTATCTACTTGTTGCAAAGTTTTAATAGTATCCCTACATCAAAAGACAAAAACAGGCTTGTGATGGAAAGAATTGTCAGCGCTGGAGACTAACTGTTTGCACTGGTGCACCTAACTTTTTTTTCTTAGGTGCACCAGCACAAATGTTAGGTGTAGCCAAATTCTTCAGTGCATTTAACAATTCTTCATTGCATTTAACACAGCAGTTGTACATGTTAATTTTTTATTTATTTTTTTTAAATTGTTGTCCATACAGACAATATTGATTTGTAAATGATCAACAATTTTGATAACATAAAGTTATTTACTTGGAGCACAGCTCTACAAGAAAGATTAAAACTTACTGAAAAGTGCTAATGCTAAAAATGCTTCACTGGGCTGAAAATTTGAACAAACATCTCAAGATATATACATAAAAAAAAAAAATTATTAAAAAAAAAACAAAGACCAAGGAAATGACATGTTTTGGAATTTTTTAAATAAATATTTGCCTATATTGGACACATCATGATGCAACAGCTTTCCAGATGCCTCCGTATTACTTTAGCTAGCTAGCTAACCGGACATTAGGCAATCCAGTAGATGATGCTGTGTGAGTCTATGGAGTTGGGCGACCAATGAAATTACTTCGGGGAGTGGTCTATGTAAATCAATCTGTCAACATCCTAGGAAAAAAAATTATCTCGCACACAGTGCAGCCGTCTGCATATAGATGATGCAAGTGTTGACAACTAATTAGAACGTTATTAGAACATATTTGCAGTTGGTTACTGCTACGCTGCCCAGAAAGTCCTGACATGTTTTCACTTTAAGTACACCATCAAATGGATAATCAGTGAGTAGCCAATGCAAGTATGTATTGACAACTAATTAGAATTTAATTAGAATGTACTCTGTGACGCGCACGACTCTCAGCTCTCATGCACGACTATGTACAATCCAAACCACGTCCATCTGCATGAACTGGCAAACTAGTGAGTCTCGTCTCTTGTTGATCACCCGGAGACTTGTAGAGTTGCAGACTTTTTTGTCCCAAGGGCTAGTCGCACCGGTGCGACCTAAAAAATTTTTAGTCGTACTTTTGAGAAATTAGGTCGCACTCTAGAGCCCTGATTATGCTCGTGTACCTCCGCCGAGTCCAACCACAAACTGGACTATTATTTGTATCCTGAACTTTGTGTTAAATCCACCCACATATTAAAATAATTTTAGTGGTAAATGGTTGGTAGTGTCATAAGTCGCTTTGGCACTGCACTGTTTTCATCTGTATTTAGTCACTGCCATTTCCTGTTGGTGAACCAAAGTGCTTAGGAGTACACCGATTCAAATAGATGCTGAGCTGGATGAACTGCATCGTGCTGGAAGAAAAGGGAAAAAAAAAAAGTCTGCACACTGGGGGAGCAGAGATTTCAATAAAAGGCCTTTCAGAGCTGATAATAATCTCTAAAGTACTTTTCCGATAAATGTTTTGTAGGTTAAGTGTGCAGACGTCTTGTGTATAACGCAGTCTGTTTTCAGAAGTGCTTTTTCCAGACAGTGAGAAATTTCATCACAATAGCAGTGCATCAAGACAGTGGAAAGGGCTCTTTGTTTTTAGGACATTCCTACACTAATCTTATAGTATTTGAATAAACACAATTAAAGATGAAAATTAAACAGACTTTTCTAACTCCTTTTATAGATTTGATTAAAAGGTGTCATTTTGCTGAAAACCACTTTACCATGTACCTTTGGGAATCTGAATGGTCAACTCGAGTTAACAACACATGCTGCGTTTACTGTGTGGTGTGTCACCTCCACTGGCTGTATTTCCCATTCATAGAAATCAACAGAGAAACCAGTGACTCAGAAAAAGCCTGTCCACTACACGTCATGAGGACATTGGCGTCACCCACGTGGGGTTAAGCCCATCCCCCATTGCAGTTGGAATCTGATGGGTCACCCCGACTTACCAACACATGCTGCCTTTGACAGTGGTTTGTCAAAGTAGCATTAGCATTAGCATCTACAAGAGAAGACAGCGCCACAGTAGCTGATGCACAAACTTGAAAAAAATGGCGGATCAAACTGGTTCATGTGCTCTCTGTGGAAACAAAGCAGTGTTTTTTTTTCCTGCACGTTTTCAAAAACAAGCGACAGCTACTCTGGGAAGGTAAAGACACACAGAGCCAGAGGGGAGGGGGGAGTGTTCCTTCACGCATTCATTCTCTGAGCCAATCAGAGACGCTTAATTACCGCATCATGGACATGTATCAGGAAGTACCGTGAACTCCAGTCATTTTTCTACGCTCCAAAAAATTTAAAAAGCAGACAATGCATTCAATAACAATGGAGAACACAGCAATATTCATGAAATAACCATGGAATGACTCCTTTAAGGTATGATCTAACCCCCCCTTTTTTTTCCTTGTTTTGTTTGTATTGTATTTAGGTACGTATTTATTTTTTCGTATGTTTTTACTACCCTAAATCATCATTGTACAATTATTACTTGTTATCACTACATCTATTTTGTTTTGCTTCGTTTGCATTTCTATTTGAAAAATGTCTATAAAGTATTAAAAAGAAACACGCCCAATCTGCAAGAGCTAAACATTTACCCTGTAAGAGTCAGTGCCACTGCATGTGTCCATCACTTTTACAGAATCATCCACGTGTAACACACCATCTCACTGACAACAATGACGCAATGATAAGGAGCCAGTTTATAAATGTGATATGACATTCAAACTGATTTAACATATAAAAAAAACAGTATTAGATAGTTCAGCCTAATTACCAAAGTCACAGGGACAATAACATTGTGTTTTTTTTTCACCCATGACAACGAGGGACCAACAAAGTCATGTCCTCTATAGTGTATATTGAGAACTGTAATGACATACGGCAGTGTTTACATAAAAGGCACATGATGGGGTTTTTTTTGGTTTGTTTTATTTAGTGTGGAGAAGGAAAAAAAATCAGATTCAGAGAAATGAAACTATATATTATGCAAAGTATAGTGCCTCCCATAGTTCTCATAGTGTAAATAAAATATGAGAGCACTCTTTCCCAATGTTCATGGTTTTATCTCTTAGCATTGCAGTCATGCATTAAAAAAATTTTGTGTTTCATTTTGCTTTAGGTTGTATTTTTACTGTAATCTGCAGAAACTAAAGGATGGGAAACGTGGAGAATGCCTAAATGATTTGCATATCTCAGAAGTCATTAACCCCAGCATTGGAATTGATTGCAGTCGACAATGCTCACAACTTAGCGTGGAAGAATTTGTTTAAACCAGCTAACGAGGAGGGTACATACAACTAAAATAAAATAAAAGCATAGCGTGCTGATGTAAAGAACTTGGCCGCGTGCACCGAAGCCACATAATTTAGTGCTCTGAAGTCTTCAAAGAGCTCAGTTAAGTGCAATGTTAAACTCGGAGTCAACCTGTACACCAAATATTGTGGGGGTCCTGGGGGAGGCTAGGGGCTGCTCTGCCAGGTGCAGCACATACCAGCCTCTGGGCATGACTGTGACGACTCCCACAGCAGCTCCACTGGGGCTGCACTCCACTCTGATGCCCCATACCACCCTCCTGTCCTTAAGGGAACTGAGGGATTACACATAACCTCACAGTGTGTTGTTTGGTCATGCACTGCGTAAGTGTCTCATGTATACAGTACAATAGTCTTGATTAATGAACCTGCAGAAGCAGAGCCACAGCCAGCGCTAAAGTAAGTGTGCTCACTTAAAAACAAGTCTTTTACTTGTAGCTTAGCGCCGTTTTAACAAGCAGCCAGTGCAACATCAAAGGGGAAGAGCCAAGGGCTCTTCCCTGATCACTTGTGCTGTTTGTTTTTTCTCAAACAGGAGAAAACAGTATTACGGTTAGTCAATACTGACACTTATTAGTGGTTTCATTGTTTGAAAAAAAAACTGGATTAAGCCTTTGTTGGGTTTCCTTTGTTGTCAGAGGACACCACAATAAAGAAATACTGTCTCCCTGAAATTACATTCATATATAAATAAATTGCAACTCCAAAAATTATATTATACAGAAACAAAACATAAGGCTGTCTGCACTGACAGTACAGAGGAGTCAACAGTAGGTCTAGGATTCTTAGATGCGTCCAAACAAATGTATAAGAGGTTGTGTCCCTTGGCCCCCATCGAATTTACACACATGATGCCTCACAAACAGCTGGACAGTCTGTTTCCAATATAAGCACAAGTGTAACTTGGACTAAAGAATGAAACGATTTAGATTTTAGTGGATTTAGTGTCCATTGCTGTGACACCTAATGTCTATAATTGTAGTTAGGTTTATTGGTGCATTGCTGATTATGATGTTCACTGATGATAATTAGTTAATTCAGATGATTAGATCAAACTCATCTGTAGAAAATAATATCAGCTGATTCGTCTGTAAGAAAAACTATTGGTCGTCATCTGTTATATCAGGTCTTATTTTAACTACATCTTCAAAAGTACTCTTTTGATGTACTTTTTATACATCACATATATTACTTAAGAGACAAGCGCACATTTAAATGATGGAAAACTTTTCCAGCATTGACAGTAATTATTATGTATTAACATTATTTTTTATATCAACTGTCAAAACCGGTTACAAGATATTTTACAAGCTGCTCTGCTACTAACAACTAGAGCCAATTACCTGTGGAGCTTAGATTTGCCCCAAATGTAGGTATTTAATCCAGGCTCAAAACATTTCTTTTAAATCAAAGTTTCAGACGATGATGCAAGTATAGCGATACGTGACTGAGATTAAAGGGTCTGGTGTTTGAGAAACTGGGCATAACTAACAGGCTAAAGAAGAAATAAACCCCATTATCAGTACAAGGATGTTGAATATTTTTGAAGCCTTTGTTAAAAATATTATCTACCTGTAAGTATGTTCCCATGCACTGAGAAACTCAAAATGAGTGCGTTGACTTTCCCCAGAAATCAGAGTTTACACACACTGAAGAAATTCTCCAAGACACTAGGTGGCGCTACACACCCTTTTCACATTAGCATGCTTCCGGTTGGCACCATAGAAGAAGAACAATAACTAAACTAATGCGGCAGATTTTAAGCAGAAATAGTAGAAGGACAATAACACCCAGAGAAAATATGGGACAAAACAATGCAGCAGCTCAGTATATTTCGTAGGTACTGTTACACTCCAATTTACTACATGTAAAATACATGTTGTCATGTTGCGTCTCTGGTCACTTCCGGAAGAGGGCGTGGCCATGCCAGTCTTAATCGAGCTAAGGTTGGGTGGCGTTTACATGCACAGAGAAATTGGATTGTATTTGCATTATCTGACTTGGTTAGTCCGACTTGTTAAACTCCAGTTAATAGTCTGTTTGAGGTGTATACATGGCTCTTAAAACATACATTTTATGTCATCATCATGGACATAAAATGTATGTTTTAAAAGGAAAAGGAAATTATGACATACTGTATAGACTGAGGCTGAGGGAGGAGGTATACGAAAGACGCTGGGAAAAGTGGGTGTTTTATTTTTTCTTAGTTTCTTTGTTTTGGATACAAGTTCTTTTTTCCTTTTCTGTTTTGCTTTTTAATCCCCTTTTGAGTGTGTTAACATGTAATATTTTCATTTTTTTTCCCCACAGGCCAACTTTCATTATTCTTTTTTGTTTGCTTTTGGTTTCCAAAAAAATAAAGTTAAAAAAAAAACATTTTGAATTTCTCTAAGTGCTGTCTCTCTCTCCCTCCCTCTCTCCCCCTGTCACATACCAGAGACACTTTGCAGGTGTTAAACTGTGCTCAGATCGGTCAAACAACTTAAGATGCATGAAATAAATGAATAAATGTAAACATCGCCAAAAAACTCACCTATATAGAAAATGTTACGGTGGAAGTAAACGGGGTTGACACATAATGAGGTTATTTCATTATTTTATGCACAAAAAAGTATTGATTCAGCTATTCACTTGTATTCATCTGTTTAACTTGTGCAGATTATAAAAAAATAATGTAAGTGCACAGTGAAATATATTTCTTTTTTTTTTCTTTTTTTTTTTTAAGTAAATGGGAGATTGTTTTTTTTTTTAAGTGAGATGTGAATAAGGTAGACAGTTAGTGGTTGTACAAAATTATTATTCACAGTCACGGCATGAAACATTGTTGAGAAATTTAGAGGTAGAACATTTGAAACCTGTCATGGGTAGGAAAAACAAAACCAAAAAAAAAATCAAATCAATGACGAGAAAAGTTATGTAAAAACCATGTGACCTCAAAGAAACTCAATGAAATGTCATGTGTTCCAATGCTTTTCTCCATATAGTGTATGTATGCTCAACATAATCATTAATTATTCTTGCTAAAGGCAATTTCTGATAGGCAAAAATATTGAATCCCTTTAGGAAACCTGAAGCTGAAGTCCCAAACCCCAAAGCACTACTAGTTTTAACTCAACAATTGCACTGTTGATAGCTATGTGTAGAAACAGGAGAGCTCATATTGAGGTTTAGGAGGAAAAAATACCAGGGCATTATTAATAAACCCCAGAAAAAGCTCTTTCGTTGCCTAAACCTCAAATCCAGGATGAAAGATATGAGCTTAGTGGGTTAAGTTTGCTTTATTTTTCTTGTGTTTGAACAGCACAGACTCACCTGTAACATGCCTATTTGTTTTCCAGCGCTCTTTGAATAAAAATCCTTGATGTATCCGCAGCTTTTACATTTAGCTTGTGTGATCCCTGGGATGAATCGAAAACCTCTACAGCGTACTTGTTCATATGCATCGAAGCCTCCGTCATTGTCTTGAACCTGAATAGTAATAAGTGGACGGACCACACAAGAGACTAAAGATGGAGGAGGAGAACGTGGAGATTTTTAATCCATAGATCAGATATTAATTCACTGATTGGCATAATATGTCATAATCTGGGGTGGGTAGAGTAGCCAAAAATTATACTCAAATCACTTAAAAAATATATATATATATATATATTATTCAAGTACAAGTAAAAAGTAGTCATCCAAATAAATAAATATAATAAAATAAATAAATAAATAAAAGTTAAAAAAAAAAAAAGATTACTCAAGTATTGAATACTTCTGAAGAAACATCATGTTTATTGTTCTTTTAAATTAAACAATGAATAAATTGAAGGCTGAAATAAAATATTAAAAATACATATGGGAATATTACAGTTATACCTGGTAACCCTAATTCTGAGACTTTAACCGTTCTAGTCGAAATTAACTGCAAATAAACGTAATGAGTGGAATGTACGTCATTGTTATCAGAGTAAAAGTACTTCATTACTGTACTTAAGTAGATTTTTTAGGTATCTGTACTTTAGTATTTATTTTTCTGGCAACTTTTTACTTTTACTTCCTACATTTTTGCATGAATATCTGTACTTTATACTTATTACATTTATATAAATATCTGTACTTTATACTCATTACATTTATATAAATATCTGTACTTTATACTCATTACATTTATATAAATATCTGTACTTTATACTCATTACATTTATATAAATATCTGTACTTTATACTCTTTACATTTATATAAATATCTGTACTTTATACTCTTTACATTTATATAAATATCTGTACTTTATACTCATTACATTTATATAAATACCTGTACTTTATACTCATTACATTTATATAAATATCTGTACTTTATACTCATTACATTTATATAAATATCTGTACTTTATACTCTTTACATTCTCAGAATAGACATAAAATAAAAATCAGTGGAGGATAGGAACTGTGACTTTATATATTATAGTTATACGACTATTATCGCACAATTTTGACTTTTTCTCTTAAAATTATGCATTTTTTAATCTCATATTTGTATTTTTTTTTAAATGTCATAATGACTTTTTATCTCAATTGTGACTTTTTTTCCAAAATTTCCAGCCCATTTCCACAAAACTGAGTACTGTGACCCCATCAAACACATTATCGACGCAGTAACTCCACTTTTAAATGCTTTATTTTACATACTTTTGAAACTTTTCTGATTTTTCCTGGTTAAATAAGTATTATTGCATTCATGGCAAGAAAAAAGGGGCAAAAAAAATCCAGTTTTACTTTTGTACTTTATTACACTTGTAAAATTGTACTTTTTTACATTTAGGTACTTTTACCAGAGTATTTTTTACACACCAGTAGCTGTACTTCTACTTAACTACAAAATGTAAGTACTTTGACCACCTCTGATTGTTATAGAGTAGAGGGGATATTTCTTCCTCATTAATATACTCAAGTAAAAGTAAAAAAAAGTATGTACAACTTATGTAAAAACTTCCTTAAATAAAAGTAACAGAGCAAATGCAATGCCTTACTACCCACCTCTGGTCACACGGAACACAGTTGAAATAATGATCATACAGTAATAAGATGAAAAAGCATCCTTAAAGATAGAATATACTTCAAATTTAACAACAGTGTGGTGAGAAACATCAATGACATTTAAGGCGAACTTTGAACACGGACTTCTCTTAATAACAACTGCATTTATTGCAATGTTCTCGATGTCCTCAGACATTCATTATATTCCTGGGTTATATACAGTACAAGAACAAACGCATCGCAGTATTCACCCGTGAGCCAAAAAAAAGCAAAGAAAAGCTAAACATATGTGACTTTTAATAAGTTCAGCCTTGACAAACAAAACCACATTCCTAAGCCAAATGTGGAGAAGTGTTTTAGCCTGACAGCATAATGTCTTTTCTCCCTCTATCTCATACAGCTTCTCATTAATTGCTTATATCTCTGCATCTTTCAGAGCTAGTGGAGGAGGGGAGGGGGGGGGCGTTCTCATGTAACCAGTTTGGTTGGCATGGTTCCTTGGCAGTAGACCCTTCCGTCAGTCAGTCAGTCAGTCTTGTAATGTCAACATCCTCAGTAATTATTCATCCTACTTTCAGAAAGCACTGAGACACGCTGCGTCTGGATAAAAAAACAAAAAAAAACAAAAAAAAAAAAACAGCACCCACGGCTCGTCTGACTTCGCCGTTTTAGTATTGAATGTTTAAGTTCTAATTTTTAATGATTTCTATGTTGTTGTTTTTTCTCTCTCTCTCTTTTTTTTTTTTTTTTTTTTTGCAAAGCAGCACTTTTGAGGGTCCACTGCCTCCTGCTTTAACCGCATGAACGCGTATACGCTGAAAATACACACAATTATACTGCAGAAAAAGAAGATTCACAAGTCTCCCAGTTATGTCCTCCTAGGGTTTTTACTGCTCAGCTCAACGTGTCCTCATACCTTTACGGAAGGTCAATTGTCCATGAGTCCTGAAAGTGTTATGTAAGGATGAGCAGCTGCAGATTGGCTCTTCTACTGCCTCTATATAACAATGGATGAGGGCCCCTGCAGGCAGCAACTGCACCTGATTGTCCTCAGGCTTTTTGCACTGAACTTCCCTCACTGTCTGCTCTAACCTGTCACTATCTTGTTATTGACAGTGCGCCTCTTTTATTCGTAGAAATGTCATCGTGTGGCCTTACTTCTGCATCTAATGTGTCTAGGTATGCATGTTTAACCCCTGATGCGTCAGCGCTGACCTGTTCTGAACGGGTGGTTAAGTTTAAGAATGTTATTTTACTCATAATTTTGTTCATGGAACTGATGTACAGGTGTCAAAAAGCAACTGATTTAGAAAAAGAAAAAGCCCAAACTAAAATTACTGGAACCAAATTACAAAACTAGTCTTTTTTTTTTTTTTTTTAACTTCATTTTGTTTTGGGTTTTTTTTTTTGCATTTTTTGTGTTATTTCTTGTTTTGTGAATGTTTAAGAAATTGTATTTAATATTTAATTTACTGCATTTCTGATTGGATACTTGTTTGTTTTGTGTTATGATGGAATGTTTTGTTATACTTTTTTGAGTTATCCAACTGGATCCTTAATTTAATTGCATGGTGTGATTGTTTTTGTAGCCTGGAAGTGAACAGCTGAGTTAATTTTTGTTTCCTCTCTCTAAATTAATTAGTGTAAATTGACTGTTAAAAAGGTATGTGTCAACCTTTTCAGTCTGGCGCCCAAAATATATTTCATGGAAAAGACTTCTACACTACAAGATAAAAGATAAGAAGAAAGTTAAGGGAAAAAAATGTTGAATTTTATTGGGGAATATGGAATCTTCTTAAGTTTTATCCTAAGACAAAAGTACCAGTTAAGAACTATTTTTTTCTTAAAGCTTTGTGAATCCAGCCCCAGCTTCATATGTAAATTCTTACCTTCATTAACGCTGGATTATTTTGACACAAAACCACCTTAGAAAAGTAGCTTCAGTAATGATGTGTTGAACATCTTATTTCTAAATGTTGTATGTCTCTTCCCTTCTGGAAATGCTTTGCTCGAGAGGTTCGAACCTCGGTGCAAGAGTGACGAATAACATTGATAAATTAAAAAGTTCCGATGAGTTCAATTCATTACAGTTTATTTTTCTAAGGATATTTCAATTAAATTTGTACAGATAAATAAAAAGCAGACAAATTAAAGCTACACCTACCTAAACAACACTCTATAACATAAGGCACCATATAGGTCCACTAGCATTA
Source organism: Siphamia tubifer (assembly GCA_020466265.1). Lineage (NCBI taxonomy): Eukaryota > Metazoa > Chordata > Actinopteri > Kurtiformes > Apogonidae > Siphamia > Siphamia tubifer. The sequence continues at coordinate 10,028,334 of CM035796.1, forward strand.
TGGTATTTTGAAACAGCTAACAATTAACACTATAAAATACACTACAATTACCATAACAACATTTTACAAACTATCATTATCAGAAAAAAGTTAGTCTCAATAATAACTAATGGTTCATATTTGACATGACATCATTGACTTTGCAGGGAAATAACAGCTTGCTTTAAATTTTGTTATATTTTAGTTGAAAAGGTACTATGCATGCTATGAAAATGCACTTAAAATAACATATAAAAAACTAAGGAAGCATGTGGGCTTAACTAAAACAGTAATCTTAAATGTTAAAACATGATTTAAAACTACCAACCAGATTCATATAGAACTTCTTGCCTTCGAAAACTCTTATTATTTCGACACAAAACCACCTTAGACAAGTAGCTTCGGTAATGATGTGTTGAAAATCTTATTTCTAAATGGGCATGACTCATCTATTGTATGTCTCTTCCCTTCTGGAAAGACTTTGCTCCAGAGTTTGGAACATCGGTGCAGGGATTTGTTTCCATTCAGCCACAACAGCATTAGTGAGGTTACCCACTGATGTTAGGTGATAAGGCCTGGCTCTGTCAATATGCCGTTCACAAACTGGATGAATGGAGCCGAGGTCACAAAAAGGTATCATACAGCAGCACTGTCACATAGAAACACAGCGGAATTTATGGTGTAGTGCAACAAGGTTTCGAAACAGCATTGTGGAATTTGATTTCACTAATGTCCTGAAAAATGGACAATGGGAGGCTATTTTTGTTTCTGTCCTCTTCTGTAAAACACAAAAAATGTATCCTGAAGTAAACTGATCATGGAAGTGAAAGTGTTTTCCATGGCCAGCATAGTTAAAATGTGCATGAGAACACACAGGCCAGAGTGAGCTTCTTATTTATTTACATAATGAGCATCTAATCTAGTTCCACTCAGACGTCAAACATGGTCTGAAAGAGAAAAAAAAAAAAAAAAAAAAAAAACAGAAAAGACTGGAAAAAAAAACCTGAGTCTGGAAAATGATAGAATACTAAGGATGTGCTACTTAAATGATGCAAACTTTATTCTCTGGTGCATTTTAGCTCTTCTTGTGACGTGGTTAAAATGTTATACGCGACACTGTAATATTATCTTTTAGGAAAAAGCTTTAGTCTGAGCTGAATCAGAATCAGGAAGAGTTTTATTGCCATTGTTCATATAGTACACATGTAGTATACAACTAGGAATTTGTCTCGTGTAACGCTGCAACATTCAACATATAGTATATAAATTAAAAGAAAAAGAGGAAAAAAAAGAATTTTTATATGTATGTATATATATATATATATATATATATATATATATATATATATATATATATATATATATATATATATATATATTAGTACAAAAAAATATAAAAATGCTAAGCATGCACCAAGATAGAATAAGATAAAAATAAATATAGTAAAAATATAGTAAAAATATGGTAAAAATATGTAATGTGCAATTCTGTGGGGGCAATGTGCTCCGTCTATAATCACTGATTCCTTTGACTGATTTTCAAGAAACTGTTAAAAACTCTGGAACTCTGTGAATGTTTTAACAGATTGTATTTTTTTGTTGTTTGTGTTCATAAATCTATTTTAAGACCGTAAACTGTGCTTATAGGACATTATTGTTGCTGTCCTGGCCAGGTCTAGATAATAATAAAATAAAAATATATTTAAAAAATGCATAAAATACAAATATTCTACATATTATACATCTGTGGTTTGCAGAAATATACAATACCATGAGAGTCATCATGATGTTGACATTGGTGGGGACGTCATTTCAAGACTTCCTCACGAGAGACAGCAACAATAAATAAATAAGAACACGGCTAAAATAAAATAAACATCTCATATTGTTTTTGTCAACAAAAACTAAGAGACATTTTAGGAATGTTTTTTATTTCTTAAGCCATATTTGGTCTGTTTTTATTGGTCATCAATAAGTGCATTATATATTTAATTCTAGTTATCGTCATAAGACCCACATTTACGTCTAGTATAATCTCGTTTTTGTCACGTGATAAAGGTTCGTTGATGATAATATTTAGTCACTATAAGGTGAACTGTTAATGAATGGGTTTTTTTTTTAGATTCTTCATACATAAGGTGCACTGGATTATAAAGCGCATTAAGTGAAGTCAAGATCATTAGATAAAAAGTCAAAATCATAAGATGAAAAGTTAATATCATTAGATAAAAAGTCTAAATTATTAGATAAAGAGTTACAATTTTGAGAAAAAAGTGAAAATTATGGGATAAAAAAGTCAAATTATCAGATAAAAAGTCAAACTCATGAGATAAAAAGTTAAAATTCTTCAATAAAATGTCAAAATTATCAGATAAAAAGTCAAAATTATCAGATAAAAAGTCAAACTCATGAGATAAAAAGTTAAAATTCTTCAATAAAATGTCAAAATTATCAGATAAAAAGTCAAACTCATGAGATAAAAAGTTAAAATTCTTCAATAAAAAGTCAAAATTATCAGATAAAAAGTCAAAATTATCAGATAAAAAGTCAAAATTCCCAGTCACTAAGTACAACCAGAATGAATGCATACAGTATATAAGGCGCACTGTGGTTTTTGGAGGAAATTAAAGTCTTAAGGGTCACCATATAGTCCAGAAAATACAGTAACCTTTTGTTTCCCAAACGTCATGTAATACATACATCATCATGTTTGTTCAGGCCAACACTAGAACACAGTCCTTATGAGACAAACAAGACAAATTAACATATGTTACATTATGTTGAAAACTAATATATGCAAATTATTCTTTTTTGTGCACTTGTCCTTGACTGCCATCCTCCTTTCGTGATTCAGTTCAAGACTCCAACTGTGTATCCATTAACACTAAACCTGTTAAATATTCATCTTCAAACACATGTATGATGAATAAAACATGTTTTTTTTTTTAAATGCGTAGCTTTGACATCTTAACACATATGTGTTTTGTAAATTTGTAATGTCCTGCATTATTGAGCTTTGTGTGTGACACTGGTTTACACAACTCACCAGTCGTCGTGTGCGATGCATCACTTCCCCCTTTGCCTCGTCTTGCAGGACACCGTGGCTGGTCTGGTGGGACTGCGTTCACGTCAGCACAAATCGGTTGAGACATGTCAGCTGAAACACGTTAAAATATATATGAGTGTGTGTTTTAACGGCACACATGATTTATCACTTTTACTTGATTGCATTTTTTTTTTTAAACCTCTGCAAATTCATATCAACAAATATTTCACAGATTTTACACACTGCAAATGACTGAAAAGTGTGCAGAGGGTTTTTTTTTTTCCATTTTGTTCGATTATTTATAAACCCAGCTCCTCGACTGAGTCTGATATTATTTGAACTGTGTTATTCTTCCCTTTTTCTCCCCACTTTGATAAAAAAATAAAAAAAACACCGAGTTTAATCAAAACTTCTGAGACAAAAACCTTTAAAAAATAAAACAATAAATCATATTTACACAAGAACAATAAACACAAAATCAAGGCAAGTATTTGTATTCAACATTTCATTTACAAGTCATTTGAAGGTGCTTTACATAAAACATAAGAAAGTTAAAATGAAAAACTGTGTTAACATGCATAAAAAGTTATTGAAGGTAAAAAAATATAAAAACAAATTAAGAATTTCAGTAAAAGCTCCAGTGAACAGTAATGTTTTCAGACCTGATTTAAATTAACTGACAGTTTTTCTCAGACCTCAGGTAGTTTGTTCCACAGGTGAGGAGCAGAACAACTGAATGATGACGAACTTTATTTGGTTCTGATTTTGGGAACACACAGTAAACCTGTTCCTGATGACCTATGACCTCCTGGCTCTGGATGCTTCATAGGGAACCAGCAGGTCTAAGATGTATTTGGGTCCAAGGCTGTTTAGTTCTTTATAGACCAGGAGTTAAGAGTTTGAATTCTATCCTTTGACCCACAGGAAGACAATGTAAGGATTTGAGGACCGGTGTGATGTATGTAACAGGGGGGGCATGGTTGATACAAGTTGCGGTGGGTAAGTAGTACGGATTGAGGTCTGCGGTTGTGGTTTCATTGTGTTTTTTTTATTATTATTATTTTTATTATTCTATTTTACCTGATACAGGTATACCTCACCTTTGTACATTGTAGCTGGATTAGGCCCCGGGTGACCCCCTTGACCCTAGTGAGGATAAAGTGGGTTCAGATGAAGAGACAAAATTATTATTTTATTGTAAGTACCCTATACTTGGGCATATGTTATTGACCTTAAGTAACCATAGTTTAAGATAGTAAATTAAGTAAAAGTGACCAGTAAAACAGTTATTTTAAAAATAAAAAAAAAACACAAAATTGTTAGCATATTTTAAAAAACAAAAAAACAAAAATGGGAGTGGAAGTAATTTTGAGTAGGAGTGGGCAGGATGGGATTTTTTTTTTTTTTTTTTACTCTAGCCTGGGATTGGGATGGAATGGGATTTTGATCTCTGGGAGTGGGATGGGACGGGAGTGAAAATCCACACCTGTGTTATTTTCTATTACTACGGGCTATTTTTATGGCAAATTTCTTAAAAGCAGATTTCGCGGTTCGCATGCAGATGTACGACACACTGCAGGTTTTTTTTTCCAACAACTGTGCCAAACCTAGTATGTGATGTATGAAGTAGAATTCATCATAAAGAAATTATATTGAAAGGAAGAAAAATTATTTGCAAAAAAAAATAAACCAAACCACTTCTATCATGGAAATATGTGCATTTTTTTTCTCCAGTGTATGTTTTAAGTGAACCTACGTGACTCTCAAGCACAATATGAGTCCCTTTACCTACTTTCCTGTCATTTCACTACAGTAATGAACAATAATAAGGCACAAAGACCCAGATAATGATTATTGCATAAATAGCATTGACTGGATCTTTTACAACAAATGTTTTTTGAATGGGTTTTACATGGTCAAACAGTGGTACATATTACAATTCAATCAACTGTAATCAATGTCATGTTTATTGAAATACATTCTGGAGAAAACAGACCATAAGAGGTTATTATTTTCATTTATGCTCTCCAGATGGTTTGTTCTGTTATAAAAAGGTGAAATGATTCCTCGAGTAATTCGAATACATCTATTATAAAATATGATGAATTTTCTTTGCTTTGAGGAATTACTTATTTATTATAAAGCTCAAAGCATGACATTTCACACAGACTACGAAATGTGGCACAAGGCACTTATGTCACTCACACAAAGGAAGATGATGGAGGATGCGGACGTTTTCGGCAGAAGTAGAGGGAAGATGGAAGAAATGAGTGAAAACGACAACGATGAAGAATCACAAAAGTTCACACAGTAAGAAAATTTTGAAAATGTCAAAAGTGTGGAAAAATTTCAGACTGAACAGTAAAGCTGAGGGTAAATTATTATTATTATTATTATTATTATAAAATCAAGCAATTATTTTATCAATTACTTGAGTAATCTAACAACTAAGTGGATAATAAACTCAACTGAAACCAATAAATACAGAATGAGAACCTGCACCCAAACAAGGACCAGGTCCCCACGAGGACTGGGATGAAGACATAGTAAGTGTTAACTGAGGCAGAACACTTCAACAACGTAGTCATGTTCAAGTGAAGCACAAACCTCTTCTTTTTTTTTTGTCTTTTCATTTCTTGCTCCAGACTAATTCTGTCATTAACCACCATTTGTCCTCCTCATCCAACAACATGTTAGCTCATCTGACCACTAATTAGTCAGATGCTGCTGCTGTCAATCATTGTAGAAACATGTGCGGTGACAGACTTTTTTTTTTTTTCTCTCCTGCTGCTGCTGATCGCTCCAGGCCTACTGAACAGTAAGGTGAACATCGGTACAGAACATCTGTGATGTTCGACCATCTTCTCCAAAGACACACAGAATGGAGTAGAGGACTCAAGATTAAATAAAATGTGCATTATTCAAATAAATCATGTTAACAGTACTATACCTTACAAACATGACAATAACCCTGTAGAGCAGGGGTCTAAAAAAGGTTTCCGGGGCCACATTCAGCCAGATTTGATCTCCAATGGGCCGGACCAGTAACATTAAAACATAATAATCTATAAAAAATAATGACTCCAAATTTTTGTCATTGTTTTAGTGCAAAAAAAACCCAATTAAATTATGAAAACACTTTAAGGTACATTTTAACAATATTTTGCCTCAGTTTATCATTAGTCCATGTGTTTTATTATAGATCAGATAAACTAAAATAATAAACTACAAGTAAATTGTGTCTAATTTTCTTTAGACATTTGAGGTTGTTCACATTTGTTCAGATTATTCATATGTTATTGTTACAGGATAATTTGCAAATGGAAATATTTTCATAAATTAATGTCAGTTTTTCCTCTAAAATAAAAGGTACACATTTGATTTTGTCATCATTTATAGACAGAAAAAATCCAAGAAGAAAATATATCTCTTTTTTTTTGTTATTATACTCTTCATCTCAGGGGCTGCATTGGAAGGTTTGGTGGTCTGCATTTGACCCACGGCCCGCATGTTTGAGACCCCTGCTGTATAGGGCTAGCTTTCTGTATGAATGTGTGGCTCTTGATTAAGATTGTGACAAGCATAGATTTAAGTAGCAACCTGTGCACCCATGGTTCCTTTACCAAAAGCGCTGGCAAAAATGGGGCATTTCTCTTACTTTGTCACAGCCCACTTTTGGCAAAATATGGGTTTATCAAATTACAATCAAAGGGATTTTCAGTCGAGGACTCGAACACTAAAGTACCTAAAAGTTGAAGCCCTAAAAGCAAGCGTCTGTTTTATTGTTGGTTTTTTTTTCACAATTTGTCTGTGAGAGTGGGAGGTACAACAATGCCCTGAACCTCTGACTGCTGAAGGAGGGCAAACGCTCCACGAATGCACTGGTCCAGTTCTGCAGTCGTCCAGCAGCTGTCCACTCTGTCCAGCCTTCAACAGAAAACCCCACTAACTTTGTTTTAAAATGAAGGAGTAATAATAATAATGTAGTGGATTCGATTTCTATAGCGCTTTTCAAAGCACCCAAAGCGCTTTACATTAGTGAGCCATTATTAATTCACTCTCACATGCTCCCTCTGGTGGTGGTAAACTACATATCGTTAACCTCATACCATAATTGCCTCAGTCAATTTTTGGTCAAATTGACATTTTTGCATAACTTTACTCCCCTACCACTGCTGCATCATCCTGTCTTTCTGCCTATGTCATTGACCAATCAGAACACTCGTAAAAAACAAGTGCAAAAACATACCTGCCCAAGTCATTCATATGACTAAGGCAGTTTTGCTACCAGCTGTTTGAACTACGCAAAATGGCAGAAAAAATGCAAAATGTTCTCAGAAAAACTGCCTAAGTCAAAGGCATAATCTGCCTAAGTCAATTTTATTTCACAAAACAAATGATGTTGGGTTTTGTTCTTTTTCCATACTTGAATGTTCTGTGAAAAAAAAAAAATAAATCAATAAAAATATGGATGTGACTTTTAGAAAATGTGTTTTTTCTCATTTTTTTCTCAAAAATGACTATGGTATTATGGTATGAAGCTGACAATATGTAATTATAGTTGCACTGGGGCAGAGTGACAGAAGCGTGGCCTACAGCCCCTCTACGCATTCATACACCAGTGTGAGTGACAGTGGAGGCGAGAAGGGTGAAGTGTCTTGCCCAAGGACACAACGGACTGGCTAGGACAGAGTGGGAATCGAACCGCCAACCCTTCGGTTAATGGACAACCCACTCTAGAGCTCCTCTTTACAATTCTGTATTTCTTTTTTAAACACAACAACTTGCCCGGTGCAAAGTGACAACTGAACCATGACAACTTCATAAAGTCTGTTCGTAGTTTAGTTTAGTAACTGGTGTGGAAACAAAATTGAAACTTTGGAGGCCGCTTGCTGCTTCTCTATGTCTTTTTCTCCAGAGCTCCAATATGTGCTATAAGCTTTACCACAAAGCCTTCAAGCATTATCAGAAATGGCTTCAGTCATTCAACACCTCTATGTTCTGCACTAACAGTTCAGCTAATGCTAACTGCGTCATCCTTCTGCATTCACAGTTTTCTACTTTTATAACCGTCTTGTTCCTGAAGGACAGATTAGTATCCAGGCCCCGGCATGAACATTTAACTCCATACAGAACCAATTCATCCCTGCTTTACAAAGCCCTTAGTTTGGACTGAAACAATGCTCCTAAAAAAACATTTTGTACCTGTGTAGAAGGAAGAAGGACAACTCCAGCTAATTCATTTAACTCCAATAGTTCTTATTCTTTCTGCCAGTCCAGCTCCAGTCACAGTGTCCATTATTACCTTAACCTTATCAGTACATCCAGATTCATATAAATCTGGATGTACTGAACAATTCTGGATTTATATTTGGATCCATGCGATTGTTTTCTTTTGTTTTTCTCAGGGTTGAACCTGTGTGATCATCTTTTTTTTTATCATTTGCCACAAACAGAAAATGGAAACTAATACTTATAGAAAAAGTACAACTGATAGTGGAATAAAGTCATAGATACATAGTTTAAGGACTAAGTATGTTACACTACACTTCCCCTTAGTTTTCTGTAAAACCTCTCATCTTTTAGTCTGTCATAAAAGGAGTTGAATGGCACAGCCCTGGGCTCCCACTGAGGGCTGCCGAGTGGGCGATTCCCAGGCTGTGAGCTCACTGATACTCCACTACTGGTTCAAAATAAAAGATCTGGAAGAAGGACTTTGCAACTATTTTTCACTTTTAATGCTATAGGATGTGTGATAAGAGGATAAAATGAGTAGTTTGTCTGACATGATGAATTTGGAATTTATTTTTTTTGTACACTTGGACGGACAAACGGAGTTGCAGCCTCTGAAACTGACCACAATGAACATTTGACAAATACACAGTACCACAGTATGTGGTATTTGTATTTGTAATGTCAGTGATCCACCAGATTGCTGCATCCTCATTCTCACTCAACTGTTCTGTCCCGGACACCGTCATTAGCCTGGATGGGCTAAAATCTAAATCTAAATTTTTTCTTTAATGCATATTTCATACAAAATCGGTAAATTTTGATCATTTTTAAAGGGTTTGAGGGGTAGTATTGGGGGCCTTGGAACCAATTAGGCCTTTTACATCTATGACTATTTACAAAAAACTCACGGTACAAAAATACTTTTGGAACGAATTAATTTCATTAGTAGAGGCACATATATATATATATATATATATATATATATATATATATATATATATATATATATATATATATATATATATATATATATATATATATATATATATACATAGTAGTAAGTTGTTTTATCAGTTACTATAAATTGTCATCACAATGCATGAATTGCACTGCAGTGTGGTAAATTTCCATTTGGATGTAATAACAACCTGTTATCTTGAGAGGCGTTATTCCAAAATGAAAAAGAGTGTCTGTGCTCATCTTGTTGGATGTTTTGTTTGTGATTTAAATGAACTCAAAGAAATCAGATGTAGTCTTTACCTTTGGGATTAGATGATAAAAGTCCAAAGACCAATTGGGGATTGCAACTAAAATTACAGAATATTCTTTATTCTAAAGTGAATTAATGAAGGCACGGGATTTGTTTATGATAATGAGGAGTTGGTGTCCTGTTCTCTTCTTATTTTTGTATTTTATATAATTATTGTTCCAATTATAGCATCTAAAAGGAAGTCTGGCAACAGTATTATAAGTTCACCAATTCAAATTCTTGACTGTATTGCACTTATGAATCAGTTCACTCATGAATAACTTTGCAAAAGAAAATAAAAGAATAACAATGACATAAAATAGTAAAATAAACTGAGCATAGTAAAACACCATAAAGCTGTATAATAAACTAAAAGCAACGGAATATCAAAAGTACCATCAACTAACATTACAAAAATGTTTACATCCATAATGGTGGATTAGGTCACACTGATGGGCTTCTTTGATTGACTTTGTGTATACTTACATAAATAAAAAGGAAATAAAATCACTTATAAAATCATGTGACGTCAGTGTTGTAAGTTCATGCATTCGGTCTTTTTTAGTGCTGTGATTCAAGTGCTACTGTTTTTAATGGAAAACACTCCAAACATAACAATTAACAGCATAAGTCATACTACAGTTAAGAACATGGACAATTGTAAGAAGTATATGTAATGAATGGGTTTATTCAAATTCACATCTGCCTCTCCTCTCCTGAGAGTCCTTTTACAGCATTTGCATCATAAGAAAGCTCTTAAAGTTAAAAAAAGAAGAAAAAAAACGAAAAAAAAAAAAAACCACATGGTTACTTTGAAGTTCAATGACTTGAATTACGCTCATTCAGTAAGTAGAAAACCTTGGGGGAAAAAATATGTTAAAAGGGTATTACAAGATGGATACTGATTGTAAGTGGCTTTGGTTTTCCAATCATGCTGCGTATTCGTAACGTGTTATTCATCTTGTTAAAGGGAAATGTTAGTTATTTTTTTCTGTTGAGTCTACAATGTACCGGAAACTCAAGCAGCTAAAAGGATGTCTTATCTTATTTTTTACATTTGAAACATGCTGTAAATGTCTGTTGAAAAAAGGTGTTTGGTGTGTTTCTGTCTGATTCTGTTTGTTAATGTCAATGAACAGGAATCAGTGCAACTCCTCACATGGCTGCCCACACGGAAAGCTTCCCAGGCTCAATTCCAACTGAGCTGAACATAGACGGCCTGCAACCTCCGCTTGCTGACTGTTAATACTATGGCCTATACGTAGAAGGCACTGTCAAATCCGTGTATCATTCGTTCATTCATTTTTCAAAACGAAACCAAAAATTAAACGAAAAAACAACTTGTTTCTTCATTACCATATTTTTTGGATTATAAGTCACAGTTTTTTTCATAGTTTGGCCAGGGGTGCAACTTATACTCTGGTGCAACTTGCGTGTAAAATTATTAACACATTATTATATCATTTCACATGTTATTTTCACACTAAACCGCAAGAGGGCGCTCTATGCCTGTGTTGATAATTTCAACATTGCCGATAATTTATAAAAACAACTGAGAAGGGCTGAACAAAAAAATGGCACCGAAAAGAAAATCATATTCTGCTTATTACAAGCTGCAAATAGTGAAATATGGAGCCGAAAATGGTAATCGAGCAGCAGAAAGAAAGTTTGGAGTTAGCGAGAAACTTGTAAAGGACTGGCGAAAAGCGGAGGTTACTCTTACTGAAATGAAGAAAACAAAAAAAGCTAATCGCGGGCTAAAAGCTAGGTGGCCGCAGATAGAGGAACAAGTTGGCGCATGGGTGCTTAAACAACATGCTGCTGGGAGAGGTTTGTCAACAGTGCAGTTGCGTCTCCACGCCCAGGTAGTTGCCAAGGAGATGAATATAAATGACTTTGCAGTAGCACCTTCTTGGTGTTACCGCTTCATACATGCTTCACCCAAAAATGCGACTTATATATGTTTTTTTCCTTCTTTTGGCTGTTGCGACTTATAATCCAGAGCGACATATAATCCGAAAAATACGGTATTCGTTTCCAAAACTAAAATGAAAAAAAACGGATGACGATCCATTTTTCATTTTTGTGTTTAAATGAATAATGAAAAAAAAAGGATAACGGACATTTCCCGTTTTATCAAATTTTGATCTGAAGCAAGTTGAGTAAACAAACAGTGACAAAGACAGAAACCTATGTCCTATTTCGGTAAACTAAGAAGGTCATCCTAAGACCTGAAGATATGACCGTGGAGAAAATTAGTGTCATATTTCAGGTATGTTCTTTTTATAATAACGCACAAAAAATATTTATATGACAAGTGTTTATGTATATCTTGCATATGTGTACATCTTGTACTTACCTTATGTATTAATGACAGGATAATAGTTTCCAGTTCTGTCTCTTACATATGTAGTTTACACCCGAGTTGGTGTTGAGCACAGAATCTTCTCTCTGACATTTCGAGGATCTCTGAATTCCTAACTGCCGGAGCGTATTAGAAATCTCAGCATGTGTTTTTCCATTGCCAAACAGCTGTTTAATCATACCATAATGATCTTCAAGTCCGGTGGACATGTTTCTTTTGGTTGTTAAGATTCATTTCTGGCTTACTCAACTTGCTTCAGATCAAAATTCGATAAAACGGAAAACGGCTGTCATCCATTTTCTCCATTATTCATTTAAACACAAAAACAAAAAATGGATCATTATCCATTTTTTTCATTCTGGTTTTAGAAACAAATAATGAAGAAACTAGTTGTTTTTTCGTTGTCTTATTTTTAGTTTAATTTTGAAAAACGAATGAACAATTGATACACGGATTCTGTCAGATGATAGTTATATTAAAATCAACATTTCGCTACATATGAAAACCCCTCACCCACCTCTGTTTTGTATGTTCATGTGAAGGAGTAGTGTTATCTCAGGTATCAGTTAAATGGAAGGGAAGGGCTAAGGCAAGGGCCTCCCCTCCATCTTTAATTAATTTAATCTTTTTTTATAGATTTATTATTTCTTAAACATTTTAAATATCTTTATCTCTGTATGTGCTTAAATATTTTAAATGTATTTTTCTCCTCCAATACAGAGTGGCAGTGTTAAGTGTGGCCAAAAGCAGAATAATAATCTATTTTGGAGGTGGCAGAGTAAAATACGGCCACACAACAGGTGTCATTTGGTCATATAATATTTTAACCTGAACCAGATGGAAGCACAGCAGCTACATCTTTAAAGGGGGTATTTGCAGTATTTTTTATTATTTCTTTTAAATGACCTAGAGCAGGGGTGTCAAAGTCATTTCAGTTCAAGGGCCACATTAAGCCAAATTTGATCTGCAGAGGACCAGAGCAGTGAAATAATAACATAATAATATAAAATCTCCAAAGTTTCCTGTATGTTGTCAAGTGAAAAAAGCAAAGTTATGTGACGAAAATGTTTACATTCTATAAAACAATGCGAATAATATGAAGAAACTGAAATTTCTGAAGTAAACTATTTGCAGTTTTAACAATATCATGTAAATTACAATATACAGGTGTAAGACGTACATGTTTACAGATCACATTGGGATCAACAAAACATTTAATAACAGGCCAAATATTGGTAAACTTGGCCTTCAGACATTTCAAAAATGTTCATATTTATTCAGGTTACTATTTTCTTAAAGTGATTATTTTAGTGTAAATACAATGAAATGACATGAACATTTTTATATTCATAAAGAGAAACATTTGAAGCATTTTACTGACCTGACCCACTTGAGATGTGGAACCTGAACTAAAATTATTTATATCTTCAGTGTCATTTTTGCATTTCACAAACTCATCCCAGGGGCCAGACTGGACCGTTTGGAGGGCCGAATTTGGCCCCCAGGCCGCATGTTTGACACCTCTGACCTCCAGAGTTTTGAAACTGTACCTAAAATGCCAGTGTATTAGGTTAAAGAGAGACGATGTGAATTTACTCACACCAGTAGTCCAGGGAGCAGTATGTGAGTAGTGAGTACTGTGGAAAACTACTGCCATGAGACCTTTGACTGAAGTGTCAGGAAGTGAAGTGACCTTTTTGGAAAAGAACCACAAGGAAATAATGTTCATACTGTAATCAAACAAAGTAATAAAGTAATAACATCTTTCAGCACTGATGTTTTTACCACTGGACCCATTTGATAATGGGTTAGCTTTATGATGAGGCTTCTGAAGGTACAAAGTTATTATGTCGTGTTATTATTTTTGCTGACCATATTGATCAAGGGTTCAGACTAAACTGTAACAGTTCTTTAATGCAGCACAAACCATAGAGAAAACATCGGTGGTTTGTGGTATTAGTCGTTTCTATCTACACACAGAGCTAATATACTGTTAAATATAAACTGACACAGCATGTGGATACTATAAGTTACAATGGGCCAGATATACTAAGATCCTAATTTGCATGCACAGTCTAAAACACAGATGTCAAACATAAGGCCCGGGGGCCAAATCTGACCTGCCAAAGGGCCCAATGTGGGCCAAAGGATAAATAACAATTAAGATATTAATAGTGTAAAAAATATTTTAATTCAGGTTCTACATATGGAATAATTAGATCTCAATTAGGTCAGAGCAGTAAAATATGATCATAACTACCTAGAAATAATGAAAACTGCAGAATGTAATGTAAAAAAATCATGAAAATCTTTATATTAACAAACCATCCTTTTACAAAAACCTGAATAAATACCTGAACAAATATGAACCACCTGAAACATCTGAAGAAAAATGTAATTGTACAAATATTCTGCCTGTTACTAAATGTTTAGTGTATTTGTAATTGAAAAAGTTGTTCTGCATGTGTGCAAATGACAAACTGATAGAGTGAGGCAAAAAAAGGTTAAAATTGTACTTGTTTTTCTGAAGGTCCATACAGACAGAGGGACAGAAAATTAACAATGAACTGATGACAATACTCTGCAGTGAAGGATGAGGATACAAACTAGTGCAGTACTAAACAAGGCAGTAAAAGACAGCAGACCACCGCCAAAGCTTGATATGACGTCACAACGCGGCGTGATCGAGCCATAGGTATTGACCCATCTGATGTGCGAAGGTGAGACAATGCAAATAAAAAAAAAATCACGAGATTCTATCTTGTCTGAATCCTTTGACCTTCATGGCTCAATATCTAATGCCTCATCGTTTATCATTCCTAAAAGTTTCTTCCAAAATCCGTTCAGAACATTTTGCGTAATCCAGTCAGACAAATTAACCTGAATTTAATACCTCCTTGGCGGAGGTAAGAAATATTTGTTGCAATAGCACCACCTGAATGAATAGAGATGTAAAAATCCTGTATATTGTCTGAGTATACAGTCAATAGAACATGGTTAATGCAGTCTCTATGGTAACGACCTGCTCTGATGCACAAAGCCACACATGAGATCTCCCACCATAACCTGCAAGCCTGACAAAAAAAATGCAAAGATTTGGCACACAGAGGCTACGCAACAATGCAAAAACATGTAAAGTAAGAGAAAAGAAAATTGAACTCAACTTTTTCACCTATTCATGTTTAAGTGAAGGCACCTCATACACAGCAGAGACTGTCAAGGTAATAAATGTTCGTAATTGAAATGGTTTTCAAGATCATTTCAGCATTTAATTACCTATGTTTACATTCTGAGAGCATTCATGTAATATACTTTGATATATTTCTCTCAGACTTCTTAAGCAAATAAAGAGACGGAAGGAAAAAAGGCTAGACATTTTCTTCTCAGGTTGAAGGATTTCCATGCATTGTCTACAGTCGGGGAAGCAAAGCAAGGTTACAGCTCTCATTTGATTGATTGTAGGGGTCACTGGGGTTAAAAAAATATATGGCCCATAAGGCATATATATTAAATGACATATGTTATGATTGCAGCACAGTTATGCAAACAGCTTGAAAGGCCTGTCATGATAATTTATTTGGATCATGTTATTTTCTTGTATAGCTTCATTTCAAGGTATTAAGAGAGTATGTGGATGCATATCAAATGAGGCAGGCTATAAATATGGAATAACATCGATGATAATTACCAAAAGGTCATAAATCTCGATGTGGTCCTCACTCCAACATCCGGAATCGAGCAGTGTTGATTTCAGCAGCCTGATATTTCAATCATGCCCCATCTATTGGAGGATTATGGAAATATTACCAAACCATTTGGTTACAAATGTCAATTATGATTGCAAACTGTTTTTCATTAATGATGCAGAAATGCCTGTATCTGACTGTGGCACAAAATAACTACAAAGGTGTCAGACTGATTGGCATGCAAATGATCTGGATGCAAAGAAATGCACTTGATTAGATCAATAGGAGAAATTCTTTGGGAAATATTGTTTGGATGCCAGGTGGATTACGTGTGTTGTTGATCAGAAAGTATACTTTAATTACCCTGTTCTGTTCAACAATTTCTCCAAATCCACTGTGGATATCCAGCAATTCATGTACTTTCCCTTAGCTTTTTGATATTCTTAAGTAACTGCTTTCAACAATCAGCACTTATACAGCTTTAATAAAACACAGTATTGGGTAAGACTGTACTGAGTGTCTGAAAAGCTTTTGTCATGCGTCTCATTAACATGCTTTACCATTGCATGGCTCCTCTGTTATTTTCCTGTGAAGCAAGTTTGACACGTTTTGAAACGTGCTATAAAAATAAAAATAAAGTTTGTTATCTACAGCATTGTGCAAAGATGGCATTTAAATTTTATTTATTTATTTCTTTTGCAGTGTTGAAATTAACATTTGTCAGTTTCTTTTCTTCAGATACAAGAAACTAGAAAAGTAAAGAATTGATGTCACTTTTTGTCACCGTTTGTTTTTATAACCCTCAAATTTCATTTCATCTACATCAGGGGTCTCATACATGTGGCCCAGGGTCCAACTGCAGCCTACCAACGGTTGCACTGTGGCACCTGGGATGAATTTGTAAAGGTAAATAGTTCCACAGTCAAGGCTGTGGAACTAATTTTAGTTCAACTTCCACATACAGACTAGGGATGTGACTTTTGGTCACTGGAAACTATTTTAATATTATTTGAAAATCAAACATATTTCATTACACCCAATCAAATCAGGCTGAATGTGGCTCTTGAAAGAGATGCCTGATCTATATGATCAACAAATTAAATAATAGTAAAATAGTAAAATAGTAAAATACTTGATTTTCATTGGAGAAAAAAACTAAACATGGGTGATAATATCAGGGCTAGTGTCAGGTGATGAATTAGCTAAGAAAGGTTAAGGTAGGTTGGTTGGTACTGTAGGTAGGTTGGTAAGTCACAGTTCAGTCTAAGCTGCCCTAGGAGCTAGAATGCTGGGGGAAGTACACACTGAGTTCTGTTTTTGTCACTTTTATAACCTATCATACATACCAAGTCTGTTCATGGCTAGTCACCTGGTGACCCCCTCCCTTGCCTCTCTGGTGTCTGGACCAGCCCCCCCTCATTTATGAATGGACGTTCATCTATAGCCTGTCCCTCCATGGGAGTGGATCTCTCCTTCAGTGTGGTTCTCCTCAAGATTTCTTCTTTTTCCCACTGGGTTTTGAAGTTTTTTCTTGCCGAGAAGGGGGGTTTAAGGACAAGTGATGCTTGGGACTTTTCATATGTCTCTGTATTTTATTGTGTTTTTGTAAAGCCCTGTGAGACGACTTAGTTGTGATTTGGGGCTTTATAAATAAAATGTAATTATGAATTAGGTAGGTAGGTAGGTAGGTAGGTAGGCAGACAGGTAGGTAGGTAGGGTAACATATATAGTATCTGCTTTTTGATTAATGACATGATGTGTTGGTTGAATAGCTGTTCCACTCCAGATGGATGTTTTTTGTTCCTACGCTCAGTTGACGAATCAGTGCATGTCTGTATGTTTCAGACTGTGCTGCGTTTCTATAATGTGAATGTAAAATGGATTTGTTTAGAATGAAACGTCTCCACTGCCATATAAAGTATTGCCATGACATTAACAGAGGATGAGTTCTGGGCTAAATAGATTTACAGCGCTATCTTTTAAGTATGTCACATAATAAAATAAGAAAGAAAACATTGGAACATGACAGCTATGAGAGGTCACCATATCATCATTGTATGTCAGCAGTGAGCAAGAAAGATGTATTCTCCATCATAGTTTAGATTTTTCTAGCGTCTTTTCTCCTTTTTCTTTTTTTCCCTGTCAGGGAAATATTTCATGAAAATATTTGAGATTGTGTAAAATTTCAAAATGTGTAAAAATGTATTATTTACATGACATTATATCTGTGTTGTGGAACAAATCAGAGATGGGGAAGGGAATAGCTAGTTATTATTTAAAGGCTACCTATAGTATAGTATACTGTGTCATGAATATCACAAAGGTATAAAATGTGTCTTTCTCAGCTTTAAAATAAGCATGATGCTGTGAGAAGTGTTCACTTTTATCTGTGTTAATTCACAGGTTCATGGTAAATCCATCCATGAAACACACAAAGTGTTGTTCTGGTTTAACTTTATCAAACGCTTACGGCAGCGGCTGAATGCGAAAAGAGACCTGGCTCATGTTGTGACAAATTTCATTATGTGTTCACGTCCATGAAGAGTCTATTTGCTCAGTGAGAATGGTCACTATGTAAACAGATGCAGTATTATTACCCATGAACCACACAACATACTTCATTTCAATGAGCCTTTGTCTCACCTTACTACTGTCTAGTGTTTCCATGTAGTTGATTTCTTAAAGTATGTTATTTTTGTGTGGTTAGTTTTGCTTATTTTACTTTTTCTTTTTAACCCAGAAAGACCCAGTGCTACTTTTATTTCAGTTCTAAATTAAATTTCCTCTATATCTAACCGATTACTTGCATTTATTTATATTGTTCTCTGTATTTTAGACATATACAACCTTTATTGTTATTCACGTATACACAATGCGTGTACATAGAATAAAATTCCATTGCTTTTGGCTTGGGGCAAAAGTCTAATATATAGTGCAAAGTGGTTTAATAAATAATGTGAAATACTACAACATTATTAAAAATGTATGTACATATGTGGAAAAATACCACAGTGATTTAAAATCAGTAACAGGGATAAAAAAAAAAAAGCAGCAGTGATTACTAATTATTTTGTATTTTATCAGTATAAATTATGTGTTTTCCAATATTTCATTTACTAATCAAATATATAAAAAAGCTCACATTAAAGTTGAGGGTTATTAGAAACAGAAAAAAAAGAAAAGTGACTTAAAACATTTTGCAAAGATAACATTATAAGAACATAAAAGCATGTTTCTCCATTCACCATCATGGATCCAATGGGTTTTACAGGTGAATTAACATTGTAGAAGATGGCAGTGTTTCCATGGTAACGACAAAGCCTCTGAACATCCAAATGGGTCATATCTGATGTCCGTGGAAAGATGAAAAACTACTGTTTTACACCAATTATTTACATTGATTGATATGATTGGATGAAACTGTTTACATCAGTAGATGTTTTTGCTCAATGGTGGATGCTTGGGTCTTTATGGGTTAATTCCATTAATTGAAATCTACTGAAATAGTGTTTATTCACTTTGCTCACAGCAGCCGATCAGGAACAGTTGGAAACATCAGAGGCTAACAATGAAATACATATAATTATATTTAAGTACAATTTTCAGTCATTTGAAGTGTACTATAGTATTTCTTTTATTTTCACTGCCAACATTTGGAATATTTCCCATATTTGTGACAAGTTAGCTACTATTATTTGGCATCACTGCACATTTTCCTAAATGGACCAGATGATAACATAGCAAAAATACGATTCCTTGTTCTATCCATCGCACTACAAATTTAATAAGATTAAAAAATGACGTAAAAGACACACAAAGACATGACAGATAAGAAAAAGAGACTGGACCACAGAGAAAAACGTGTCATGATGTTTCAAGTCATAATGTTTTTGACACAGCTAAGTGATTTTGCACATCATAGACAAAATTATTTAATTAATTTTCAGTACTTTAAACATGCTCTCTGAATCTAAAGTGGTTTTATGCTTCTGTCAGTAGATATGTGGTATAATGTGTAGTGAGATATGTACATATACAGCAACCCCATCATCATCACTGCAGTACAGGGCTGACTTCAAATATTCATATTATTGCTACAGTATTCTTCTGCCATTACAAAAGGAGTGTATTTATGTCTGAGCTCCGTACTGAGACTTTATCCACCGAGATGTTGATTCCACACATTTATGTTAATGCATGGCTTAGTCTTTACCCATAACCCCGTGCACAACCCAGTGTCACTCATGTGTCAAAAACTGACACCCTGACCAAGCCTCAGCCTTTGCACAAGGTCTCCCTCAGCCTCTTGGTCAGATGCAATGGGCTTAAACCTGTCTGTGGCAATATGAGACCCTTAGAGCGCTGACCCGAACCCATAAAACGCTGCAGGTGGGTTAACGCTAAAGTGAATGGATGATGGGATCAGTTGCTCTGGGTGTTTCATGTTGCCACGGACAGGGTAGAAGATGCTGAGGGAGACGCTGAGCATCAGAAACTGAGGCATGGTGTTGGTCAGGGTGTTGGTTTTGGATGCACTGGGAGTGGGAATGTGTTGACCTACACAGACTGTGCATGCATTTTTTAGAAAGCTTATGGCTGGATGTGTTTGCATACTAAAACATGGTGTAACTAGTCTTATCAACATATGCAAGTTAAGTACTACTGCTGTTCAAATATTACAATTTTTAATCGGATTAATCACATGGTTGCTGTGGATTCATTTAAATTCATCATATTTTTCTCCTTTATATGACTCTCAGAATTGTCTCACTATAAAATATTTTATTGCACCTCATCACTGAGGCATGATTTATTTATTTATTTTGGTTTCCCCCGTAATTTTAAACCTGTCTTGTCCTTCGTCCATAACAGCAGAATGTTAGCTGTTGAACTTATTAGCTTTGCCAAGAGGGATTTCATAATGTGTATGAGGCTCGGCTTGGTATGCCACTGACTTTATTATGAGTTTTGATAAACCACATTTCGATGCTGAATCTGACAAGGGAGGACATGGGGGGGGGCTGGGCAAAAAAATAGGAAATAAACAAGTGAAAAAAGTGAATACATGTGCGTGCGTTTCACATGTTTGTCACAAAATAGCTGAAGTGCTAGCTGAAAAGCTATGAAAAGCTACTTCCTACAGAGTGTACATAATGATTGGGGGAAGGGGGGGGGGGGGGGTCTTATACTCAAATTTCCCATCCAGGACCGATCCAGTGTGTGGTTGGTTCTGCTCCCTGTCACTACCAGATCAACTGAAATTGGCCAAACTGCCCAAAATTGTTATGGGAACACCTGAATTTGGAAAAAAACACTCAAATATCGATAAGTTTTTACACTTTCATGAGGTCCTTTTTCAGATGTTTTAATATTCTAATATGTCGCAAAAGCGCAATGGAAACACTTTTTTCCACAATTTTACGTAACAGGACGTGACGTACATGGCCACATGACCACTTCTCTCGGAGTGAAAATGGCACAATACGCCTGGACAGAGGAGGAGACGGAGACTTTTTTCAAAATAATTCACGAGAAAACCATAACTGCCATTTTAGAGACAGCAAACAGCAGAGAAATGCAACATGGAAGGGTCCATCTTCCAGCAGTGAAATCTTGCAGGATGATATGTTACGAGAGTTATGACGCTCCTGCCTAGAACAAACGTCAATGGAAACACGCTTAAAGCTTAAATATACTTTAGGAATATCGCTATTATTTTGGAAACACAGCTACTATGTGGCCAATGGGTTAATTACAATCAGATGAATCATGACGATGGATAAATGTGCTTTAATTTTGACACAGTGTGAATACAGGCGTTATAAAGTAGAAACATAAGAGCAGAGGATGCCATAAAAAGTGTCGGACCCTCCTCTTCACTGAACACAGACAGATTCTGCCTCCCTCTCTAGACCAAAACAAAAGCTAATCTTCTGGGGATCACTGTAAGAAATTCTCCTTGTAGTGAAAAACCTATTGCTGCATTCTGCCTCTGTTGCCCGCCCTAGTTTGTTTGTGCTTTTTTCTTTTTTTTTTTTTTTCTGGAGCTGGAAAGCTGGAAAAGGCCACTTGAACTGTCTGTAGACTAAGGGGAACACACAGAGGAGCAGCTTGACAGTTGTCCTGTGTAATATAATTCAGTCAACTCGTGATCCCCTCCCAAATGTCAACAGTTTGACTGGACCAAATAAATAAATTATCACAAAGAAATCATTAAGGTGCGAAGCGACACTTGTGGGAAAAGGAGGGAAGTGCTCCTTAAGGGTAAACAAACCAAACCCAAACACTGACTGCACCTGGTGCAATAGGACTCCTTCCACTGGTGTACCCCGTGGTTAAGGTTTTACTTACACTGCATTTCAAAACAACTCTCTGATGTAACACACACAAGAAAGTTTCTACTTTAATCTCTAAAACTTGTTCTATATCATTTTTAATGCATCTTATGTTCCTGAAAAAGCTATAGGTGTGGTAGAAGCAGCATTCAGAGCACACCCTGAAGTAAAAGTATTTGTAATACACCAAGAAAACACTAGCTAAAATGAGGGGTTTTTTTTGACTTGAGGTGTTTATTAGACCCTTTAACAATATCCAAACAAAACATTTAGCCAAATCATTCTCTTTACAGAATATTTTTGTGGAACGTTTGATACATTGGGCATTTTTATGAAGCATCTTATAGACCGGCAGTATCAAATTTGACACACACATTAAGTATAGTATGAACAATCAATTATCAAGTAACTATGCATTGTTTCAATACATGAGGCACTTATTTTTTAAAATAAATAATGCAGTTTAAATATTGTTATTAACATAACTTTATAAAGTTATGTTCATAATTAGGTAAGAGTAACAGACTCAAAAAAAAATGTTTTTCTCCAGAAACATTACCACCCTGAACATAACCCACACCATCTGTGACAGATAATCACTGTGCAATCAACCCAGTGAACCCATACTATATGCAATTAATAATCTTATAACCCCATGCAATTCTCATCATCATATGTAGATATAAATTATACATATACAGTTCCATACACGAGGTAAATATATCATTCTCTTACAGGACCCAATGTTTATTTATATATATATATATATATATATATATATATATATATATATATATATATATATATATATATATATATATATATATATATATATATATATATGGCTGGATGGGTGGATGGATGTGTGTGTATGCATAGTAATGCCACTGTATTGGGGAGAAGCTCCAATTTTGTTATACATTTAAATGTACAATAACAATAAAGGGCATCCTATTCTAAAATTACCAAAGGGTTTCCTGAAAAAAACAAACCAAAACGTGAACAATTTAACGATCACAACCATATTAAAAAAAAGTAAGAAAAAAAAAAAAAAAAAAAAGGCCTTTCTATTGGCTGCAGTGGGATGGTAGTCCATCAGGGGGTCAAATATTGGGTTATATTATATACACCAGTATTGATCTTGATAAGAAAGAGGACTCAGAATTTAGGAGAGCAAATAGTGATGTTTTTTTAGCCCAATCTGAAACTTTTTTTTTTTTTTTTTATGATTAGTTTTGCCGATACCGATCCCATCCGATACAATTTATTATGAAATGTGTAATCCTGAATATTGAACCTGTACAATGACGTTTTTGACTATTCGTATCTTTACTGTAAATTTGACACTTTCTAAATTCTACTGTGGGCCCAATTAGAATATTTATGCAGTTTTGGCCCGCAGACCGTATACACCAGGGTTTTTCAAATAGTAAGGCGGACCTCCCCAGCTGTCAGAGGACTTCAGCTGGGGACATCCTTTGTAGCAAATATGATACAAATGGTTTCATAGGATTAAACCCAGCATGTCTTTCTAGTGAAATATATTTAAAGTATGAACGGTCAAAGTAGACACTGTGCAGTAAAACGGTGCCAGTGACATTTTTTTGGGGGGGTGTTTTTTTTAATAGCTGTGCATGTTTTAGGCTGAGCTCATTTTAACTACTTTATATGCAGTTGGGTAGTTTAATCTACAGCAATGCATCATACAGTATGTCTGTGGTGTAACTGTCCTGTGAGAATCTGCTATCTCCTGGGTTTAGAAAAACAGGTCTTACAGCCACTCAAAGTGGGGCTGGAGTGCTTGAGGGTTTTTTTTTGCGTGTGTCACTGGGCAACATTTCCCTGTTTGACTTCAAGAATATTGTAATTAAAGTAGTTTTGATTTGGACCAAGATAAGAAATATGTAGAAGGAAGTGTATATTTACAAATTCAAATGGTTCACCCATAATTATGAGTTTTCCAGTTTTCAGGGAGAGAATTTTCAACCAAAAAACTGAAACATCACTATCAGAATAAAAACTAACATATTTTACTCTGGGGGAAGTTCATACAATGTCTAGTCAAAGCTGCAGGAGTCATAATAAAGTTTGAAAGTTTATAGGATATTGATGATATACATGAGGTATACTGCACATGTTGCTAATAATAATAATAACAATAATAATAACAATAATAATCATCATCATCATTATAATAATAATAATTGTTGTTGTTATTCATTTAAGAATAATTATAATACAGTTATGTGAAAAAGATGTAATTGTTTTACAAAATATGATATAAAGAATGAAAAAAAACAGTAGTCGTGTCTATAGAAACATTCACAGAATTGGTGATTATACAACCTCTCCTATTTGAAAAGATGTGAGCTGCTAAAACCTCCTGTTGCAATGTAGAGTTCCTAAATACTGAAGAAAAAGCCAGTACATGAGGGTACAATTCTTTTTCTTCTCTGACTATTGGGTCATTCCATGTCAAATCACCCAATTTTTTTTTTGACAAATTTAACCCTACACCCTCAGATTTTGATGAAACTTTGTCCTAGGGGTAAGTCTGGCAGGAAAAGATGATTCTCAATTTTTTATGTTGATCGGACAAACCGTTTCCGAGATATGGCTGCCAACATTCTGTCAATTTTAGCGATTTTTGACGATACCGCCATTATTCAAACTGCAATAACTTCTGAACTACTGGTCCAATTTTCATGAAATAGGTGTCATTCTGTCAGAAACCTTTTAAGGAATCCAAATCTTAAATCAATTTCAACATCTGACCACGTTTTTGAAAGGCTATGAAATGGACAAATTCACGTCAAGGTCACGTGATCCACAAGGTCAAATTCAAGGTCAAATATTTGATTTCAAGGTCATTACATGAAAACGTGGTCAGATGTTGAAATTGATTTAAATTCAGCAAAATCTTAGGGGGTAGGGGGGTAGGTAGGTCATGGAATGACCCTATTGTAATTAAATTAAATAAGAGTTGATTTTTGGCTTTTTGCCCATGTGACACAAAAGTATCGTAGTTCACTCCAGCTTTAAGTATCTCATTTCAGTAAAAGTACTTTTCAGGATCACAATAAACTTTCTTGTCCCCTTTTCCAAATTAGTTTTGGGCAACAGTGCCACACTTTGCTGCTTTCTCATTCCAACACCCACCATCTCAAACCCACTCAGTTGCTTTAACATCAACATAATCACAATTGAGGATTACATTCAGTTCAAATATTGCACGCTTCCCCCCAAAATACAATAAGTAAAATAAATATAATTAATAAAAGCTCATTTAAAAAGAGTGGATGTAATCCCATTCCTTAAATTAAAACTAAGAAATAATAAAAATGTAAAAAGCATTTAAATGCATAAGTACATACAGATAATAACCCGGTAGTGTAACGTATTATAATAAGGTCATGTAATAAGCATTAGTAAGTAGCAGTTGTTATAAGTGCTTAATAATAATATGTGGTTATAAACATTAGTAAGTACTTAATAAGGTTCTTATAATTCAATTCAATTTTATTTAGAATAATTTATAAGTGTTGTATCTTATAAATGCCTATAAAGCTCTTAGTGTGCTTACAACTATACAATAATGAAACTGTTAATGTGTAGTTATACACTTATGAAGCCATATTATGGTTAATGAGCACTTACATGAACCTTGATAAATACTTATTAATGCTTATCATGTGACCTTATTAAATAGCATTACTCATGGTGGTATTAAAAGCATAACCTTAGGCTATATATTTTCATAATTCAATCTGTAAAGGAATATTATTTCATATATATAAGAGAGTATAAAACACAATTTAAAGCGAAGGCCTCTTGTTACTTGACATTGCCTAAATATGTTTTTTCTTTAGTCACGGATGTCACACTCATTTCTTTCAAGAGCCACATCCAGCCCAATTTGAAGGACGACCCAGTAAAATAACATACCATGTAAATTCCACATTTTTCTTTTTCCTTTTATAGTGCAAAATGAAGACCATTAAATTCTGAAAAACATCTATCTTTACAAACTATCCAAACACAAAAAAACATGTGAATAAATATACCTGACATTTCTGAAAGCTCAATTTTGACAATATTATGCCTCAATTTATCATTTATCCATTTGAATTATGGAAAAGAAGCACCGGTTCAATAACTGGTAGAATAGTTTCAAAAATGCACTGTTTCAGTCACACACATATCTATATATATTAGAGCTGGGCAAAAAAATCGATTTCGATTTAAAATAGAGTTTTATGGCAAAATCGATTCATATTTTAGGAAAATCGTGCAATCCGATCCCCCCCCCCAACACACACATTTTTTTGCACTTTTTTTTCCTCACAAAAACAAAACCATGACCCAGGCTGGTTTCTGTAGTGTTTCACCCCAGGCCCCGCCTACGATCCTCTTCTTCTGCAGCACGGGGAGTAATATGGCAGCGTCCAGTGAGGAACACACGCTGACTCCTAAAAAGGTTCTAAAGGTTCAGTTGTGTTGAATCAGTTTGGGTTTTTAGGGTCTGACGAAGCCCAGCTACTGCCTCGTTGTAAGCTGTGTCTTCAGACTGTTGTTGTTGACGGTAGCGGTACGACCACTCTGTTCACATCTGAAGCGAAAGCATCCATTGGAGTGGGAGAAAAGCAAAACCCTTAGAAAAGCAGAGACTAGCGCTGCCAGCACTTCTTCAAATGTTCAACAAACACTGACTGAAAGCTTTTCTCGCGGCACACCTTATGATAAACATGGAGCACGATGGGGAGCGATAACAGACGCAATAACATCATATATCCAAAATATTGATAACATGTTCAGGTTTATTGAAGTAGCTTGATTGATAATTAGGTTTTGTTTTATTTTGTCCTTACAAAGTAAAAATGTTACTAGTTTTCTTTTTGTCTTACTTTTGCACTACTACGTTTTTTTTTTTTGCAATGTTTTTCATATAATGAGTATTAATGTATATTGTTTTAGTTGTTAAAATATTTTAAGCTTTCTTTTTTCCAACAAAATGTATCTTTTGCACTGTTTTTTTTTTTTTGCACTGTGTTTCCTGTAACAGTGGTGGATATGTCTCGACTTACTTCAGTTCATGTAGGCAAAGTCTCAGGTTGCAGTTGCACCTTTTGCACAACTGATTTATTATTTACAGTTATTTGTAGAAGTATTTTTGTTTTACATGTTATTTAATAAAAAAAAAAAAAAAAAAAAGAAGACGAAAGAAACCACGTTTCTAGTGTTTTCATTTTCATTTAGCCCACGTGGGAAAAAAAATCTTATTGTGAATCGTGAATCGAGTTTTTTGGGAAAAAATTGGAGATTTTTTGGGAAAAAATTTGAGCTTTTTTTAAAAGAGAAAATCACCCAGCCCTAATATATATATATATATATATATATATATATATATATATGAACCCTCACATTGGTACAAACATTGGAAGGTTGTGAGTGACATAGAAGTTTCTGTGGGTCTGTGTCTGTTCAGTTCAGTTCTTCTGAGAGACAGGAGACAACCGTGAATTATTACATTATTCCAGTGACACTGTGTCCGGCTGCACACGGTGCACGATACTGTTACTGGCTCCAAGTACACAGTCACTGTCAAACCATCCACATTCAGAAATTTACCAACCATAAGAAAACACAAGCAAAAGACAGGGCAGTGAACTACCACTCATTCCTCTCTGTTCCCCTAATGTTGGTTCAGTTCATATCACATAATAAACTTAAACTTTATGGTTCAGGGTGACCAGTGATATTTAATGAAAAATTTAAAGAGTTAACGGTAAAAAAAATAAAATTACCATCACAGTATATGTGTGCTTTGAATGTGATTCCATTGACGTTTGTTCTAGGTAGGAGCGTCACAACCGTCGTAAAAGATTTCACTGCTGGACGATGGACCTTTCCATGTCTTAATATCACACTGCATGTCTCTGCTGTTTGCCGTCTCTAAAATGTCAGTTATGTTTTTCTTGTAAATTACTTCCCGAAAAGTCTCCGTCTCCTCCTCTGTCCGTGTGTATCCCACCACTTTCACTCAGAGAAGAGATCATGTGACGTATAATTGCAGAAGAAGTGTAGCCATTGTGCTTTTGCGATATATTATAGCATTGACACGTCTGAAAAACTTAGTGTTCAGGCGTTTCCATTACCGTTTTTTTTTTTTATAGCGCTGTTTACATTTTGTGAATTTCCAAGGGCAATGGAAACGCAGCTACTATGTCATTGTAATAAAATATATTTGCAATTGTCCATCCTTTTTTATTGCCATTAGCGCATGTACGGATGAAATGGAACAAACAAAACAGGAAAAACAGGTGCAGTCGTCATAAGTCAATGTTCTGATGCTATCATGCTTATTCGACGTAAGCTCATCAGATGGTTATATGAAATCTCAGACTTGGATAGAGGGGGATCTGCTGGCTGACCTTCTAATATTACCCTTTATCTGTTCCTTATTCAAATATAACCTGTGTCTTTGAACCACATCGTACGGGACGAGCTCTATGGTTGACTTCCACTTTAATAACACTCCCCTTTGTCCTAAAATAGGAGCAGAGGCAATGATATCCTTTAGTGAGCAGACCGAATATCATCTTTTCACCACATCCAGCTCTCCACAGAATGTGTTTTCCTGATAGCACTGTGGTAAATGTGGAGACAATAGAAAGGATCAAAAACATGGATTAGATCTGCTGAGAGGGCTTTTTGTCAGCTTGTGAAATGTAAGATGAAGTCCCACCAATTTGTCCCACTCCATCCTGCGAGGAATTTGATCAGACAATGAAAACCAAAAAAATATATATGGCCAAAAATAATGAAGTTGTGTGTAACATGGCCCACTGTCTTCATTAGTGGATACTGATGGGAAAACTGTGAATCCTTTACTGAAACTACCTTTTAAAACTTGCTATTTGATCAGTTACTGGAGGACACATGTTTTGGCATTGTTATTCATTGACAAGTTTCTGGGACAATAGTTTTAAGATCATCTCATATATGTGTAGTAAAACGATATTACCTTCCCCATATCTCTCCATCTTTGGTATCCCACCCCCAGAGGTTACCGTAACCAAATGGCAAGCGAGGGCCATGGCTTTTGCCTAATTAATGGCGCGAAGGCTCATTCTTCTCCAATGGAAATCAGACAAACCTCCTTCATTTGACAACTGGATTAAGGAAATGCTCTCAATTCTACAGCTAGAAAAACTGAGATACAGTATAAATAAACATCGATAAAAGTTTTGGGTGATCTGGTCATCTTTCTTTCTTTGAGTGTCTTAAAACTTGAGTCCACAATGTAATGTAAAATGTGTCATTCACTGGTCATTGTATAAATCATAAGCAGTTTAAGGAGTGAAGAATATTAATGTACATCTTTATATGTTAATATGTATATTTATTTATGTTTTTATTATGTTATTATCATTGGTTTAGCACTTGTCATCTATATATTTATTTCATTTTAGAACTGTGTTATAAGGAATTAATTACATTTATGTACAGAGGTATTTTTTTTTATAATTTTGCTTGTGTGTCTGGGTGTGTGTGTGTGGGGGGGGGCTATATATGTGCTGTATTTTCTGTCTTGTAAAATGTAAAGCTACAAAACTATAAATAAAGTTTATTTTAAAAAATTGGTATTTTACTATGAGCTATTGTTGCAGAACAAGTAATGTCTGACTATTAGCTACTGTTGGACATGGAATATGTAACAAATATTCAAATTCATTGATAGCCACATAGATTATACAAGTTTTGACTGGGGTTGTCAAAATGAATCCATCATCTGATTAAAAATTTTAAACCAATTAACCCATCTACATATCTAGTGTATTTGGGGCAGTTTGTCCAAGTACAGTTCAGTTGATCGAGTAGTGACAGGCAGTTACACCAATGTTTAGAATCAGCTTGGTTGTCACTTGGAAATTACACTGATGAACATTTTATTGTTATTTTATAATTGTAACGCTCTGACTGGAACAATGCATTCCTTTCATCTGGGGCAGATGGGTTCATTTGGAAAATGTTTGATTGTCAAGTGGCTGTATGACTCATGCAACCTCACTTCTATTCCTGTCAAATGGAGTGGAAAACAGAGAGCTGCATAAAAAAACATCTCACACTGACAAAGGTCATGCATTTATTAACCCTTTACCCGGCAAGTGACTATTTTTGGTAATTTCTGCAGCTATTCCAAGACAGTGACAGAAGCTGTTACAGTGAGGACATCGAGTCAACAATATCAGGTCTAATGTGGTCCACAGGGTCTTTAAGGTCCACCTCTGTATGAACAGTGAGTGTACCTGCTTTGTTACGTACCATGAAGCAATGGTACTAATGTAAGAAATTATGTTAAAAGGGATAAAGTGGGTGTGGACAGAAGTCTGGACAAGCTTTATGTTGATCTAATGTTCTAAAAGTGATGTCTTAATGTTCTAAATACATGTTCCCATGTGTTTTTCAATTTCTTGTATTTTTTTTTTTTTGCCACTTCTAGGTAACGAACCAAATATGGCAACTTAAATTACCTTGATTTCCTACAGGACAATAAAAACAATCCAGCTGTCTATGCATGGTGCATGGACTAATGTCAACATAGTAATTGCCTCTATGTGCCAAGTTTAAAGTACATTCCAATAAAACTTATGTTTTAGACATGTAAAAATTTTGCCCATTATACGTAAATGGAGAGAACTTAGTTGTAATGTTCTTAAAGTGGTATTCTAATGTTCTAAGATATGTCTTTTCACCTTTGTATGTATATATGTATATATATATATATATATATATATATATATATATATATATATATATATATATATATAATAAAACATTTGAAATATTTCACAAAAGTAACATGGTCTTGTTTGGTACTCTAATAGCGTTAGTTATAAAGGGGTGATCAGAACCAAAAAGGTAAAGTACTATAAACTATAGTGTACTGTTTTGTACAAGAAGCTTTTAAATTATGTAATTATTAAACCAACATAATCGTGTTTGCTCTGCATTTATTTGACATCTTGAAAAATGAAAAAAAAATAAATAAATAAATCACAGTCTTACTCCGAAACAAAGCCAAAATTAGTTTGAACTGACACTCAGATGATTGCATTGATACTGACAATACTCCCAGCATTCAATGAGGCAAGAGAATGATGTCTTAATGTTATTGTTTCCATCTACTGAACATAGTTGCACTCCAGTGATGTTGGCTGCATCTCAGTGGGGGTTCGCCTTTACAGATAATTATAAGCCTGTTGTACAGTCGTTGCTTTTCTGAAATGTCTTGAAAAAAGTTTTAGGATTGCAGGGTCTTTTTTTCTGTAAATTGGGTTCTGCAGTTCATAATTTAATACTTTTTAGAGTTCAGATGACACATTCCCAGTTGTCAAATTAAATGTCAGCTTCACTGGTGCCTTTAACAGAGTGTCTTATTGCTTGTGCTACAGTATAGGAATGTCAACTTGGATTTAGTTTTATATTTTACTGTGAATTACTGTAGCTATGGCTTCATCTTTTGATGTAGTGGTGAGGGCTGCTCGATATTAGAAAAAATCAATATCACTATTTTTTTCTGTAAATATTGATATCACTTTTTTTTTAAAGAATCAGGGGCACTTTAATAACACCTGAGGCAAAGGGGCAAAATTTTTTGTGGCCCTTCATAGGCTACCGGGTATCGTTAAATGCAGAGGTGGAAGTACCTAAGTACAAGTACATCCTTTACTATACTTAAGTAGATTTTTTATGTATCTGTACTTTACTTAAGTATTTATTTTTCTTGCAACTTTTAACTTTTACTTCCTACATTTTTGTATAAATATCTGTACTTTATACTCTTTACATTCTCAGAATAGACTCATTACTTTTTCAAACTAGACAAATGTGACAGTGTGAATCAATAAATCAGAAATTGTGACTCAGCACATCAAGTTTAGACTTTTTATCTCATAATTTAGATATTTTATCTCATAATTCAGATTTTTTTTCTCATAAATTTGACTTTTTATGTCACTATTTAGATTTTTTTTAAGTCATAATGGTGATTTTTTTTAATCTCCTATTTATGACTTTTAAATTAAATGTCCTATCCATACCCACTAAACTCATCTATACAGTAACTCACTTTTAAAGGCTTTATTTTTTAGATATTTTTGACATTGTTCTGTTTTTTTCCCAGTTAAATAAATATTATTTCATCCAGAGCAAAAAAAAATGCAGTTTTAACAATTGAGAAGTTATACTTTTTTACTTTTACTTCAGTAAAACAGTTGAATCAGTACTTCTACTTTTACCAGAGTATTTTTTCACACAAGTAGCTGTACTTCAACTGAAGTACAGAATGTGAGTACTTTCACCAGCTCTGTTTAAATGCCTTTTACTTAAAATATTTATTGTAAAAGCTCATATTTTAGGCCCTATAGTCTACACACACACACACACACACACACACACACACACACACACACACACACACACACGACAATGAATAAGTCTTGTATGTATGGATTCTTTGTGTTGTCGGATACTGCTGTATGAAAGTTACTTGTGTTGTTTAATTACTTGCTCAAAATACATTTAAAAATTAAATTAAACGTAAGTGTGTGTTGTAAAGACACCAACATCAAACACGTACAATATACATGTAGAGACTAGAAAAGCACTCAGAGAGCAGACCTCCACCAAGGACCCATATTTATTGTATCATGCCTTTGACCAGTAAGCATTAGCATGTTAGTTTTAAGTAAGCTAGTTTTGTATGATATGAACGTTATGCACATGAGTTGTCTGGGTGTTAATGTTCATGTTAGTTCAAAAGACGCAAACAATAGCCTACCACTTGAGTAACTAAATCTAAATACAATATTTGAAAAAATTAAATATTTTTAAAAGCTCTACCTATAATGGTAGTTATATCAATAGTAACGTTTCAAAATGCAAAGTAACATATTTTGACGGAATAATGTGAATTTGTAGAGATTATTGTCAATTTTGGCTGCTGGTAGGTTTTGACTGGGGTGTCTATTTTGACAGAATAACGGCCCACGTAGCTTCAACAGGCACCAGGGGTCAGATGTAATGTCAGCAACCCACCAGACCCATCTTGAAACACAGTAGTCTAAGGCGCACGCGAGTCACAGGGTCTCCCAGAAACCCCATGTTGCAATGAAAGTGGTGGCCAGCGTGCGCGAGGCTGAGGTGGGATCCCAATCGGGCCGGGCGCACGCGGGCAGCAAAAGCAGTGGACCCTAACGGACCCAAATGGTACCGTTTAAAGTGCACAAAGTTTAAAAAAAGACCCGAGTCCGTCTACATTACGCAATAAACCCACCCTTTAGCCGAATGTACTTACCTAAATCATGACGCTAGCAACAGTTGCACGAGTTAAAACTAAAACGGACCCAAGTAAACATGCCTTACCTTAAAGCTGTCTTGATAGCAGGACGTCTCACAATTGTCCCAATTAAATCCACACAGTTTAACACACCCAACACGGCTTGCAAGCTGGATATGTCCGAATATTGTTCTGAGTCCATGAAGTATCAGCTGCAGGATTTGACTTGATGAATTCACCGCCACGCGCACCATTTTGTTGCCTTCACTGGCTCGTGTTCAGGAGAATATATTACCTGTGCGTGTGCCTTTCGGCAAATGACAAAAAAATGTTTTACAGCTACTGGTGTGAAAAATACTCTGGTAAAAGTAGAAGTACTGATTCATCTCCTTTATTGAAGTAAAAGTTAAAAAAAAAAAAAAAAAAAAAGTACAACTTCTCAATTACAATAAAGTAAAAAGGAAAACGGCATATTTATTTGCTATGGATGAAAATAATACGAGGCAGGAAAAAACAGAAAATGTAAACAAATATTTAAAACATTTAAATAAAAATAAAATAAGCATTTAAAATAGGGAGCCTAAGTCTCCGCCCCTTCCGGTCGGTCCACTGGGCCTAAGTTCGGAAAAATTTTACATGAGAGTGGATGAGGAGAAAATAATTATTTTCTGGTCCACTTTACTTTATGCCCTGAATCACACATTTGCTGTACTTCAATTAAAATCATAACCAATGATGTGCGTTTGGAGTTTCTTTGATACGTGTTTTGTGATTTATTAGCGTGTAAAAATATGTGATTATTTGGACTCTGTTTGGACTACATATCAGACGTCGCATAGCTGACGTCACAGCAGAATCTTTCCCTGCAAACTTTTCAAAACTGTATACCGCCTTTTCTATTTTTCATTTGTAAATACCTGTGTGCTTTGTGCCCCGGTGTAATCACAACATCATTTCCACATGTTCCCTCTACCGCTTCCCGGCTGACGAGAGCTTGTCCCGCATGCTGGCTCTCACTCGACCAACTATCTCTCCCCCGGAGTAGCTGCCACTTTCCACATGCCCCGATTTAAAGTGGTTTTCTCTACGTTTGATGCTCTTGCCTTCGTCCTTAAAGAAGGAGGTGAAGCTCGCCAAAGTCACAGCTATTTTCAAAGAGTTTGATGGTGAAGCTTGGTTGATGATGTCATATTTGTGAGACGAACGTTGTAGTCCATTACTTACTCTCACATAAAACCTAACGTAACTTTTGATGCCTGTCCAAAGTGAGTGCTTTCTCAATGTGGAAATGTATCTTTAAAATTCACAGACATCATATGTGAAACCCGTAGCACATTTCAAACGGGACCAGAAAATTACTTTTATCCCTCCATTGACTCGCGTTCATTTTTTATAGCACTTCGGTCCCATTGCCCGGAAATCGACCGGAAATATAACCGCGTCACTTAAACTCCCCTCTTTTAGGAAAAATTAAAAAGTCATAAATAGGAGATTTTTAAAAAACCCAGAAAAACACATATTATAAGATAGAAAAAATCTAAAACATGAGATTTAAAAATAAATAAATAAAAAGTCCAAATTATGAGAAAAAGCCCCTCAGAATTATGAGGGGAAAAAAAAAAAAAAAAAAATCTGAGGTAAAAAATTCACAATTATGAGATAAGAAAAAAGGCAAAATTATGATATAGTAAGTCACAATTTCTGATTAATGACTTATTTTTCATACTGTCACATTTGTCTAGTTTGAGAAACTAATGAGTCTATTGTGAGAATGTAAAGAGTATAAAGTACATGTATGTATATACATGTAAAGTGTATAAAGTACAGATATTTATGCAAAAATATAGGGAGTAAAAATAAAAAGTTACCAGAAAAATAAATACCCAAGTAAAGTACAGATACCTAAAAAAAACTACTGAAGTACAGTAAAGGAAGTACTTCTACTTAGTTACTTCCACCCCTGCTTGTAATTCAGCAGCAGGTCAAAACAATTTCTCAATAAACTGCAGTGTCATATAAACTACCCAGATATCAGTGGAGGTTCATTAGACAGTGTACTTTTACATTTTTCAAACCTGATCGGTGGATTAGTCAAAACATGTAATGTGTTTTTTCTTGGTTTAGCATTGTTAAACAGCCACAAATCCAAATGAGACACAAGTATAGCCTAATCCAAAAATCATGTCCTGTTGTCCCTTTGGAGATGTGTCTTTCACAGCAGAATCAAAGTAAACATGGATATTCACCCAAATGTCATGAATACATGCTCTGCTCCTTGTTCCCAGAGTGAATCACTATTCCCACTCCAACTGGTTGGACTACAACTAGTTGATTTCTCTCACAGCCATCACTGTCTCTGATACTCACACAGTTTTATAACTATCTCCACCTCATGTCAAGGCAGTAAATGTACCGATATCGTATATATATAAACATACCATATATATACACTGATCTGAGGTCATCATTATGTATATCCTGGGGGAAAATATGTCTAAATTTCTCTTTTATTATTAGGTCTAAAAAGATGGAAATATGCCATGTATCAAAATAAACCCAGTTTCATAGAAGCACCCACATCATACAGTTTATTACATATCATACTGTTCCTGTCTCTTACTGTTCATTCTGTTTATTGCTGACAGTTTTGCACAATGATATCTCACCTACCTCAGGCAGTTTTGCACATGCTGTTAACATTTACCTGGAACAGTTTGCGCAATTACCAGGTGTAGCATGTTTAGATAAATGCATATTTTTTTTCTTAATAGTAGTTTAGAAATAAGTAAGTACAGTAAGTATACATAGATATATTATAATAGTTTATAATTTTATGAAATACTTGACGACAGCAACTGACAGGTCTCTCCAAAAAGACCATCAAGAAGACTCAGCTTATGCATCTTATTCAGCTTATTCAGCTTCTCCAGCTTGTGCTTAATTTGCTACACTTTCATAGTTCCTGTCAGTGTCTATGACAGTGGCTTAATTAATAAACACAATGCAAAGGTGTGATCTGTAAATTCACGGAGGTTTATCCTCTTCCCACTTGGGAGGTTTAATTATATTTCTGCAACGCTACTATTTTGTACTAACCACTGCAATATAGTAATTTAGTAGAAAACACAGAGAAAACATGTTACATATCAGATTCTTGCTGTTTATTATTACAAAATAATACATAAAATTGGATTTTTAAGAAAATTAAAAAATATATGTCCTGTCCTCAGAATAGTCATTTTATCGACATGTAAACTCCGTATCCTTATTTAAACTGAATATAACATTAATTAGAAAAAAAATGTTTAGGGTTTTTTTTTTTTTTTCTTTTTAACAAAATATGGTGTCACACTTCCTATCACACATGTTTGTTATTGCTGAAATGTCAAATCCAAGTGTATAAATCAGTGTACGACCTGCAGTGGATACCTTTAGCTGACAGACTGGAGCAGTGTTAAGCACAAATCCACATACACTTGTCTGCAGTGACACAGTATTTAGTACTTCTGCCTACCCACAAGTGTCATGCTGGTTCTTCGATCGGCTCCTCCCTCCCCACCTTCTTCATTTTCACCTGTTACACACTGCACTGCTACGGTGCATCTTAATCTTAAGAAGCTCTTGGCTGCAGCCATGCAGTGCAGGATCATTGTCTCATTTTCCACACCCTCTCCATAACCCAGACTTCCATCTCTACTCAATGGACTCTAACCTCCCTGGGTTTTTCTTTGTTTTTTCTTACCTGTTTTTGTTAAATAAATGCGTTTCTTTCCCTCAGCACCACGCATTTGAGTCCATTTTTCCCCACCCCCAGGACAAGAATGTACTGAGTTCAACTTTTAATCAGACCAAAGCTTTCTGTATCTGTCCTCTGGTGTCTACCACCATTAAAAACAACTACATATGGGTTCATTCTCCTTATGTATCAGTCCTCCTGTTTGCACTATGGGCTCCACCACACCTTGATGAGGCAGCGCAGCAGCCACAGCGGGCGGCTCATGACACTGTGCTCCAGGACTAAGCATCACAGGGGGTCCTTTGTCCCCACAACCATCAGGCTTTATTTAATAGTGCAATAGTGAACAGGGGCCACTGACCAGGAGTCAGCCCAATCACTGACCCTACCCCATGACTGCAGCCCACTCTGCACCTTTGACTTTTAGCTTGTTTTATTCTAAATTGTTTTTTTGACTAGTTTTTGTTTCAGCTCCATCTATCTATCTATCTATCTATCTATCTATCTACTGAATATTGGTAAAATTCCACAAATATTTCAGGTTATTCACAATTTTTTTTGTAAAAGGCTAGTCTTTTTTCTACTTTATTTTACACTAAAATAGAAAGGAAATTTAGTTTAAGGTTGGTTTCCATTATTTCTAGGTTATTATGATAGTATTTTACTAATCACATCCACTTTAGATTGAATTGACATGAATGATAAATGATTGACTTGATTATTACAGTAATTATCTTCAGTGTAATTCTTGCATTTCACACATTCATCCCAGGGGCCAGACTGGACCCTTTGGCGGGCTGTATTTGGCCCCCGAACCTTATGTTTGACACCTGTGCATTAAAGGAAGGAAAAGGAAGGGGGGGAAAAAATCAAAAACTCCAGTTTTATAGCTGATATTGAAGCTGAATGAGTGTGTTACTTCCTTGTGGTAATATCTGTATCATAATCTCATTGTCTCATTATCACAGCTAAATGTTTTATTGCCCGTAATTAGTGAACAACTCAGTTGTCTGCGTTGAAAAAAAAAAGCTCCGAGGTTTCTTATTTAATTTAAACAGCTTATTCCTCTGTCCACAATAAATGTGAAAAAGAAAGGGGAAAAATATGGAATCCAAGTTTCCACTGCGATTAAATGAATCAACAGAGGAATGTGGGCGAGAGAGAAGTGAAATAGAAAGAAAGGAGAGAGAGAGAGAGGAAGACGAAATACAATTCTCCACTGAGTGACACTTCAATTAGCCTGCTGTCCTCCCCGGCTCTAATAGTCAGAGGGTGAACGATGCGGCGACAAGGCAGGTCATTAAAACATCTTTAAAACTCCTAAGGTTTACTCAAGGCCAGTGATTAAAGATCTGTTCCCTGACAGGTTGCCAGACCTTGTTCCCATCTCCCCCAAGAAATAAAAGCAATTTCATTCTAATAACAAAGGCCAAGTGATTGCACACATAACAGAAAAGGAAAAAAAAAAAAGGTCTCCAATGCTGCAGGATACCTGAGCTCATGTTTTCAAACCATTCGCTGGATAAAAAAGACAAATCTCCTTCTTTCTCTCCACGCACGCCTCTTATCATTTAGTTATCATAAAGCAAAGACATCTTGATTAACTACATTATCTCTCCGGGTCCATGCATGTGGGATTACATTGGTATTCAGATCAGACTTATTCCTGCTTCTCAGCCAATGCTTTAAAAAGATTTCTTCAATAAATTATGATTTCAGTTGGGGGGGGGGGGGGACGAGTGTAAACCTGCCTGAACTCACTGAATATACCTTTGCATCGCGTTTATTAATTAAGCCACCCTTACATTCTGACAGGAATTAAAAATAAAAGTGTGGCTAATTAAGGGCAGGAAATTGTGAATGGTTGTCACAAGGTAGAAATTTTTTTTTTTTTCCACAAATGGAACTGCAAAAGTAATCCACTGTGAAATGTTTTGACCAAATCAAGATTCCTCAAAACTAATGCATTCCATTCTCGGGGACACTGAGGTAAGAAATAAAGGGTAAAGGTTTTATTGCTGCACCACCTTGTCACTCTTCAGAGGTGGGGGAAATTGACGGTTTTACATGAATGATTTAAAAAAAAATGTTTGATAGTGTTATTGCACGGAATTTTTATGAAGCCTGAAAAAGGTAAGCATTAAAGCAATGTCATTTTTTTTTTTTTTTTTTGTAAGGAAAGGTAATGCAATTTTGATTAAAATTTTTTGGGGGGAGAATAAATGCCTGCTAGCAGAACCCAGTATTAGAAAAGACATGCAACGTGTCTGAACAGACAAGAAATGGAAATAAATACCAGCAGAGTGAATATGCAACAACAGAAAAGTGAGGGAAGGTTTGACAAATAACACACATAACATAAAGGCATTGTGGCTGTGGGTGTCCATATTAATATTAACTCTTAAAGACCCAGGTGCTGCTTTGGTGTCACTTCCCAAATGATTTTTTTCCCCCTCTATATTTAACAGTGACCATTTATGATATCATCCTTTGTATTTTGCATTTTCTTCTGTGAAAATCAAATATTTTCCTGTATTTAATTCATTGATGCTCAGAAAAGCTCACATTAAAGTTAATAGTTATTATATGAAAAACTGAATAAAATGTGTCTTTTTTTCAGTCAAACAAAACAGAAAACACACATGTCCATCCACTGTTATTGATACGACTCCATGGGTTGTAATTGTGGACCAATGTTGTAGAAGATGATGGTGTTTCCACGGTAACTACAGAGCCTCTGAACATATGAACAGGTCATACCTGCTCACCATGAAAAGATAACAAACTACATTTTACACCAATTATTTACATGCATTGATAAGATTAGTGGATCAACAGGGATTAAACCAGTGTTTTTCAATTTTGGGGTCACCTTCATTTCAAATAGGGTTGCTTAAAATTTCTACTAATTGATAAAAAAAACAAAAAAACACCAGACCTTTCTGTGTGGAGTTTGTATGTTCCCCAGATACTCCCACCATCCAAACACATGCACTGATAGGTTAACTGATAGGGCGGCTGTGGTTCAGTTGGTAGAGTGGGTCGCCCAATGACCGAGAGGTTGGCGGTTCGCGTCCCGGCTCTGGCTGTCCACATGTCGAAGTGTCCTTGGGCAAGACACTGAACCCTGACTTAGGCCCCCAGTAGGACTGACCTTAGACCTTAGAAAAACCTACTGGTGTAGTATGAGTGTGTGTGTGAATGGGTGAATGAGAGGCTAATGTAAAGCGCTTTGAGCACCGTGAAGGTGGAAAAGCGCTATATAAATGCAGTCCATTTACCATTTAATTAGTTAATCTAAATTACCCATAGGTGTGAATGTCAGAGTGATTGTTTGACTATATATGTTCAGCCCTGAGATGAACTGGAGACTCATACAGGGTGTACCCCACCTTCACCCATTGTAGCTGGATTAGGCCCCCAGTGACCCCCACAACCCTAGTATCGATAAAGCGGGTTCAGATGGCCCCCAGTGACCCCCGCGACCCTAGTAAGGATAAAGCGGGTTAAGATGACGAGTGACGAGTGATAATTTTTACCAAAACAAAAACACTGGTTGTCATATTTTAGTCAACTAAAGTTAAATATTGAAAAAAAATATTTATAAAATTCTAATATTTAAAAAATAATTTTAGTCGACTAAAATTGTTTTAGTCGACTAAAATTGTTTTAGTCGACTAAAATTATTTTGTGACCCCCTCGACCCTAGTGAGGATAAAGCGGGTTCAGATGACAAGGGACGAGTGATAATTTTTAACAAAACAAAAACACTGGTTGTCATATTTTAGTCGACTAAAATTCAATATTGAAAAAAATATTTATAAAATTCTAATAGTTAAAAAATAATTTAAAAAATAACATCTAAAATTGTTTTAGTCAACTAAAATTGTTTTAGTCGACTAAAATTCATACCCATAGGTGTGAATATAAGAGTGATTGTTTGTCTATATATGTTCAGCCCTGAGATGAACTGGAGACTCATACATTGTAGCTGGATTAGACCCCCACAGACCCCCACAGACCCCCACAGACCCCCACAGACCCCCACAGACCCCCACAACCCCAGTAACAACAAAGCACGTTCAGATGACGAGACCACAGACAGGGGTACATCAGATACTGAAAAACCAACTTTAAGTCTAATACAGAGTAATCTGTTCTCATTTTATTCCTTAAACTGTTTCTAATATTTAGTGGTTTCCCGAGGCTTGCTGAAAATCAAATTTGAAGTTCAGACCACTTCTTGCATAGCCAAACCACCTCCATACTTAATATGCTGTAACATGAGGAACAGATTTGGCTGAATTCATTATCATTATGGGATAGAGGGAGAAGCTTACGGTACAAGCCAAAGAGGAGGCAGTGACTGTGCCTTGCAAAGAGCACTAAGGTGGACGACAGGAGTTTTTTTTTAATGGTAAAACTGCTCATGGTGAAGAAGTGAACCTTGTTATTAACCCATAAAGACTCAGTGTGCCAGTTCCTGATAGTATATTTCACTATATTCAACATATATTTCACCTTTCTTAAGTCGTTTATCACTATTTTTATAATATTATCCTCTGTATTTTGTATTTTTCCCCATATAAGTGAAGTATTTTCCTATATTTAATTTACTAATCATGTCGATCAGACGTGTCAAACATGTGTCCCAGGGCCAAATCGGGTCCTCCAAAGGGTCCAGTCTGGCCCCTGGGATGAGTTTGTGAAATGCAAAAAATGTTCACGTTCCACATATAGACCAATTTAATCTCCAGTTGGTCAGATTCATAAAATGGTATAATAATAAAGTATAAATACTCACAACGTCAAGTGTTTCTCTCTGTGAATGTCATGTCATTTTATTGTATTTACATTAAAATGACCATTTCACAAAAAAAAAAACAAGTAACCTGAACACATATGAACATTTTTGACATTAACCAATATTCTGCTTGTTATTAAATGTTTTATGTATGTGTTGTTGATCTACTGTGATCTGAAAAATTATAATTTACATGTGGAAATGATAAACAGACATAATATTGTTAAAACTGCATATAGTTTTTCTTCAGAAATTTCAGGTTTTTCAGGTTTTTTTCACTTTAAAACGTTGAGGAAAGTTTGGAGTTGACATTATTTTTATATTATTATGGTTTAATGTGGTCCCTGAACTGAAATGAGTTTGACACCCCTGATGTAGATGTTCATAAAAGCTCAGACTAAAAGGTTATTATGTTAGAAACAGAGAAAAATGAAGAAAAAGTGATTTTTTTTTTTCTTTCTTTCCAGTAACTGATCAAGGTTCTGGTTCAATTTTATCAAACGCTTACGGCAGCAGATAAATGCAAAAAGCAACCTGGCTCATACAGTGATACATTTCATTATGTGCTCACGTCCATGAAGAGTCTATTTGCTCAGTGAAAATGGTCACTATGTAAACAGATGCAGTATTATTACCCATGAACCACACAACATACTTCATTTAAATGAGCCTTTGTCTCACCTTACTACTGTCTAGTGTTTCCATGTAGTTGATTTCTTAAAGTCTGTTGTTTTTTTTTTGTCGTTAATTTAGGTTCTTTTACTCATTTTAACGCTGAAAGACACAGTGCTACTTTTATTTCAGCTCTCCAATTATCTAACTGATATTTGCATGTATTCAATTTGGGTCAGTTTGACTGTCTGTCTGTCTGTCAGCAGGATTACACAAAAAGTACTGAACGGATTTTGGTGAAACTTTCAGGAATGATAGATAACACGTCAAGGAAGAACCCATTAGATTTTGGTCAAGGTCACACAAAAGGTCAACAGCTAAAACATCAAATATCTCAGGCAAGATAGAATCTGGTGGGTTTTTTTTGTATTCACATTGTCTCACCTTTGGACATCACATGGGTCAACACCTTTGACTCCATCATGTCATGTTTTGACGTCATATGACACCATTTCAAGCCTTGGTGGAGATCTGCTGTCTATGACTGCCTTGTTTATATTATTATCTGTATTTTAGACTTATGGTGGTGTCTGAGTCTGCGTTGTGTGTGTATATTTTTCAATGAGACCCGCATGTAACCAGTTGGAGGTAGTCTTTATTTTTGGCTCCTGACAGAAAATATAAATCCTCTGATCAGTGGATCCACAAAACACGCACATCCACAAAACATCACAGATGTTAAAGGACACTCTGATGGACATGTCACAGAAGTTTTATATATTATAATAATAGGACAGAAGTGCGACGTATTATAATCATTTGGCTTACACCATTGGACAGAACATTCAATATAGGCTTTTACCTCGTACCAAACACTTGGGTGTTTACCCATGGAACGGAGATCGTTCTGTTTGGCGAAAAGAGGTGGAATTCGGCTTTGTCTTTGCTCAGCAATCCCTGAACTTTTGTCGCCGCTTAAATAATTGACTCAATAAACACCTTTATTGATATAATTTCAATGTAATGACCACGGGAACTGAAAATAGAGGTGTTAAGGTACCGTTTTTTGATAAAATGTAAACACACATAAAGAATCGCCTTCCAGCCTAAATTTGGCTGTAGCTCTGAATGGGTCAGCGCGACTTATGCCTGATTTCGTGCTGAGCAGTCACATATATGGATTACCAAACTATGAAATAGCCAATTAACCCAAAATAACATTTTTAGAAGCAGAAACAGGAATTTAGGAAACTACATGGCAGCTTACCTCCTCCATACACATCCAGAACAAAAGGGAGGAGGTAATGGCGCGAAAATCCCAATTATAGTGGGCTGTGTCACACCATAAAGTGCACGCTGGAAACACACCAAAACCTAGAGGTTCCACATACTGACACAGAGGCTCTGTCAGGCGTCAACTAAAAACAAACTAATATAAATAAAGAATTTAGTGTAATTATAACAAGTGTCCTCGACATACCCACGTCGATGCAACATAATTGACCCTGTTACACTTAGACAACCTTTATTGTTATTCAGGTATGCACAATGCACGAAAGGGATAAAATAGATTGCATTACAATACCAAACAAGGTAGACCTCCGCTAAGGCTTGATATGGTGTCATATGACGTCAAAACATGATGTGACTGAGCCATTAGTGGTGACCCATCTGATGTAAGGAGCCAATACAAACAAACAAGTACATGTATGGGATGAAACAGTTAACTCACTGCATGCAAAAGAAAGTACAGCAAAGATCCAAGTAGTCTTGCCTTGTTGTCA
The DNA here is from genome assembly GCA_020466265.1 of Siphamia tubifer. Lineage (NCBI taxonomy): Eukaryota > Metazoa > Chordata > Actinopteri > Kurtiformes > Apogonidae > Siphamia > Siphamia tubifer. Next base: position 10,072,506 of record CM035796.1, read on the forward strand.
ATCATGCCATTTTCTATGCACTAGCAACAGAGTTTGAAAATAGCAACGCACAGATTGCAGAGGGGGTGTAAAATGCCCCATGAAATAATAGGCCAACGACAGGATTATTCCAACAGAGCCCCTCCTGTGGGTCAAATTAAACTCCACCATCTTCTCAGTTCTCAAGTTAGAACTCGGCTTGACTCCACAGCTCAAGTCTTAGAGTCTTTTACTAGAGATGTAGGTAGAGGAGTCAAAGACGTAGCTCGAGGACAGAGAAACTGATGCACCTTGGATAAATGTCTGTTAAATATGATTTGAGGAACGTTGACTTCTTTTGCTGTTATTCTGGAGTCTCTGAGTGTCCATCTATGTATTTGTGGGTGATACATGGATGTACATTTGATTCATTTGATTATTTTTAATAATAGATACAACTTCATGATGAGGATGATGCTTGAGTCCTGTTCCTGTTGTGGTTTTCACACATGAGTCCAATCCCTGTAATGACTTCTGCAAACAATTTCACATGTATTTCCTTGTTTATTTTCTCTTCAGCCTCCCTAATTCTTGATGTATTTGAAAGAACTTAGACACCCTTCAGGATGGTGCACTGAGATAGATGTGAGTCAAAACTGAAAATCAAGGGGCTGAGGAACTGAAAGCTTTGTGTGTTAAATGGGATGTATATATATATATATATATATATATATATATATATATATATATATATATATATGTATATATTAGAATATCTCAGTTTCTAATCTAATCTAATCTAAATAATTTGTCTCCACAGAAGGAGAGTGCATATGTAATCAAAAGTAAAGGGAAAAACAGCATTTACTCAGTGAAAGTTTGAAAAAAATGTTCCAATTTGAAGACAATCTTGACTTTACAGCATCCATTAGTCCAGAACTAACAGGTAATATTACTGTAATTTAGAAACAACACAGCTAATTATTCTGACATGGTTCATATCAATGTAGGAAAACATACATTTATTATTTACTTTTTCAAAAATGAAGACCATAAATACAAAAAAAAAAGAAAAGATAATTCATGAGAGTGCTTAATATTCACCATATAATTATCTAAAACATTTTTTTTCAAAAGCCGACTGCACAGAAACCCAGGATAGAGGGTATAACATTTGCTGAAATTATTGGAAATTGCTGGTTTTTCACAACAGCAAAGCTCTGCGCAATGGAAATATATGTCCTGTCTTTATCTGTGTTGACCTTTCAAACTCTATTTGAGCATCCACTTAAATCTGTGCCTGAAATGGACATGGCTATTTCCACAAATTACTCATTCTATGCTTTAATAAGTGTATTTTACATGTGAAAACCAGTGTTAAAATCATTTATTTGATTTTTGTCTTGTGCGAATAAAGAAATTGGTTTCATGCTCATGTTCTCTAGAACAAATAATACCTATTTCTGAGAAAGAATATCCAATGATCACAACATAAACACAAGGCCGGCTCTGGTCCTTTTGTGGAAATAGTATCTGTAAACATAGTGTCCATGGAGTATGTACTGAGTGTCCATGAATAACTGCTGTCAATGTTAAGTTTAATGCTTTATTTAACATATTTTACACACTATAAGGCACACTGCCAATGGAAGGTTTATTTTTTCATATATATTTTTTCATATATAATTGAAGCTAAACAGTCACAATAACTCTTAACCTTGTTGATTTGTAACACAGAACAAAACACACTCTTATTCTGCTAAATCAAACAAGAGTCCAAATCATGAGATAAAAAGGCCAAATTATCCGATAGAAAGTCAAACTTATGAGATAAAAGGTAAAAATTATGAGATAAATCAAAATTATGTGATAAATGGGACAAGTTATGAGATAAAAAGGCCAAATTATCTGATAGAAAGTCAAACGTTTGAGATAAAAAGTCAAAATTATGAGATAAAAAGGCCAAATTATGCCATAAAAAGTCCAAATTATGAGATAAAAAGGCCAAATTATCTGATAGAAAGTCAAACTTTTGAGATAAAAAGTCAAAATTATGTGAGAAAAAGGCCAAATTATGCCATAAAAAGTCCAAATTATGAGATAAAAAGGCCAAATTATGCCATAAAAAGTCCAAATTATGAGATAAGAAGCCAAAATTGTGAGATAAAAAGTCCAATTATAAGATAAAAAGTCCAAATTATGCAATAAAAAGCCAAAATTATACAATAAAAAGTCCAAATTATGAGATAAAAAGCCAAAATTTCAAGTCACGAAGCACAACCAGAATTAATCCATATATAAGGCGCACTGTGAGAAAATTTAAGTAATTTAAGTGCGCCTTATATGCTGGAAAATACAGTAGCTTAATATTCCAATTCTGTAGGACTTGGTGCCCCCAAGACATCTGGTGCCCTAGTCTGCCTATACCTAATACCGGCCCTGTATAAACACCAATTATTACTTATGTCCACCAGAGGCAGGTGATACCTAAAGACATTTTGCTGTAAACAAACCTGTTGCAGAACTAGGGCAAAAATAAATAAGTCTTTGTTCACGCTGTATAAAACAGAGATGTCCTACTATGATGCTCTTTGGGCAATAGTTTCCACTCATTTGACTGTTGTCTTGCCTTCACTGCCTTTTCATAATAACACGAAAGCTTTCAGCAGCTGACAGTTCACATTTGTACTGTTTGAGGTCCCTTGTGTGCTGCAAGCGTTCACAGTCGGTCTGGAAAACAACTAAATGATGGGGGGCGATTTAGGCCGTTATCTTTGTTGTGCTGCCTTAACACTACAGCTCACCACTTTCTGACACATGCTTATATTTATTTAGTTGCAGGTGGTAGAAGGGAAGAAGTGCAACGCTCCAAAACATTTGCCGTATGACAGTTAGAACACAAAGTCTCTATTAACACCAGAAGGTACGTAAGATTTCTAATAGGAAAAACAAGGATCCAAGGTTAGAGATGGAAAACTGTAGAGAAAATACTGTAGAGGAGGAGAGAGGAACCAACATTTGGTAGGAATTTAACACACAAATAAATGTGAATATATGAATATATGAATGGATGATGAAAGAGTTTGTGATCTATAGAAACAGGAGTTGGTTTTGATCTTTGTCTGACTATATTCAAGACCCCTTTATACTCACTTTACATATGGAAAAAGACAGGGGCGGACTGACCAGGAGGGTATTCTGTCAAATTCTACATGTGATGAGTCTGGATAAACAATTTGATGAGCAATATCCATGGCTGATGTGGTGAATTAGCAAATAAATACAATTTCTTTATTCTTTATTTCAGGTCGAAACCCATAAAAACTAAAACTAAAACAAAAAACAATACGTATTTTAAAATAATACAGACATATGTGAATACATTCATCCATTTGTTCACTAAACAAATGAATGAATAATGCATTTCTCATATATTTAATAATAATAATAATAATAATAATTAATATTAACAATAAAACTTTACAAACTTTCCATAAACATCATTTAGTTTTTGTTGACTGTAGCCAATATGTTATTGTTCATAAGTTGATATACTTTTACCTTCTTTCTAACTTCATCTGACCTTTATTTATATACATTATGTAGATCGATGCTCGTCCTGGCTTAATAATCCGTGAGTGGAGGTGGAGATGTGCCGCAGCCTTCCAGCTGTCTTTAGTCCAACATCTTGTGTAGTTCAGCTGGACATCTGCTGGATTCCAACCTAAGATGTTTTCTACCACCTCCAAAGTCATAAGATAGGGAATAGTGTGCTTGTATAATGAAGCAAAAACAGCACACAAGGTCGTCTGAAGGGCGTGAAGGCCACATATCTAGTTTTAAAGCCCCTGGAACCAGCACTTTTAAACTAGCAAAACACACACTACTAACATACAGGCAGTGCTAGGAATAACAGCGTTAAGAGTATAATTGTGTTACAAACGCAGTAACGGAGTAATTACTTAATTACTTCATCCATAACTGTATCGCTGTTACTGTTACTTGGGAAATAATGTGATATTGATGAATTGGGGCGTATTATGGCGCATATGTCTACACCAAGCTGGCATTTAGCTCAGTGTAGAACGAAAGAAAAATAAATCGAAAGAAAGAAATTGATCATGATTTGCTAAGAAGTTGGATAGGCGGAGTCTCAACCAGTGTTGTACCTGAAGGAGTTCATTGAATGATCGTTCACGAACTATATCATATTTTTGACGAATGTGAACGACTCGTTCACTTTTGCCAAATGAACGGGAAGTTGTGAACGCGGTTATTCTGGCATTTATTGAACTGCGCTCTTATGTAGTTCACATTTCGTTCTTATCACGTTGTAATTATTGAGTCCTATAAGGTATAAAATGGGATCAAAACACAGCATTATCATAGATGTCATTTTTGTATTATTCTGAACTAATGTTGGAAACATAATGTTGTGGAATAGCCAATGAGAAGTGTTTTGGGCGGAGCAGAGAGAGAGAGAGAGAGAGAGAGAGAGAGAGAGAGAGAGAGAATGGTGCAGAGAGTTTTTGGGAGCGGAGAAAAACAGTTAAATGTACAGAGTGTGATGGCGACCGGAGCAGGTGTTGTCCCGATCTTGGAAATAAACATTGAAAACGAAGCTCATTGAATCCGCTCCTTGTGTTCTAAGAACCTGCAGAGGGAAGTTAACCCCAAGGTAAGGTACTTACTTCGGCCCTGGAGATTTTGAGGACGGCATTTTCCCCTGATTTCCTGACTACGGTCAGGACAACGTCAGGAACGGTTAATAATAAGTTTAAAATAATAACACAAAAAAGGAACGAAAAAAGTTCATTTTGGGATCCATGAACTTCTAGTTCATAAGTTGGAAGAATGAACTAATTCATATTGAGTAACTTGAACTGAACTTTGAACTAGTTCCTAATCAAGGTGAACTTTCCCAACACTGGTCTACTGTCCTGTTCACACACACACACACACACACACACACACACACACACACACACACACACACTGATGATGATCAAAGTCACAAGGTCACATTTCAGCTCCGTTTGTTAAAAAATAATAATTGCACTATAAATATTTGCTTTTCTCTTTGCTAATTTATTTTCTAAGCAAGTTTATGTGTCTTAATATAAAGGGTGTAAACACTTCAAATGATTGTAACATAAGTTGTTGTTCATGAGAATTCAGTAGATAAATGTATAATAGGAGAAGAATATACAGACATCATTGTATTGTTTTTTTTTTTCAATAATAATAGCTGTTCACATGTATACTTGAATGCAAAGTTAAAGAATATTTACATTTTTAACAAATTCATGTAATTTTCTACAAATATTACAGTATTTTCAGTATTTAAAATGTATTTCCTGGTTATAATCTATTGTTTTTACCATTGATAATAGGTCATAAAGATCTTTGATAGTGTTTTTAAGGAAGCATCTTAAATCACATCCAAAGTAACATCACAGAACAAGGATGAATGCCCTGTTTAACTATTTTTGTATTCATTTCTTTGACATTTTTAAGCAAAAATACTTTTCCAGGTAACTAATTACTTTGCAAGTGGAGTAATGCAGTCAGTAATGCAATTACTTTTTAGGGGAAGTAACTAGTAATTGTAATTAATTTAACTTTTAACTTTAACTTACCCAGCACGGCATACTTTTGACTGCCAAAAAGGAAGGTCTATTAACCCATTACTATGTTTAACAGCAGAATAGATCCTCTAAATCAGGGGTGTCAAATTCATTTTAGATCAGGGGCCACATTCAACTAAATTTGATCTGAAGTGGGCCGAACCAGTTTAAAAAAACAAAAAACAAAAACCCATAATAATATATAACTTTTCTCTCTGTTTTAGAGTGAAAAAAGTAAAATTACATCATGAAAACAAACAATATTAGGCTTTAGTTTATCATTTACACATATGCATTCTAATGTACAGATCATAGTGGATCTAAAGATACGCAAAATATTTAGTAATACGTAGAATATTATTAAAATTGTATTTACGATAGAAATACGATAAGAAATGTTCTGATTATTGAGATTTTTTGTGAAATTATACTTTGTTTAAGTGTCACTAAATGAAAAAAAAAATTACATTTATGAAGAGGATTTTTTTTGTTCTTGTGAATATTTATAATAATAATAATCATACCTTAAACTTATATAGCGCTTAAAACAATGTATTAAAAATAATTAAATAAGCAACAACAACAAAAATTATAGGTTATTATATTATGAGATTGAACCATGAATTCAAATTATTTATATCTTAGTGTAATTCATCCAAAGGGCCGGATTGGACCCTTTTAAGCGGGCCAGATTTGGTCCCCGAGCCGTATGTTTGACACCTCTGCTCTAAATGGTCTATTTTCAACATGACGTTTGACGTTTTCTCTCAGACTGACCCAAACATTACATGCAGTAAAACATATATTGCCCTGAATGCTGTGAGCCAGAAAATAATTTCCCACACCATTAACAAACTCACAGAGATGAGATGACAGGAAATGAAAACTTGACTTCTTCTGTGGTCATGATTGAACTCAGACAAAAGTGAAAATATGTTGTGGATGTGTGGCATTCACTGCACAACTTATCTCGCGGCTGAGAAAAAAAAAATTAAATGAGTTTCCAGAGAAATGTTAAAAAAAAAAAAATATGAAAGCGTTTTTTTTTCCCCCATTGTATAATACACTTACAACAGCTCAACAGTTCAAGACCATTACTGCTTCCATGATGAAAGACATTTAAAACTGTTTTTTTATACATGAAACTATTTTATGTCGACAGTATTTTTTACAAAAGTCTTTGGGTTTGTTGATTTTTAATGCTTGAAATGAACATTATAGTATTCCTTAACCCTTTGACCTCTGATGTGTCAGCGATGACTTATTGTGAAAGGGTGGTTTCAATATTTGTATTATATTTGGTTTCAATATTCAGAAAAAAAAATACAGTTTTTTTACTGTGATTTTTGTTCATGGATCTGATTTATGGAAATAAACAGGTGTCAAAAAGCAACTAATTTATGGGGCAGCCATGGCTCAGTTGATAGAGCAGGTCATCCATTAACCAAAGGGTTGGCGGTTCGATTCCAGCTCTGTCCTAGTCAGTCTGTTGTGTCCTTGGGCAAGGCACTTCACCCTCCTTGCCTGGTGTATGAATGAGTATGAATGTTTGGTGGTGGTCAGAGGTGCGAAATGGCAGCTACGCTTCTGTCAGTCTGCCCCAGGGCAACTGTGACTACATATGTAGTTTACCACCACAAGAGCGAGCATGTGAGAGTGAATGAATAATGGATCACTAATGTGAAGTGCTTTGGGTGCCTTGAAAAGCCCTATATAAATCTAATCCATTATTATTATTATTATTATTATTATTATTATTATTATTATTATTATTATTATTATTATTATTATTATTATTATTATTATTATTATTATTATTATTATTATTATTATTATTATTATTAATTTAGAAAAATATAAACTAAAACTACTGGAAGCAAATTACAATATTTATTTATTTATTTATTTATTCATTTATGTATTTATTTATGTATGTATGTATGTATGTATGTATGTATGTATGTATGTATGTATGTATGTATGTATGTATGTATGTATGTACTTATTTATTTAATTATTTGTAGGGAAGACTATGTCTTGTGTGATGAGATATTTTGACTAGAAATATGAAAAATAAATGTAGATGTTTCTTTTTTTTTTCAGTTCATATCTGTATTTTTTTCCCCAAACTGGGGAATTACAGTGCTGCAGTAGCATGGCACACCAAACATTAGTTAAAACAAACACAAATATAACACTTTACACTTCACATAATATATTAGAAGTACAAAAGATCACATGATGTGTTTCTGCAGTGTGAACAAGAACAACTCATATTTCACAAACTTTCTCTTGAATGACAGGTTATGTCTCCAGGCAAAAAAAAAAAAAAAAGATTTGGGGTTTAAAAATTCAATTAAGCTGCTTAATTTTCAGGATTTAGTGAAGGCAGGTCATGTTTTCCCTTTGGACAAGAGGAGTGTATGGAATGTTAAGAAGGCACATCAGCAGACAAACACAGACATGACATTATCCAAGCAAACCCTGGTGTTGGTGACTTTACCTCGTTACACGTTATTTATCCAGTGACGTCACAACGCTTGATGTTAATGTCATGGTGTAACCCATAATAATAATATTATTATTATTATTATTATTATTATTATTATTATTATTATTATTATTATTATTATTATTATTATTATTATTATTATTATTATTATTATTATTATTATTATTATTATTATTATTAATAATAATAATAATAATAATAATAATAATAATAATAATAATAATAATAATAATAATAATAATAATAATATTTACTAACACTGTAGCCCAAAGTGCTTCACATTGATTAAAAATTAAAGTACAATTTTAAGACAGGGTGAAATTAAAATTCAATTGCACAAAATTATAAAATTACAAAAAGACCAGATAAACTGATTATACATGCATTATAAAACTTCAATAAAAAAGAAATAAAATGTTTTACGAAATGCGTTGAGGCAGTTTATTACAAAATTAAATGAAAAAGTTATTACATTTTGGACATTTATTACAAAATGCATCTCAACAAGGTTTTCTCTTATGTGTGTGTGTGCGCATGTGTGTGTGTGTGTGTGTGTGTGTGTGTCGCCAGCATCTTCTACCAAGCATCAATAAATAGTTGAACGTGTAAGGTTGAATGGAGAAAGGAGCAATACTTGGTAGAGTTAGAGTTAGAACTACTTAAAAGTTAGACTTAATGCAATGTATTACACACACATGGGGTTTCCACAAGCATGTTTGCACCACTGTATCCTCTTATCTGCATACAGATCAATCTTCCAATAGAGGTGGGTGGTACTTTCACTGGAGGAGAAGTCAACTAATTAAATTAAAGTCTATATCTGACTTCCAATCAATGCTCAATACTAACTACTGCTATATTTCTATATGTAACCATTTAAATACAGCTCATTATAAGTAAAAAGCACATTTCTAATCATTCACAAATTCATCTAAATCTTTTAGAACATGAACACAGATAAAAGCAGAGAGAATGTGAAGACCAACGCTAACTCAGTGTTGTTAGGGTCTGCTGAGGCTCCAAGCAAGAAATACCTGGAGCCCCCACCCCACCTGAAAACGCCACAAGAATTTTATTTTTGCACAATTTACAGGATGTTTTGAGATGAACAATGAAGAAAAAAAAGTAGATGTTCTTTTCACCCGCTTTATAATAAAAAAAACTAAATAAAAGAATAAAAAACAAATAGAAATGTATGTAAATAGGGAAACAATTGGCAGAGCATGTCACACCTAAAGTTTTTTTGTGCTTTTTAAAAATATTAATTATTAATTAATAATTAATTAATTAATTAATTAAATTAATAAAAGGAAAATAAATAATAACTAGAAAAGCACTCTGAGACCGCCAAGATATAGACCCCCCCCCCCTCACCCCCTTTTTTATTTTTTATTTTTTATTTTTTATGAATACATGTTTCAAATGTAATTTTATGGTGAATTTTATTTATTATTTATTTATTTACTGATTGACTGGTTATAAATAAAATACTTTAAACACTTTCTCATGGTTTGAAGTTAAAATGCAACAAGAAATGGTGATTGATTGGAGATAGTAATAACATAATTACAGACTTTCATTTAAAATGAAAAATCAAACCCATCATTTTTATCCCCATGTGAACAAATCCAAAAGATTTGAGCCCAGAGAAAATGTGTTATGGATGATACAATGAAACACCTTATAATTTACAGTTTCGCTTGAGTAAAAAACTTGTATCACTACTTCTTTCAATACTTTAACATAAGTAATAAAAAAAATAATAATAAAAAATAAAACGGTGCAGACTTTTTCCACCTCTGGGCAGAGAAGTTGACATATTGCTTCTAACTCTATAACACTTTTTTCTATTATGTTGAAGAATATGTTATTAAAGTATGTGATGCATAGAACTAGGAATTGTGTATATATAGACAGATGCTTTAAACTAAATCAAATATTATTTCCATGCTGTTTGCTTTCCACTTTGTGGCCCAAAGAAATATGACATGACACCAGTGTACCAAAGTCCATGTACTGATAAAAGAGATACAACAAATCAATACGCTTGTGGGCTGTCAATCAACCTTTGTCTGACCTACACAACTCTAAAAAGATGTGTAATCGGGTTTGATAAGTGAAAACACCTGTGGGGATATAACAGGTTTCAGATAGACGTTTTAAAATCAATCCTAACAAGTCGATAAACACAGGTATTTTTCAATGGGCAGGCGCTGAGAAGAGCCAAAGGTGTCTGAGGCAGAAAGGAAGGTACAGTTTATGTAGAAAAGACTGAAGAAACAACTGGAAACTTACATCGCTCGACTCAAGTGTGACGTCTACCAAGCACTGAAAAGGCAGAGGTGGGGAGGAAATAAACATAACTACTTCATTACTTAAACCCCTTGGCCGTACCCCTACCCTTAGAAAATGACCTGCAAGGAGTCAGCGTCTGTTTTACAACATTACAGATGCAGACGTTGACAGTAAATATAGAGCGGTGCATTAATCCACATGACAGCCCATAATATTACACCGTGGTCGCTCCAGGAGATTCAGTCTTTGGTGGCTGATGTAAAAATTCACTCTAATAACCTAGATCTGTTCTTGTAGTGTTGGTATTTCTACATTATTATTATTATTATTATTATTATTATTATTATTATTATTATTATTATTATTATTATTATTATTATTATCATTATTATTATTATTATTATTATTATTATTATTATTATTATTATTATTATTATTATTATTATTATTATTATTATTATTATTATTATTATTATTATTATTATTATTATTATTATTATCATTATTATTATTATTAATATTATTATTATTATTATTATTATTATTATTATTATTATTATTATTATTATTATTATTATTATTATTACTGTTATTATTATTATTATTATTATTATTATTATTATTATTATTATTATTATTATTATTATTATTATTATTATTATTATTATTATCATTATTATTATTATTATTATTATTATTATTATTATTATTATTATTATTACTGTTATTATTATTATTATTATTATTATTATTATTATTATTATTATTATTATTATTATTATTATTGTTACTGTTATTATTATTATTATTATTATTATTATTATTATTATTATTATTATTATTATTATTATTATTATTATTATTATTATTATTATTATTGTTATTATTATTATTATTATTATTACTTAGAGCATATTGATAGTCTGATGGCCTTTCCAAGTATCAATTATTTAATTATTGCAATTCAACAATTTAAAATCCTCAAAATCTGGGGTAATTTGGAAAATGCAACAGCAAAATGCCACATTTAATTTAGAGGACCTTTTACATTTTGATTAAAAAAAAAACAAAAACATGAACAAATGACATAAATAACACGGCAGTCATAGACAGCAGACCTCCGGCCAACGCTTGATATGATGTCATATGACGTCAAAATGAAACATGATCGAACCATAGGTGTTGACAAGGGGTGTGATGAGATATTCACAAAATGAGATTTTAAGAAAACTAAATTTCAAATCATATAAATGGACGAAAGACTTTTATTTTACTGAGGTGTACATGTATTTTATCATTCGGTAAGTGCTAACTTTTAATGAACGTCTCAATGAACTTATTTCTCTACAAATTGAAACTAAAATAAAATGTTATAAAAGTTAAAATAAAATAAATAAAATTATCTAGTGCTTGACAGTGGAAGTTGAGGTCCTAATGTGTTGAGGTCTGAATGAAGAAATGCACCCCCACCAGGAACAGAACCCTCCCATCGGACTTCGTCACTTCCCGGCCCACGTATAACAGGTGCCAGGGGTCAGCTGCAATGTCGGCAACCCACCGACCCATCTTGAAAACACAGGAGTCTAATGCACACGTGAGTCAGAGGGTCTCCCAGAAACCCCACAGTGGCCGACACACATTGGCTAAGGTGGGATCCCGACCCCACGGGGCCCGGACGCACACGGGCAGAAAAATCATTGGACCGTAATGAACCCAATGTCCAAAACCAGAGGGGGGGGTATTCCCCAGCAAATCACACCCAGATATTTCCAGTATTTTCCATCCTCATTCTGGCTACTTGCTAGATAACAAATCTGGCGAGACAGAATTTTAACATGTTACATCTACACCCCGAGTGTTGACCCATGTGATGTCAGAAGGTGAGACAATGTGAATGCAAAAAACCCCCTCAAGATTCTATCTTGTCTAAATCCTGAAATATTACCACTGATATGTTTTAGATGTTGACCTTTAGTATGACCTTGACCTTTGAGCTTCATTGCTAAAAATCTAATGGGTTCTTCCCTGACACATTATCTATCATTGTCTGAAAGTTTCATCAAAATCTGTTCAGAACGTTTTGCGTAATCCTGCTGACAGACAGACAGACAGACAAACAAACAGACAGACAGACAAACAAACAAACAGACAGACAAACGGACCCCAATTTAACACCTCCTTAGGTAATTAAAGAATAACAATGACAGCATCACTACTACATCCTTCTTATTAGAATACATAGTTGTGACTAGTTATGGGATGGCCATGGCTCAGTTGGTAGAGCAGGTCATCCATTGACCGAATTGTTGGCCGTTCAATTCCCGTTGTTTCCTTGGGCAAGACGCTTTACCCTCCTTGCCTCCAGTGTCACTCACACTGGTGGATGAATGTTTGGTGGTGGTCAGAGAATTGTCAGCCGCGCTTCTGTCAGTCTGCCCCAGGGCAATTGTGACTACATATATAGTTTACCACCACCAGAGGGAGCATGTGAGAGTGAATGAATAATGGATCATTAATGTAAAGTGCTTTGGGTGCCTTGAAAAGTGCTATAGAAATCTAATCCATTATTATTATTATAGTTATGAAACATCAAAAAGCTGTAGGCCTACATTTTTCACCCAATATACGTATATGGTTCAATGTACATGGAAACTAATCATTCCACTTTAATTCTTCAAGGATGTTCGACATTACGACTCCTTTACTTCCAAAACAATGGTAACTTTTTTCAAACAAATCTTTTTTGGAGTTTTTCTCAGGGATATGTCTGTTCGTACATCCAGCTGGAGCTTTATTCATTGAGTTTTTGAGCAGAAATAAAACCAAATAAAGGATTAGCCTCCTCTGTAATTGTGTGACAGACATTGGATTAGTCTCACAGACAGACAGACAAACCTTTCTCTGACAATGTCTTTGTCAAAACTTCCCATTTTCACACTGAAGTTGTTGCTTGGAGGCTGTTGTGCTTTCACGTGTCAAGAGAACTTTGAAAGCGGTAACACAGAGAAGGTAGAGGGAAGAAATTGAATGACAATCCTACCACTGTGTGACAAAATTATTCAGCTTTATTTCCAGAGAGCCAGACAAGCATTGCATTAAATATGCAATACTTGATAGTTTTTCGGCATCACTGCACCAGAATACTACAATTATCTTTCAGTATTTTGTAGGTGAGTCAAGATATGTCATTTCTGTGGCTACGCCTTACTTTTGTTTTCAGGCTTGAGAAAATCTATCCCAAGTCACATATTGAGTTGCAGCACAGGTTTAAATGGGGTTGAATTTTATACAATTTAATACATTTGTTACAAAAGCACAGGACAAATCAAATCTATGGAAAGTATTACAAAATGAAAGGTAGATATTGAAGGGTATTTTTTGCCTCATTTTATACAATGTTTAATATGGACGTTTATTTTCATGAAGCACATCATGACGGTGATGGATTTCTTGCCATGTTAACTCGAACATATCCTCATCAATAGAACTAGGCCTATGTCTATGTCTATTTGTATTTCTTTATTCTTTTTAATATATTTATCTTTATTGTTTTTTTCTGTACATATTGGCAAATTTTAAAATCTACATTACTGTTTGCACTGAAGCATGTGAAACTTTCCAATCTCGTTGTGCGTTGTATAATGGCAATAAATGGCATTCTATTCTATTCTATTTTATTCTATTCTATGTTGTTCTAGGTCTACACTATTCAGTCATCACCAACTCCGAAGGTATATCCCCAAAACGCGATGCTTCCAGTCGCCCATCACTTCCACCCATTCATAAAAGTATATATATATATATATATATATTAAATAAAAGTATATATTAAATACAAAATATAAAAGAATGAGCAGGAGCACACTGAATTTTGTGGTAATTTGTCCACCTGTTCAACAGTTACGGGTCAGACAAAGTTCGGCCATCTTGAAAGTTTTGACCTTCAAAATCGAATCCGTTCATGTCCCTATCCTAGAGCATTAGCACACAGAATTTAGGACAAATCTGTCCAAAAGTTATTGCATTAACACGGAAGACGTTACACCACGGCGGTGCGTGTAAAACTGATATAATCATTGATCTTTTACTTTAGCTCCCATATCTTTGTTCAATACTAAATATGTTTTTAATATAGAGGAAATAAATTAAGAAATGTAGGGGAGGTGTACACTGCCCTGTACACCGTGTACAGGGCATTGGACCATCCCTTCCAATCCACTGGTCTGGAAGTGTTTGCATTAGGAACCCACCCACATGTAGACCCCAATGTGGTGGTGCACCATCTACCCTTAAACTGACCAGTGATTCAATTGCACATGATCCCATACATAGTAAATGGAACATATGCACTTTTAATATGGTTAAAAAAAACTGGTTGAAAGAGGTTATTGAAATCACTGTGTGTGTGTCCACAGAGATATAGCATGCTATAACTCAATAAATACTTGAGATATCACCATCAAATCACATGGACATATACATATACAGTAGCTAATGCGCATCAGATCCAATGATCCGTTTGAGTAAAGGTCAAAGGTCAAGGTCACAATTAACTAAAAGGTTAAAATCACATTATCGGTTATAACTCAAGAACGGACGGTCACAGAACATTCAGATTGGTACCAAATGATGCAGAATGAAGATTTCTACAATTGTCATAATTGGTGTTATCACCTACGATCAATAGTTTTTGAGATCTCTGAAGGTCAAAGGTGACATGCTGTAAAATTACTTCTGTAACACTACTGTATGTGCGTCAAGCATAGACATATCATGCTATAACTTAATCAATGCTGGATATATTATCATAATATTACACGCACTGACGCATATATACATATAACGAAATTATCAATATTGCAAAAGGTCAAAGGTCAATTTGCATAATTGAAGAACAGGCCAGATTAGGCATTCTCTTAATTGTAAAGATACTTTGCGGACACCTTAGATGACAGACAATTGGAATAACCAATCACTGTTTAGTTTCTATAAGAAGCTACGTGGATATGATTCAAAGCTTTGATTAAATTTCAGCAGGACATTTCTATTCAAATGATCAAATGCAGACACATTATGATACATAGTGAGGTGAAATTAACGTTAAGCACAACTTAAGATAAACACATGAGACAGAAAACCTGTTTTAAGATACAGCAGTGCATTACAACAAAATAGCAAAAAAAAAAAAAAAAAAAAAAGCTGCTCCTCGTGACATCGCTGTAACATGATGGCTCTGAGGTGAGGAATCCTCTGAGCTGTTAAATACCTGACACCTCTACTCCTCTTTTCTCAGGCCTTCGCTTCATTTTTGGTTGGTGCAGAGAAGCAGAGGTGAGGAGTTGAGAAGCTGCAAACTTAAAAAGTGGGAAGAGTGACTTGTCTCATCAGAGAGTCAGAAAAAAAGGCTTCACTTTGCCATAACAGCATGAAAAAATGTCAAGTACATCCATATTTATATTTAGTCTTTTAAGTTGTACTGAGAGGAGAGAAGGAAGGTTTTCATTTAATTTCCCTTCCTGCATATTTAAGATTTTTGAGTAAGTTATAACACGTAAAACTCATCAAAATGTCACATTGATCTGAGGGTCTATACAAGATTCTTTTACAATGACTTGTGAATCTTCAAACAGTGAGCAAACTATACGTATGGAGCTTACTTTCTTTAACTTATCCATGTTCAGAGACAATAGGTGTAACATTAACCCTCTGTTGGTCACACTACAAAAATCTTTTTTTTTTTTTTTTTTTTTGCTTTTCCATCTCACAGGGACTATTATAACATAAAACATTTTTTTAACCGAATCTAAAAACTATTAAAACTCAAACATTATTCTTTCACCAATCTTACCAACATAATTTGTGACTTGGTTCAAATTAGATGTATTAACTCTTTGCGTTTGTAACATTAATGATTAGCATTAGCGATTAGCATTAGCATTTTATGACCCTTTACTATCATCTCTATCGTTCGGTTCAGCATGTTTTATGAAAAGCAAAGTATTTCTGAAACATGAAATTTTCTTTTCCCAAAGAAAAGATCATAGCAGAGGTGTTGTCACAGTTATGATCTTCTTCTTTGGTGGTATACTAGCATGACCTGAATATATCATTGACAGTGCCACCCAGTGGTGCTATACAAATAAAATGTATTATTATTATTATTATTATTATTATTATTATTATTATTATTATTATTATTATTATTATTATTATTATTATTATTATTATTATTATTATTATTATTATTATTATTATATCAGAGTTCAAAGTTACCTCTACCAAATTGTTGAGCTGACCAACAAATGCTTAATCAATAAATTAACTAGTAATTTATTTATTGATGTGCCTATTAATAAAAATAAGTAAACCAAAGATGGAAGGCAGCCGCTGCTGTGCATCTTTCAGCACCACTGGGGTGAGGAGCAGCAAACATAGTTTCTGTAAATGTATTTTCTCTCATTTCAGGATTGACAGAAAATAAATGTAAAAAAAAATATATATATTTTTTTACATTATTATTATTTATATAAAGACAAGAAGGAAAATGTGGTCCTTTATAAAAACCTACATCTCTGAGGAAGTAACTATGACCCTTTGTTTAATTCGAAACGAAAATAAAATGACGTTTCCATTTTCATTCCTTTAATTTCTGCTCATCCATATAGAGCAGAAACATTTTCTAAAGTATTTGTTTGAGTTTTATTCAGTATCATTAACATTAGGGGGATATTGTGTATGAATCACGCATTGGTAACAGCCTAATTTTACACATGATTCATGTTGATGACGACGGGGAAAAATAGAAATGCCTGATAAACTGAGCTTATTGTCTTTATTTTAGAGACCTCTTGAAAATGCACAAATAGTGATCTTCAGAGGAGCTCATGTCTCATTAAGAAGAATCATGTGATTCACAAGCAGCTGCAATTATGAACCGTATCTTTCACACCCTAACATACATATTTCAGTCCACGGCTGCAGCAGTTCTTTCATTTTGATGACTGGATCCTTTTTTTTTTTTTTTTTAACCAATATTTATAATAAGCTTGTGATCACAGAACACAAAGGAAGAAAGAGAAGAAAAAAAAAAACTCTGCCATGAAAATAAAATGACTAATCCTCTCTTCTCTGGTCCAGAATAATCTGAGGAAAATATTAAAAATGATCAAGCTTGAAACAAAACTGGGATGTTTTTAACTGTGGTACATATTTTAGGTTCTTATTTATGCAACTTTACATTACACTTTAATTTAGAGGCAGATATACTTGTACTTTTTTACCCCAATAAAGTAAAAAAAAAAAAGAAAAAGAAAAAAAAGAACACTAAAAAGTCTATATATTTTTCATGTTTGTTTAGCTGGGTGCTATGATATGGTGATATGATAAAAAAAAAAAAATTAAATCTGGACAAGATTAGATTTCATTTAATTTTTTCTGATTTAAGAAGTAATGATGAACCCCAGTTTAGTTAGTTATTTTCATAGGGGTGGGAGAAAAAAAATAGATTAACATATATTAGGATATTATTGTTTTACAACTTTTAAATAGATTTTTTTTGGTCAAAAATAGATTTTTTTCCCCCCATATTTAAATGATTCATTTTAAGCCAGGTGGGAAAAATACCGCTTGTAAAGACCGTAGACGACGATATGAGTCACTCAGATGTATAATATGTGTCATGGAATACAGAGAAATCACACAGAAAGACACAGCT
Source organism: Siphamia tubifer (assembly GCA_020466265.1). Taxonomy (NCBI): domain Eukaryota; kingdom Metazoa; phylum Chordata; class Actinopteri; order Kurtiformes; family Apogonidae; genus Siphamia; species Siphamia tubifer. The sequence continues at coordinate 10,090,612 of CM035796.1, forward strand.
AGCTTACAGTATTATCGTATTAGCTTAGCAACGACACGGTGGCTAACACGGAGCTGGTGCATTCAGGACCGTCGTAACTTTTCTGGTGCGTTCGGGATATCTGAAAACTTAGAGAAAATTACCTATTCCTGAATAAACATAGTTAAATAATCAACAAAAATTTAAGTGTGTGAGCTTTCTAACAGAAGGGAAGTATGTATACTTTAAAGTTCACTTTATTATGAAGTATGTTAATTTAAAGGGTGTAGAAGCAGCAGTTTACTTACCAAAGTCTGGTTCAAATATATTACTGCTGAAAAAATCTGAACTGATTCACATATGATGTGCATTTTTTGGGAAATATGGTTTCTGATATAACCTGTAGGCATCATAATTCTGCTTTTTCATGTGGTCTGGTGTTAAAAAGGCAAGTGAAAAATTGGGAATATCAAAGAATCGTACCCAAAATATTGTAAAAGAATTGAATTGGCTGCTTTTCTCTGTTATAGTGTGTGTGTATGTTTTTTTTTTTATCTGTCCATCTGTCTACAATAAAAGTACACTGTTGTCCATAAAGTTGGAATTCAATATTGTATCCTCTTTTCATGAAATGATTGTGACAATGTCATTTATTTTTAATAGATAAAGCATAACTAGATGTCAGTATGTAATTATTGCACATGGTCAAAGCTGATTATGAATGTGTATAAATAGGAATAAAACGGAAGGGAAAGGACTGTCAGAAAATTATTACATTCACAATGATTATTAATGACACCAGAAAAATTGGAAATTATAATTTTTGTTTATCTAGAATGCTCTCCTGGACAAGAATACTAATTTTGCTATTTTTTTTTTCCATTATTCACTGATTAATCAAAGCATTTCAATTTATTCCCAGCCTCTAGTAAAATATATTTCACATACTTGAACTGGAATAATACTGTAAATGTTCTTTTTCAGGCTTTTCACTCCATAACTATACAAATTCACCTGTGTTTCTTATTACATTTTCCACTACCTTTTCACCCTTCAGCTCAATCAGTGACATTGGGATTATACTTGAATTAAAAACACACAAACCCTGTGAAGGATAAATACTGTAAATATGAGGTGAGTTCATGTCTGGGTCCTGCAGAGACACTTAAGGACTACAGAAGCTCATTAGCATTACAAATTCAAAACTGCAAAACATACCTGCAGCAGAAAAACACCTAATCCACATGACCTGTTTATGTTTTACACAGCTTTCAGAAGTCTTTAACCCTTTCACTCCTGAGACTTTAGCAGTTAAAAAAATGAAGCCAAAGTGATCAATAAAAGCAAACAAAAATGTGTAAAACAAAAAAAAAATGAATAAAGTAACAAAAATAATTAGTAACGTGAAAAACGTAAGACACAAACGGAACAAAATTGAAGAAAAATCCTAAAATACAACAAAAAATGTAGAAAAATAAACAAAGTAAGCAACAAAATGAACAACAAACTAATACATATTTACAAAATAACAAATAGTATGGAAACATTTGCAGAAAATTTAAGTAAAAAAAAGAAATCATTTGTATTGTAATTTTCCCATTTTATCTCATAATTTGAGATTTTATCTTATAATTTTGACTTTTTATCTCATAATTTGACATTTTATCTTATAATTTTGACTTTTTATCTCATAATTTTGACATTTGATCTTATAATTTTGACTTTTTATCTCATAATTTGACATTTTATCTTATAATTTTGACTTTTTATCTCATAATTTTGACATTTTATCTTATAATTTTGACTTTTTATGTCATGACTTTGACTTTTTATCTTATAATTTTGACTTTTTATCTCATAATTTTGACATTTTATCTTATAATTTTGACTTTTTATGTCATGACTTTGACTTTTTATCTCATGATTTTGACTTCTCTTAATGCACCTTATATAGGAAAAACCTTCTTAAAAATCATTCATTGACAGTACACCTCATAGTGCAGAAAATACAGTAATTCCTTAATCTCTTTTAGCCTAATACATGGATTAACTGTAAACTATTGGGGCAGGGTCCTGAATGTACATTAGTAAGAACACAGTCATGGTCTTTACTGCCTTTTTACTTTGTCTTATTAGTACTTTTTGCAGTTACTGTAAAAACACCCACCAATTTTCTCCAAAACGACAGACATTTGAGATGAGATATTTTATTACATGACAAAGAATGATTTGAATGTTGTAAAAAAACATAATAATAACTAATTTTCCCCCAAAAATGCAGTTATTGTCTTTTTGCTTTGTAGGGCAGTAAAGGCATCACCATGGTCCCTTAATGGAAACAGGGGCTAAAACAGGCAATAAATAGAATGCTGAAAGTCATTTTCTTTATTTTATTTTTTTTATATCTCTCTGTACAAAAAACCCCAGGATATATATTATTATTATTATCTATCTATAGTAACAGATGGCTGTGTTGAAGCAGTGTACAGGAACATTTTTATAATTGCTTTTGTACCTGTGAGTCATAAATACATTAAGAACTGGACTAGGTATAGTAGTTAGCAAGTGGGATTTTTTTTTTTTTCATATGAGAGGCAATTACTTACATTGAAAATTATTCTCCAAATTAATTCAGATGCATTCGGCAAAAAGCTACTGTAGTGGCATAATGTGCTTGAATTTGTCTTTATATATTTGTAAGAAAATTGAGCAACAATCTGGAGTTAAATTGCTTCCTTCCCTGCTTGTGATGTTCCGAGGGAGAATCTTTGTTTAAAATATGCAAATAAATAACTGCCTTACCCCATAGCAATTTAATGAAAGTGTTGGTCCCATATTAAAATGTTTCCTGAAGTTTCCTTACACTGTGTTATAACCTTGAAGGACTCGAAAGCAGTGGATGAAATGTGGAAAATAACCATAAAATAAGGGATGTGAGTGTGAATGTTTAACTGTAATGTTTTAATGTTTAAAATCAGGGGTGTCAAACTCATTTAAGTTCAGGGGCCACATTAAACCAACAGCGAAATAATAACATAATTAAAAAATTATGTCAACTCCAACCTTTCCTCTGTTTTAACACAAAAAAAGGATATTTAAAAAAGGAAATTATTTAAATATATAGACATTGTGGACTATCAAACAGCTCAAATTATGTATAAAGCTAAAAATAATCTATTACCAACAAATATACAGGGATTATTCAATATTCAAGAGGGAGGTGATAATTTAAGAGGGAAAATTTACTTTAAAATGTGTGTAGTACGTACAACTAGGAAGGGTTTTGTGTTTCAGTTAGTGGGTTGAGACTGTGGAACAGATTCAACATAGAGTGAAAGCAATGTCCAAACATGAAGACATTTAAAAGGATGTACAAAGACACAGTTTTTATATATATATATATATATATATATATATATATATATATATATATATATATATATATATATATATATATATATATATATATATATAGTGTGTAGGTAGAATGTAATTACACTACAGTTACAGTGTATATATATGTACATATGTATGGACTTAGAAGATTATTATTGTAATTAATTTCTTTATGTGTCATATTTTAAGTGTCGTATTTTAAGTGTGTTTGTTTTTGTATATTTCTTTGTGCTGTATTTTTTGACATTTTTTTTGTTTTGACATTCATATTCGAAATAAATCCATTAAAAAATTTTAAGTTTGCATCCTTTAAAACAATGTGAATAATATGAACAAACTGAAATTTCTACAGAAAACTATATGCATTTTTAACATTATTACACCTCTTTTTCATCATTTACTCATGTAAATTATAATTTACAGATCACAGTAGATCAACAAAACTTACATAACACATTTAATAAGAGATAGAATATATGTAAACTTACCATTTTAATTTTTTTTTACATTTGTTCAGTTTACTTATATTTTTGTGAAATTATCATTTTAGTGTAAAAGCAATAAAATGACACGAACCTTTTTACATTTACAAAGAAATATTTGGAATCGTCAGTTTTTATATGTTACCATGAGAGCATTTTTCTGATCTGATGCACATGAGATTAAATTGGCCTGAATGTGGAACCTGAACTAAAATTATTTATATCTTCAATGTCATTTTTGCATTTCACAAACTCATCTCAGGACCCAGATTGAACCCTTGGCGAGCCAGATTTGGTCCCCGGGCCTTATGTTTGACACCTGTGGTTTAATCCTTCAAACATCCAGTCTTTTTTGTCAAACCCTAACCTTAATGTTTGAATAAAAGTCAATTGAATGCTGTTCTTGAACCATTTGCAGTACATCCATGGAGCTGGTCTCTTTTTAAAGCTGACACCCTACATTTTTTCCAGTACAGTCACAATCACTCTCACTGTTACTGGCACTGAGTATTTTAGGTTGGAACACAGTGAAATAAAATACATTTGAAATTTTTTCCTCAATAAAACACTTGAATAAAAGTGTGTCTGCACAGTAAGAGCTGAACACCACTATAGGACCACAGCAGTAAGTTTTACATGATCATTTTACAGCAATACTACAACTAATGAGTATTTGACACATATTTATGAGAGGATATGTCCACGCGTTGTCCAAAAATGTCACACTCTGAACACTTTTGGACACACTTAAATAAAATACTTCAGTGAACCATTATCAATGAGGACTCTACAGAAAGATTACACTCTAACAAACTCAGATTCATTATAATACCTACTGCTGTATAAACATGTAATAACACATTTTGACATATATATATATATAATTTATTGATTTTTTTTGGCATATTTTGAAAAAAAATATGGATATTTATGAGTGTTTTGGACAATATATTTGGACTATATATTTGTTGGTTTGGATGCTTTTGTTGGAGTATGTCCATTTTTGTTGGAATATTGTTCCTTTGTGGATAATTACGGGAAATAAAAATTAAGTCATGCCACTTCCTGTTTGATTTTTGTTTGAACATGTTTGAACAAATGAATAATTTTTTGCTGTTGTGGTTAATTAATCTGAAAGTGGCTTGTATCACATGATCCATAAGAATCTCTGTTTTTTAAATATACATAGTTTATGAGATGTTGAACCCACAGGGTCTGGTGGTTCTGTTTACAAATATGAAGATTGTAAGATAATAATAATAATAATAATAATAATAATAATAATAATAATAATAATAATAATAATAATAATAATAATAATAATAATAATAATAATAATAATAATAATAATAATAATAATAATAATAATAATAATAATAAAAAGCAGATAGTATCATCAGGGGTACTTATGTGGCCAAAGCTGAATTAGATTTACTGATAAAAACACCCCACACTGATAAGATGGAAGCTTGTGTGGATTAGTCAAACAAAAAATGTTGTAAATGTAATCTGTCGGCAGCATTAATGCACATTGCATATATTTGTCAGTGAATTCCATCTCGAGCCAACTGCAATCAGCTGCACACAGTGACAGATGTGAAAATAATAGTTGTTTTTCTCCGATAACGCATGATGAACTCCTTTAAATAATTCACAAACTCGGACAGATTATAAAATTGTGATCAAGATCGAGTAGAATGTAATTACACTGACCGATCTATCGTAAGTGTAAAATAAAATACAGTGAATGGAAAGAGGGCACCCTGCCAGAGCAGTCTGTTCTCTAGCTCTGTCCGCCCTGCAGATTTCCTAGATGACCATTTTGCACCCACACTGGGACCAATCAGTCCCACCGGCTTTCTACAGCATTATTCATCTTTGTTTTCCCTCCAGTGTGCTCCATCCATCTAACAATAAAAGGGGTCAAACTATTACACATCTGAAGCCCTGCTAGTCTTTTACTTTTCAGTTGTGTTTCACAAGACTGGCTGCACTGAGTCTTCTTTCCTTGAAAAAAATAAATAAATAAATTAAAAAAAAAAAAAAAATATATATATATATATGTGTGTATATATATATATATATACTTTTTTCACACCTTCATGTTTGACCTAAAGGTATATTAAAGCTCAATATACTGTACGACTCCAATCTGTTACACCTCGATGTCAAAATCCAAGGTTGTATCAGTTTATTTTGACATCTACTAACCAGAATTTCCATATACTTTACAAGGACATATCAGTACTAGAAAAAAATAAAGAGTGATGAAAATATCACCTTCATATGTAGACTTAAAAAAGGAAAATACAGTAAAATAATGGATACATTCTGGGGGATATTAACCTTTTTTGTGCCATTGAAGTGAATAGTGATCATATGTGACCCACCACCACGAAACCAGGCATAAGTGTCTGGAAATCCAAACTGAGTTATCTGTGTAGCTTGGTAGAGTGGAAACTAAGGTTTAAGATGGTGAAAAAATTATGTTTCTTTCACAAGTAGAACCAAAGTTATGGTCATTTTAATATCCACATTTGGACATATTTTGCAATTTTTTTTTTGAAATTGTCTGTCATAGTTTTGGACTGTTTTGGGGTAGGAAGTCCTTAGCAACGCATAATAATTTGTATCCGATTGACACAAATTTTTCACAGATGTTAAAGGACACTCTGATGGACATGTCACAGAAGTTTTATATATTATAATAATAGGACAGAAGTGTGACGTATTACAATCATTTGGCTTACACCATTGGACAGAACATTCAATATAGGCTTTTACCTCGTACCAAACACTTGGGTGTTTACTCACGGAACGGAGATCGTTTTGTTCGGCGAAAAGAGGTGGAAGTCGACTTTGTCTTTGCTCAGCAATCCCTGAACTTTTGTCGCCGCTTAAATAATTGACTCAATAAACACCTTTATTGATTGGATTTCAATGTAATGACCACAGGAACTGAACATAGAGGTGTTAAGGTACCGTTTTTTGATAAAATGTAAACACACACATAAAAAATCGCCTTCCAGCCTAAATTTGGCTGTAGCTCTGAACGACTTGTGCCTGATTTCGTGCTGAGCAGTCACATATATATATATATGTGTATGGGTGGCCAAGGGTCAGCAGGTAGAGCAGGTCATCTGATAACGGAAGGGTTGGTGGTTTGTCCTAGTCCTTGGGCAAGACACTTCACCCTACAGTGTAGTGCAGCAGCTTAATCCAAATATTTGGAAGAATTGTGACAGAAATGATTAAAGCACCAAAATTGGTAGAGATGAACATTAGGGTGTCAAAAACATTCAATTGGGTCACTTGGTTTTCTCTCAAAATATGCTTTTTGGGAAACAAAAATTTTTATTTTTAGTAAATATATCAACCATTGCAGTGAAATTTTAACACCTGGAAATGATACCTATGGATCCTATGAACATTTTTAGGTGTGTTAATTCAGATAACTTTAACAAGTTACCATGGTAACAACCATTTTGGGGTGAATTTCCCCATATTTCCCATCTTATGAACCTACCTATGCCACATCATACCAACAAAAAAAACATCCTGATGGTTTTAGGACAAAAATGGTGCAAAAAAATGTGTAAATATCTGTTTTGGTTTATGAGATACAGTAACTGTCAAAAAAAGACATTTTTCACCTCAGTCAAAGTCAAAGTCAAAATTATGAGATAAAAAAAACAAAATTGTGAAATAAAAAGTCAAACTTGTGAGATAAAAGTCAAAATTGTTAGATAATAAAACAAACTTGTGAGGTAAAAAGTCAAAATTGTGAGATAAAAGTCAAAATTGTGAGATAAAATGTAAAAATTGTGAGATAAAATGTAAAAATTATGAGATAAAAAAAACAAAATTGTGAGATAAAAAGTCAAAATTGTGAGATAACAAAACAAAACTGTGAGATAAAAAGTAAAAATTGTGAGATAAAATGTAAAAATTATGAGATAAAATGTAAAAATTATGAGATAAAAAAAACAAAATTGTGAGGTAAAAAGTCAAAATTGTGAGACAATAGTGATATAGCTATAATATATGTATGTATATGTATTGTATAGTTTGAAAAAGTAATGAGTCTATTCTAAGAATATAAAAAACTATAAAGTACAGATATTTATCCAAAAATAAAGGGTGTAAACGTCAAAAGTTGACCGAAAAAGAAATACTCAAGTAAAGTACAGATACCTAAAAACTTATTCTTAGTTACTTCCACCCTCACCCTCTCGCCTCCACTTCCCTCGTCCACATGTAAAGTCCCTCCTGCACCCCCCCCCCCCTCCCCCTCAGCACTATGGCTAACTGAAATGAAACCAAGCTTCTCTCATGGTATCATTGTTAAAAAGGAATTCATCATTTGCTACGTGGTTGTTGTCAGCAGATTTTCACAGCTGATTGTCTTACCTGATAGTCTCCTACAAATGTGTGGCTCAAGCTGAAATATTTTCATCACACATAAATTCCACAAATTGACACAGAGTATGAAAAATTGCCTTTTGCCTCTAGTCTAGACCACAGTAGGTACACTCCAGCCCCCATGACACACAATGTGCACTTTGACAATGACTTCCATGATGCTTTTTTTTCCTCAAACCATGGTGCGAGAAATACACATTTTCGTCACATACGCTGCTATAATGACATGTTCAAACCAGTGTTTTATAAAAAAAAATAAAAAAAAAATACATGCACTGTAAATTTCATAGCATGTCACTTGAGCTTGACGTACTGCTCTGAACTATCCATTAAAACCATCTTTCATTTCTTTTTTTTCTTTCTTGTTGACAGGTGGCAAATAGTATTTAAAGTGCATTACCCCCTTTCCTACTCTTGCAAAGGCTCTTATTTATGTGCATTGAATACAGTTTAATGATGCAGGAAGTTTCGGTAAAATTGTAAGTTACAAAGGTCATGAAATCACTTTAGTTCAATGTGCTATAATGCATTAAAAAAAAAAGATTTACAGAAAAGTGCTCGTTAACAATAGGCATTAGAGTCACTTACAGTTATTATCCTCAGTCTAACATGCATCAGATTACATATGTGTTTCCATGGAGATATGGGAGTCTGGCAGTTTGCAAAGTTTATCATAGTGTTGTATGTGATTCTATAATATAGTCAGTAGTATATGTATCCAGTATGTAGACCAGGGGTGTTAAACTGGGGTCCTCGAGGGCCGGTGTCCTGCATGTTTTAGATGTTTCCCTCTTTCATTACACCTGGAGGTCATTACATCATTATCAGTCTAATGAGATGCTGATTATTAACTCTTTAAATGTCAGCGCTGATGCATTCTGAATGGATGATTTAGTTTCAATATTCAGAAAAATTCAACAGTTTTACTTTTAGTTTTGTGAATGGACAAGGTGCCAAATTTTTTTATTTTATTTAAAAAAAAAAAAATTAAAGGCAAATTTAAAATTGTTGGGACCAAATTTCAATAGTAGTTTTCTTCTTTAGTAATTTTTTTTTTCAAAATTTTCCACATTATTTGTCATTTTGTAAATATTTATTTGTTTTTATCGCTCATTTTGTTTATCCTTCAACATTTTTTTTTTTTTTATTGTAGTATTTTTCTTGGATTTTCTGCCATTTTGTGTCTTACTTTGCTCAATGTTACCAATTATTTTGTTAGTTCTCAGGAGTTACAGGTTTAAACTGAATCACATGGAAGAGGGAAATATCTAAAACATGCAGGACACCGACCCTCGAGGACTGGAGTTTGACACCCCTGTTGTAGACTATAGTATACTGTAGCTGGGTGTCCACTGCACAACCTTTGGGGTAATTTGATGTGCCTGTGGATGTGGGTTTGTGTCTCCACAGCTGAAAATACCCCTGAGGGACAATGTTCTGGAATATTACAGGCAGGGGCGTCACAGCCATTTAAAATGTGGGGGTGTTCTAGGTTGTGGCCCATGAGCAAAATTTTCTGAATCTATCATTGGAAAATTAACAAACAATTATCCATTAATGATTATATTTTTCTATTAAAAAAGTAAAATATGGCCGAAAATAATAACAAAAATGTGTTTTTCCTCAATTAAACATTTATGCAATTCCTAAATCAAAATTATGAGATAATAAAAAAAAACTGATATAAGTTTGAATTTAAAAAATCTGACACTGATTTTACAGACACTGTTCCTCTTTTTTCTTACAAAAATGTTTTGTCCATGTCAGGGGAGACGACTAAAAATATGTTCCTCAGGGGGAACATCAGTGAAAAAGTTCTAGAACCACTGTCTTAGGGTAAATGTCACAGAACAAGACATAGTTTATTTAACTTAGTTTAACAACGGTAACATTTGTCATTACTTACTGGTTAATGACTGTTTGTTAACACCACGAAGAAGAACTGTTTACATTAATGATGAACTGAGGTGCGCTTCATTTACATATGCTGTTGTGCCACCCAGGCGGGTAAACAGTTTAAACCATAGATATTATAACAGTCCCGAAATGTTATTGATGTTTGTTTGGTGTGATTGCGACCGACAGTAACTATTTATCCTGAAATAAAAAGTAGGTGAGACCAACTCTGTCCGTTTCCTGGATCCAGTAACGATACAATATATAAACTCAGGAAAAAGTGGAGGCTATGAAATCATCTGGTTGGAGAAGTGGGGGTCCCATGATTACAGGAACCAAATGAGCCCTGGCTTCAGGTTATTTATCCAAAAAAAACTAAAAAACTTCAGGGTTAGGGTTAAGGTTTATTAAATACTGATTGAATATATATATATATATATATATATATATATATTATCAAAAGTATTCGCTCACCTGCCTTGAAATACACTCAAGTAACATCCTATTCTTCATCTATGGAGTTTAATATGACATTTCTGTATTCTGTGTGTGTGTGTGTGTGTGTGTGTGTGTGTGTGTGAGAGAGAGAGAGAGAGAGAGAGAGAGACTGATATTGAGAAACTCACCAGGTGTTTCTCAGTATCATGAAGGCAGAGAACACTCTTCCTACTGTAATAATACAAGTATGTTTGGAATTGGAACAGCTGTACTTGTGAACTTTCCTCCCCATCTGTGCTGTATTTACTCCGTTGGCTCGACAACATATTTCCTCTTAACCCTGTAAAGCCTAAACCATTAAATCATTGACAGAAAATTCCAGTTCTTTGAAACTGAAGCCTTTATTGGCTGTTGTCAGGAACCAAATGTTTATTTTTTTCAAATACTTTTAAAACATTTGATCTTAATTTTCAAATATTATTATTTTTGAACAACAACAAAAAGATTATTTAATATAAACGTCTAATAATTGGTAATTCCTTTTCGAAATCTGACAAACTTTTTCCTTTTTCCTCACTAATGACATTCTTGTCGTGTCACTGGTTAGACCAGGAGTGTCCTACATGTTTTAGATATTTCCCTCTTCCACATGATTCAGTTTAACCCTTTAAATCCTGACATTTTCGCAGTTCCACAATAATAATAATTAAAATAAGCAACAACATGAACAAAAATAGCCAAAGTCATCAATAAAATGAACAAAAATAAATAAAAAAACTGACAAAATAATTAGAAACAGGAAGAAAGTAAGACACAAATGGAGCAAAATAAAAAAAATAAAAATAAAAAGTTAAATGTATTGTAATTTTATTTCTTATTTATTGACATTTTATAATATATAATCAGTTTATCTTTTTATAATTTTGTGCAATCAAATCTTAATGTATTTCTTATTTCACCCTTGTCTTAAAATAAAATTTAAAAAAAAAGTTTTATTATATTATTATTGTATCTGTGATATTAATATTTTAAATGAGCAGGATTCCTTAAAGTCTGGTGACATTTAGGGTCATTTTATGATTAGTGGAAACATAATTGTTATATACAGTTCCTTTGATATTTTGTTGTGATACGTAAAAGGTTGTGGACGATTTTACAATGTCCTAATATCTTGTTCATTTACATAGATTAGTGTGACAAACTTAAATGCTGATAATTTCTCAGAAATTAAGCCTCACACCTTACCTAATTGACAAATACATATTTAAAAGTAGCACCAGCTCGAACGCAAATAAAGAATAACGATTCTCTGCCTGCCTTCCCGCACTTTAATTAGATTATTATGCAAAATATCTGTCATTGCATCAGCCGCCTCTATTTTAATACTGAACTGGCTCATACACATCAGCTCCAAATACAAAAACTACTTTGAAAAATCCACAAAATGAGGGTGCATTAAAAGATTAGATATAATTTCACATATAATTAGTAATCTCCTTTCTGTTTTCTCTTTTTTTTTTTTTTTTTTTTTACTAATCCTAACAAAATACTCTTAAAGAAGGAGAATTTATAGTTCAGCAGTTGCTAATGTTGCTTGATTTCTTTTTTCCTTTTCTTCAAGGGGAACGTGTAAACAGTGAAAAGCCATTATGTATTAGCCATTCTTTTCAAGACATCCTTTCCTACGACACGTTGTAAATTGTGTTTTTACCCAAGACTTCAGAACTGTCTGAAATCAGCCGATCATCTTGTCCTCTCGTCTCCATCAGCAGGGCTGCCAATCACAGCTCGTTAGCAGAGAAGCACAGAAACATTCCCACCTGTACTGTATAAATAAAAGCAACATGGACGTCTATTTTGTCTGTGAGTCACTCGAATGCGGCAGCAGTCACAGATGTTCCACCAAAAAGCAGACAATATTGTTGCTTGACATCATTTTAAAACATACAAAGGCACTTGTGAAAGCGCTGCAACAAAAAGAAAAGAAAAAAACCTTGATAAAAGAGAAAGTCAGATGTAGCTCGTAACAACGGTGATCAAGAGACTTAAAATTCCGCCTTCAGCATTTTTTCTCCCCCTAACACAGTAACTTTTTTGTGAAATTAAAAAATATGTTATTTAAAAATCGGTGTATCATTCATTCAAATGAAACTAAAAATAAGACAACAAAAAAAACAACTCGTTTCTTCATTATTTGTTTCCAAAACCAAAATGCAGTGTTGTACCTGAACGCGTTCATTGAACGATCATACACGAACTATATCATATTTTTTAATGAACGTGAACGACTCGTTCACTTTTGCCAAATGAACTGGAAGTTGTGAACGCGGTTATTCTGGCATTTATTGAACTGCGCTCTTATGTAGTTCATATTTCGTTGTTATCACGTTGTAATTATTGAGTCCTATAAGGCAGGGGTTCTCAAACTTTTTTGGCCCAGGTCCCCCTTGGAGGGGTGAAATTTTTCCATGTCACCCCTCATCCTCACGATACTGAAAATGATAAAAAAAAACACTTCAACCATGATTATTATGAAACAATGATAACCTTTTTTAATAGTGCTTTTGTGCAAACCAGCGACATTTTCAGGTATTATAATATAAATGAGCACTTCAGAAACAACAATTTTAAATAATTTTAAAATAATAAACGGAACAAAAGACACACAAAACCGTGTGTGTGTGTGACAGACAGACAGACAGAGACTTAATGAGAGGGATGAGCTTGTCAAACTCAATATAACTATCAATGTACTTTCTCTTTTTAGGGTTAGGGCGTTTGTTTTTGTCATTTTCATTTTCATTGTCATTTCTTTTACCACTTCTTAAGGAACTTGGCGGACACAAAAATCGATCCATGTTCGCTGCAGGGTCGCTAAAAATAGCCTGTGACTCGCTTCGTCTCAATTTAGTCAAGCTAGCATCAAACAGCGCTGTTACTTCCGCCCGCTCGCTACAAAATAAAACTTCCGCATTTCAAAATAAAACAGCAAAAAAATAAATAAAATAAAACAAAAATAAAACAAAACCGTGAATAATTTCGCGTACCCCCTGGACATGCACCACGTCCCCCTAGGGGTCCGCGGACCCCAGTTTGAGAACCGTGGCTATAAGGTATAAAATGGGATCAAAACACAGCATTATCATAGATGTCATTTTTGTATTATTCTGAACAAATTTTGGCAACATAATGTTGTGGAATAGCCAATGAGAAGTGTTTTGGGCGGGGCAGAGAGAGAGAGAGAGAGAGAGAGAAGGGTGCAGAGAGTTTTTGGGAGCGGAGAAAAAGAGTTAAATGTGACCGACGACTGGAGCAGGTGTTGTCCCGATCTTGGAAATAAACATTGAAAACGAAGCTCACTGAAACAGCTCCTTGTGTTCTAAGAACCTGCAGAGGGAAGTTAACCCTGGGGTAAGGTACTTACTTCCGCCCTGGAGAGGCGGTATTTTCCCCTGATTTTTTGACTACAGGATAACGTCAGAAACGGTTAATAATAAGTTTACAAAAATAACACAAAAAAGAATGAAAAAAAGAATGAAAAAGTTCATTTTAGGATCCATGAACTTCTAGTTCATAATTTGGAAGAATGAACTAATTCATATTGACTAACTTGAACTGAACTTTGAACTAGTTCCTAATCAAGGTGAACTTTCCCAACACTGCCAAAATGAAAAAAAAATCGTTTTTTTTTCATTTTTCGTTTTTGTGTTTAATTGAATAATGAAAAAAAAAAAAATCTGATAACGGTTGTTTTTCGTTTTATCCAATTTTGACCTGAAGCAGAGATGTTCACAAGTCATTTTTTATAAGTCCAAGTCAAGTCTCAAGTCTTTCATCCCAAGTCCAAGTCAAGTCTCAAATGGCTGAAATGAACGTTTTCACATTAGATGCTATTTGAGATATTAGCGCATTGCTTTATTGTTTTGGACTAAGTATGTAGTAATTAAGTGTGGTGAAAGCATGTAGGCTTTACTCTACTATATACTCTGTTATTTCACACTACACCATCCAAATTGATCAGAACAATGCATGTGCAATGTGAAGAAACATCCCAAAAGCTTTGTTTAAATTTGATCAATGGATTTGGATCTTTGATCTTTTGTGCTTCAAAACTAAAGTCAAATGAACCAGTCGTTTTTTGTTTTTTTAATTCCCATTCATAAACAGAAAATCCATGGACTTTATCCGTATGGCACTAATTTTCTCCGTCATCTGTTTTTTTTTTGTTTTTTGTTTTTTCATTTTGGTTTTGGAAACAAATAATGAAGAAACCAATAATTTTTTCATTGTCTTATTTTTGGTTTCATTTTGAAAAACGAATAAAAGAATCACACACACGCATTTTTAAAAACTTCCGATTACTGAAGGTTGTTAGTGCCAGCCATAGTTTTGTCACCTAACATGTCAGTCATGCATGTAAAGCAGACGATAAACTAAGTATCGCTCTAAGAAAATAACCTCTTTTGCACAGGAGCTGCCCATCACCGCAGTGTGTGTAGCTGCGTTGTGTCGCTCTCTTAAGTTTTAGTTGTGCGACGCTCTGGCCCTGATGCTTCAGCTTGTGCATTAATCCAATCCTGCCTGGAGTCAATGTCTCATTAAAGTGTAAATTGACTCTGCTTATCCTGTGACGTGCTATATAGGTCATGTTTGTGTTTACCGTGGGTTCCACACACACAAGGGTAAAGAGGTGGCAAACTATTTACATGTCTGCATATACACACATGCATAGCACTCAGGTGGCTCCAGCTCCATTTGTGCAGAATTAGTCTTACCTGGACATCCAGTGATTTCCCATAATTGCACGGGATGTTATTGATGTTTATCCCTTAAATCAGCCATGACAGTGAAGGAAATTCTTGCAATTTAATAAACACGCAAATTAGCTCCACTAGTTTTCACCACTCTCTTGGACAAACTTTGCCTCAAGTGAAACAACTACAAAAAAGACAGACACGGGTTTCAATAGAACAGTGAAAAGAAAAAAAAAAGATTTTCCTGTCTTTTGTATCGGAAACAGAAGTAACTACTCAGGTTACTGAGGTATTTTACTGTAGTATTTAACCCTTTAACTTCTGAGACTTCAGCAGTTCCAGTCAAAAAGTAAATAAAATAAGCAACAAAATGCACAAAAACAGCCAAAAATGTAGAATACACCAACAAAATAAGAAGTAAAATGAATAAAATAAGACACAAAAGGCACAAAAGTGAAGAAAAATAATGAAATACAATATTAAATGTAGAAATATCAAACAAAATAAGGAACAAAATGAACAAAAAAACGAATAAATATTGACAAAATAATTCAAAGAAACTAAAATGTTAATATAAATAAATGAATACAATTGTAATTTGGTTCCAGTACTTTAAGTTTTGGCCTTTTCTTTTTTCCAAATCTGTTGATTTTTTTTTTTATCTCCATATATCACAATAAAAAAAACTAAAAATTTTTTCTAATATTGAAACTTGTGTCTTTACTGACACCGAGTGAAAACACACGAGGGAATATATATACGAAGCAGACAGGTGTTCCACATGAGGGAAAATTAACAATGGGCAGGACAACACTGGTGACACTTTCTACATAATAAAAATCCCATCCTTATTTTCAGAATATGGAGGGGATGGATTGCCTCCCTCCTTAGATCCAGGGTTATAGGTTAAGTAGTGACCCTGCGGTGTACCATCTATCTATCTATCTATCTATCTATCTATCTATCTATCTATCTATCTATCTATCTATCTATCTATCTATCTATCTATCTATCTATCTATCTATCTATCTATCTATCTATCTATCTAAAATCGAAAGTCATGCCAACATTCTTATGTTAAAATACTGATACATGTTAATTTCATGACACGAAAATCCTGTAAATGTTCCACAGTGAGAACAGCGCCCCTGTTTTTCTCCTTCTACACTAGCTGTCATTACACCCAGTGATTAGACCAGTCCGTTCAACAGGCACACAGTGTCACTAGATTTAAAAAAAATAACATAAAATAATTAAATTATTTAGGGTGCTTTCACACCTACACCATTTGTTTTGCTTTAAGTGGACTAGAGTTCGGAACACCTGCAGGTCCGGTTCGTTTGGGCTGGTGTGAAAGTGGACCGGTTTATTTTGGTCCGCACTAAAGGACCGTACCGAGACCTCCTTTTCGAGGTGGTCTCGGTCTGGTTCCAAGCGGACTCTGGAGCGGTTCGCTGCTGGTGAGGTCATCTCTTTTATGGAGCAGTCCTTTTGACCTACGGAAGCTTCCGTAGCAAGCAGAAAAAATGCGAAAATGTGTTCGAAGAAAAAGTTGGTTCAGGTTTAGGAGCGTAGTCTGCTTTCTGCGATAATGTCTCGCAACACGTCAAAAACAAACGCATAGTGTTGTCATGCCGGATGTGAGCTTCATGCTGGAACAACAGCAGTAAAAGTATTTGCTGCACAAAGCAGTGATAAAAATATATTAAAACAAAAACAAGCAGAAGACCACAGTTCATTGTTCAGTAAAAAACAAATCCGCCTGATGTTTTGTTCCGGGATTTTCCCTCTGCACGTGCTGCACCAATCAGCTTTCGTCTACGTCACCCAAAGCGCAGTATTTTCCAAACAGCGCCTCCACATGGGTGAGTAGAGATATAACACCCACAGTGGTTGGTCCGTTTGTAAAAAAAACACTGGTGTGAATGTGAACCCAACCAGTTGAGAACTGTAACATTGTAAGAACTTTTGGGCCCAAACGAACCAGTCTACAGAACTAACAGGTGTGAAAACAACCTTAAACTCATTCCCAGGTGTTTTTCTTCCAAAAAGACATTTCTAACCCCCCCCCCTCTATAACAAGTGTTTAACGTGTCCACCACATGCAGCATGGGTTCCATGCTAATAATGCTTGTTGATAGAAATCTTGACTACATGACATGATCTATGGGTGTGGTTTTGTCATGTATGTCGTAACACAAGTTTTGTGATTTTTTTTTTTTTTTTTGAGCAACACTGCAGGCACATATTTGAACTATTGTACAGAAAAACATGGCTGCACCCGGTAAGGTGTAACTGAGTATATTCAGATAGTAAAAGTAATTGAACAATGTGATCTTTTGACTGATTAGAGACCATTAGATTCCATTTTTAATCAGTAATTAGAGTGATTATTGGAAAGACTGATGAAACCTCTACACGCTGTACCTTTAATGTCTATGCCATTTTATTTTACTGAAACATCCATTAAATGAGTTAATGTAATTCAGTTGAGTATGAAACATGTTTAAATGCCAGACTCTTTAAATGACATCATTTTTCTACTAAACATATCTGGGATTTTTCAGAAGTATTCGTATTAATGTTGTCTTTGGTGTTACAACTGGCGCCTCTGAACCCCAGTAGAGGTTCTGTTCATTTGTCCATAGCAGCTGTATTCATTAACAGCACATCAGTGTAGAACTGATGGTCATTAAAGTTTCGTATTGTGGAACTGTCAGACCCAGGGGTTGTGGAAAAACAAGGATATATTGATATGTAATGATCTGATCTTTTGATATTTATGTATAAAAAAAACTCGGACACCCTTTAATATCTGGCTTTGTATTTCACAGTTGAGGTCAAACATTTATTCAGTATTACAAAAAAGGAAAAAAATCCAAGGCAGTCTCTTATAAATGAAAATTAAAAAGCATTTATTAAATTGACTTGGTTACAAAAAACTACAAAATCATATAAAAACATATAAAAACCTCAACGCGTTTCGGCATCATAGACTTGTCACAAAGCAGGAAGAGGTATTTAAAACAGTGTTAACCAATCACAAGCGGCGCTAATTAGATAAAAGTGTAGAATAAAAAAACTGTGTAATATATAAAACTTCCACCAGGTATCATCCTTAAAAAACTCAATAAGACATAAAATACAATTTTTAACTAAATACAGGGTCTAAAAAAATAACAACAAACAACCACATAATAAAAGAGTAAAACCAAAGAGTAAAAAAAAAAATCTAAATTAAAAATAAATAAATAATCTACATTAAAAAACTGCAATAAAAATCAGAGGAAAACGCTAAAATCAAGGTCATCATTTAATCCTGGATTCTTAGTAGCCTGTAGTTTAGTCATTCAGTATTATTCAAACTGTTGAAGAAGCAGAGAAAGAGTTCAGGTTTGTATGAACTCGAGCAATTTACACAGGTTTCTTTTCTTTTTTTTTTACAAATTATTTTAATATCAACAAATGAGTGAAATATTGCTAAAGGGGTAACTCTTTAGATATTTCCATGTGAAAATGTGACATATTATAGATATAATTCAAATATGTGACCCGCCACCACGAAACCAGGCATAAGTCGCGCTGAGCCGTTCAGAGCTACAGCCAAATTTAGGCTGGAAGGTTATTTCTTATTTGTGTTTACACCTTATCAAAAAACGGTACCTTAACACCTCTATTTTCAGTTCCTGTGGTCATTACATTGAAATCCAATCAATAAAGGTGTTTATTGAGTCAATTATTTAAGCGGCGACAAAAGTTCAGGGATTGCTGAGCAAAGACAAAGACGACTTCCACCTCTTTTCGCCGAACAAAACGATCTCCGTTCCATGAGTAAACACCCAAGTGTTTGGTACGAGGTAAAAGCTTATATTGAATGTTCTGTCCAATGGTGTAAGCCAAATGATTATAATATGTCACACTTCTGTCCTATTATTATAATATATAAAACTTCTGTGACATGTCCATCAGAGTGTCCTTTAACATCTGTGAATAATTTGTGTCAATCGGATACAAATTATTATGCCTTGCTAAGGACTTACTACCCCAAAACAGTCCAAAACTTTAACGGACAATATCTAAAAATATGCAAATTGCATAATAGGTCCAAATGTAGATATTAAAATGACCATAACTTTGGTTCTACTTATGATAGAAACATAATTTTTTCACCATCTTAAACCTTAGTTTCCACTCTACCAAGATACACAGATAACTCAGTTTTGATTTCCAGACACTTATGCCTGGTTTCGTGGTGGTGGGTCACATATATTGATGCAACAGTGGTGTTTTCATAACTGGCTTCAGTCCTAAACTTTTTTTTTTACTGGATTTAAAAATTTAAAAAAGTAAAAATGTTAAATTATGTTTGATTTTACACATGAACTTTCAGCTCAGTCTCAGATAAATACATTAAATACTATGATTTGTATTTATATTGACATTTGTGAACTGCTGCACATTGACTACATGGGCTTATTCAAGTTTTTCTATGACCTCAGTCCACATATAGATTACACTGGTCAATAATATTTCTTCAAAAAGCAATTTTTCTATTTGATGAGGAATGGGAGAGTGGTGACCTGACCACAGTTTTTAGTTTCTGTATTCCATCTCACCTTTTAAAATTCCATCTCTCTAACTCTACCATGAAGTTATTTGATATCCCAAGGTTGTTTCATTATGCAAAATACACGGTAATCTTTATGACAAAACCATCATTCTGTTCACTTTAGATCGTCTCAGCTGGTGTCATCCTTTTGTCATTTATATTGGAGATGTTAAAGATGATCACAGATCTGATTGTTAGAAAACACTTTTGTCAAAGTCATTGTTTATTCAGAAAAGGGAATCATTTCTCTCATGGGACTTCATCCAAACAGCCTCTATTTTACCTTCAAAGACTCCACGTCCACAATGTTAGTTTGTTTAAAGTACCAAATAACAAAAAAATATAGTCATTTGTGGAACAAGAACAAAAAAAAAAAAAAAAAAAAATCTACAAATGTAAGAACAACAGAGGCTAATGGGTGTGAGGTGCATCAAACAGTTCCTAAATAAATAGAAAATGTATGTGAAGTGATGATGTATTTATTGTTTATTATTAGGTGCAGACACAACAAAGGAAGGAAAAACAGATAATAATAATAATAACAACAATAACAATAATAATAACACTACTACTGCTACTACTACTACTACTACTACTACTAATAACAATAACAATAACAATTAAAGCTGCAAGCAGCATTGGATCGGGACCTCGACTTTACGCGTGGATTTCGTCGCATGCCATATAACAGTTATAACCGTCATATCTAAAAATGAGCAAATTATACTCCATAATATGGCATTTTCATCAAAGTTTCAGTCAAAGCAGCTCCTGTGCTGGAGCCATTCACACAGAATTGTGCCAAATATGGGCAGGAAAGGGGCGTGGCCGGAGCACTGCATGTGTGTGTGTAGACTAGTGGGAGAGTGTTAGCCAATCACCTTTCAGCATTAGAGGGTGTGGCTGTATCCAGGCAGAAAGTCAGAGAGAGAAAGAAATAGGAGCAAAGTAATGTCACATGTATAGGTGTACAGGAGTGGGAGTATATTAGCCAATCAGCTGTCAGTATTAGAGGGTGTGGCTGTTGTGACATATGTGAGTACTTATACATAAATACATATACACTATGCATATGTCAAGTACTACAGACCAGAGCCTTACGGCTCTGGTCTGTAGTACTTGACATATGTGTGAGTATTTATTTATACACCCTCTACATATGTCAAATACTTAGACCAGAGCCTACGGCTCTGGTCTAAGTATTTGTGTGTATTAGTACTTATACATGTATACATATATACTTTGCCACCTCTTAGTACTCACAGTAACTCACAGTACAGGGTATGTTGATCTGTTTGCCTGTCAATCATGTTAAAGCACCTCCCCCACTGTTATAGTTCTGTTAATTGTCTGCACCTGTTAGTCAAAGCTGCACCGTTGCTAGGCAACGACCCCTCCCTTACACACTCACAGACACGCTGCAGTCTGTGTCACACAGAAACACTGGCTTTTAAGCAAAATCTTACCTCCGAACTACTGCCATTTGTGAGACAACCGTAAATGCTAGCTGAAAACTAAAATAATTGTGAGTGGCAGGAGGCTTTGAGGAACACGTAGATGTATTCATTTCCCCTGTAGGGTCAAAAATGGCCGAGATTGGGCAGTTTTAAAAACACTAAAATTAGGCGAACATAAGATTTTCTTTGATCCAAATTAACATGGAAGTGAATGGAGGCTGAGACCAGACATCCCCCCAAACTACTGAGTCTCATTTAAATTTTAAATTAGCTGGATCTTCCAAACCTGGTTTATATTGTTCCTAGGTAGTATGACTACATTTCTGGAAAGTTTCATTCACTTGCTGTTTATGGTTTCTCATATTTTGCCATTTTCATCAAAGTTTCAGTCAAAGCTGCTCCTTCTCCTCACCTCACAGAGCCTGTGCCAAATAAGGAGTTGCAGGGGGCGTGGCTAATTCCCCCATCAGCGAGTCTGAGTCCTGAAAAAATCTAAAATTTAGGAAAAGAAAACTAAAATTGTGATATCTCCCAAACCGTATATTGTATTTAGAAAATATTTGTTGTAGCAACTTCTGCTCTTTCTCGTGATTCTCACAATATGTCACATGTTGGGGAATATTTAATTTTATTTTTAAATTTTCGGCTATCGCAACTAACCGGGCCTGAGTAAAAAAAACTACAAGAGATACAAAAATGATTTTTACAACTTTTATGTTTCTCAGTTAGCTCTATCCATTGGTACTATTTTTACATCTCTGCGACATAAGGTTTCGGAGGAGTAAATTTTTTACGATTTCCAAACAAGTCCAGATTGCGAACTTTCTGTAGTAGATAGACCATAAGTACCAGCGTATGAATTTTTCGGGCATTTACAAGGAAACTTTTGGCGTTGGTTTCATGTCTCTACGCCAAGCGGTTCAGGTTTTAGATTTGGAAGCTTTTATTTTGTAAGGCAGATTGTGAACTTCCTGTCCAAGATATATGGGTGGTATCAGCGTATGAAATGTCGGGCTGGATGAGACGCACGCTGGCGCGTGCATCTCATCTTTCTGCGACATTCCTAAGGCTCGTTTGGGCCATTTTAGTGATTTTTCCGGAATTTTCCGTGCGTTCTTTTCTCAATAAAATTAATATTATGGGATGGAATCACATTTTTTCTTCATATTTATTGAAATTTGGCAGGCCCTGATGGGCCTGCCAAATTTCATTTATTTGCGAGCATGTTAAGGGGGTCATCTGCCAGTCTAAAGAGGCGTAGAGCCGAAAAGGCGTTTTTGCCCAAAAATGTCGAAAAAACGCAAATATCTATTGCGATATCTCCCAAACCGTACGTCAAAATCAAAATGTTTTGCGCTAGTTCACACCGGCTCAGTGTCCTGATCGTCACGATATATGACATGTTGGGAGAAACTCAAATTTTAATTTTGAGTGTCGGCGGTCGCAAACTTCAGGGCGCGGAACGCAAAAACTACACGAGTTTTTAAAAAGTTATATACAACTTTTTGGTTTCACCTGTTCCTCTTTAATTTGGTACCATTTTTAGGTCTCTGCGACAAACGCCCTATGAGGAGATAATTTTGGAGCGTTTCCATTCACGCTAGCAGATCGCGACCTTCGGTCGCGATCTGCTAGCTCTAAATGTATTTTTTGCCTCAAGAAATGTCGGCCGCAACTTTTGCTGTTTTTTTCGTGTCTGTAAGGCGAACCTCTGAAAAGTTATTAACGTTCCAATTTTTTCTCTTTTTTGGTTGCTAGTTCGAAAATTATGGGATGTCGGGAGAATTTTTTTTCATTTTATAAAATTTTTCACCAGGCTTGAGGTGCGTGCCGAGATAGCTGAGTTTTCGAGCATGTTTAGGGGGTCAAAATCCAGTTTAAAGTGACGGAGACAAAATAATAATAATATAAAAACGAACGAAATACAATAGGGACTCGGCCCTGCGGGCCGAGTCCCTATGCGTTGCACACATAGTGTGCAAATGCATAGGGCCTCGACCCTGCGTGCTCGGTCCCTAATAATAACAACAACAATAACAATAATAATAACACTACTACTACTACCAATAATAACAATAACAATAACAATAACACTACTACTACTACTACTACTACTACTACTGCTAATAACAATAACAATAAGAATAACAACATCAACAACAACAACAACAACAACAACAACAACAACAACAACAACAATAATAATAATAATAATAATAATAATAATAATAATAATAATAATAATAATAATAATAATAATAATAATAATAACAATAGTAATAACAATAGTAATAATAATAATAATAATAATAATAATAATAATAATAATAATAATAATAATAATAATAATAATAATAATAATAATAATAATAATAATAATAATAATACAATTTGATGATGGGATTAACATCTTGGAAAAAACAGCATGAAACAAGGTAAGGTAAATTAGTATTACGATGTTAGTTATTTTGGAAAGTTCATAACACATTCATAGCAGCTTTCATAAACATTCAAACCAAACCTTTCATGAATGTGCGAGACAGAACGAAGTCAAAGTTTCAAAATAAAAGACCAACAATAGCAAAGCACTGCTTCTTTCAACAGTGCTGTCATCTTTCTAAAGTGTCAAATTTACAATGTTAGGATCCTCTTTGAACGACCTCAGTGTTGTCGTCCTGAGGAGAACGTCCTGAGCACCGTCCCCGTGTGTCCAGTCGTTCCAATCTATCATCTACCGTTCCCTAGATTAAAAAAAAAAACAAACAAAAAAAAACATTTGGCACTTTTCCCTTTTTTTGAGGAATTCCAGAGAACATGTCCTGCTCCCATGACCACACCTCTACATTCCAACCTGCTCCAACAACAGGCTTTCAAATAATGGCCCGTGCTGCACAGGACATTGGACTTTTATTTTGAAAATTTTGTCATCGTTCGATCTTCCACATTCACGAAAGGTTTGGTTTGAATGTCTTATGAAACATTCATCAATGCTAAACTACATGTATCCACAGACTGACAGAAGTGTGGCTGCCATTTTGGACCAACAAGGTGAAGTGTCCTGCCCAAGGGCACCACAGACTGACTGGGACAGAGCAGGATTTGAACCGACAACCCTTTGGTTATTGGATGATCCATTCTACCAGCTCAGCCTTACCGACCCTGCAGACCACATTGGACCTGAGGTTGTTGACCCACTGTCCTCACTATAGTGGTTTAATAATATATTCAGAAGTTCCCAATAAAGGCTTAAATCATTGAACTTTGCCCAATATTGATCTATTCTCTAAACCAGTGCTTCTCAAATCTGGCCTTCATGGTCCAGTGTCCTGCATGTTTTAGATATATCCCTTTTTTTTTTCTTTTTTTTTTTTTTTGTTAATAAAAATAAATAAATAAATAATAAAGTCAAATAAATATAAATAAATAATACAGTCATAAATTAATTAAAATAAATTAGTTCATGAAAAATCATTACAAAAAATGTAAAATAAATAACAAAACATTTAAATAACATAAAAATAAAATAAATATGTCAGAATAATTTGAAAAATAATAATAAAATAATATTAATCAAAAATAAATCAATAAAAAATAAAATGCAACTAAAATGTAAAAAAAATGTTAATAAAAAAATGTAAATATATATATATATATATATATAAAAATACAATAAAAAATAAAAACTCTCACACCTGGAACCCATTACATTATCAGGCTTCTGATGGGTTGATCAATAATTGAAGAAATTATAATAGAAGAGGGAAATAAGTAAAACATAGAGGACACTGGATCACGAGGAGAAGCGCTTCTCTAAACCCACATGCTGTTTTCCATCAAGGTTTCAACAAAACAATGAAACACATCCAGGACATGTTGAACTGTTGAAATGATCAAGTATATTGTTTTGATTAAAAACAAACAAACAAACAAACAAACAAACAAACAAACAAAAAACCCTCATTTGTTTGTATCTGATGCAGACAATTATTTTGATGCAAAAAATATTTTACCACAGACATTTGAAGATAATATTTAAACTTTTTTGGCCAGAAATAAAGAAAAAAAATATATCAGTAGTTTATTGATAAAAAAAAAAATTCAAGTTCATTTAAGTCCAATTTTATGAGACATCTCAAAGTGGAACTGGAAAAGCAACACAATCCTGTTCTAGTTTTTTGAACTTGGAGTGAAACTGTCAAGGTCTTAGGGCTTTATATTCCTCAACATGAAAAGAACATCTGCTTTGTATCTTTTTTTTTTTTTAGTTTTTGTATTACTTAGACCTTGTAGAATGACACTCAGATGGTCTCCTGTGTTATTAGTAACTACTGGGAATATGAGGAACAAAACTGAAACAAATGGGGCATTTTTTTCCCCGCTTTAATTTTATTTTTTATCTTTACTTTAAAGCAGGGGTGTCAAACTCATTTTAGTTCAGTGCAGGGGCGGATCTATGGGCGGGCCTGGGTGGGCGGGGGCGGGTCCCACCCTGATTGACAGCTGTACCCACCCAATCATAAGCTCAGAAACAGACCGAATTTCGTTGCCTCATCAAACTCAAATGTTGATCAATATCCTTAATATAGTTATTTATTTGTAAATGTCAATGGAAATGAACTATGTATATTTAATCATTTGTGTTTATTTAAAAAAAAAAAAATTCTGTTTCAATTCTGGAAATGCTATTATATTGTTGTTATACAGGGGTGGGGGTTTTGCCCAACCCGACTTCACTTAGGCCTGTCTAAAAATAGCCGTCTAGATCCGCCACTGGTTCAGGGGCAGCGTAATATGGTATAAAGTGGGCTGCACCAGTAAAATAATATAAATAATAAGATAAAAATGTATAAAATAATGTCAATGCCAAAAATGTCTGTGTTTTTGAGTAGGGGAAAAAAAAGCTAAATTCTCCAATAAAAATTGTACGTGAAGAAAACACGAACAAATATGAACAACCTGTAAATTCTTAATAAAAATAAATGCAGTGTTGACGATATTATGCTTTAATTTATCATTTATACACTTGCGTCACAACTTACACATCACAGTAGATCTACAAATATACACAGCATTTAGTAACAGGCAGAATATTGGTAAAATTCCACAATTATTTCAGGTTATTCATGTTTTTTTTGGAAAAGGCTCATCTTTTTTGTACTTTATTTTACATTAAAACAGAAAAAAAAACATTAGTTTAAGGTTTGTTTCCATTATTTCTAGGTTATTATGACATTATTTTACTTGTTTCTTCCAGTTTAGATTGAATTAACCTAAAAGTATTTTAACTTAATTGATTATTAATTATCTTCAGTGTAATTTTTGCATTTCAAACACTTATCCCAGGGGCCAGATTAGACCCTTTGGTGGGCCGCATTTGGTTCCCGGGCCTTAAGTTTGACACGTGTGCTTTAAAGGTAACAAATGAAGACAGCAAAACTTAACAGCCAGTCATTTTTTCATGTGTACATCATGGGGATTATTCTTTTATTTTTTGTCCAGTCTATGTAAAAGTGTTTTGCCTTGAGTTTATCCATCATTTCTATGTGTATGATAGTGACTCATCTTTTGTAAAATGGATTAAATGCATATTATACTTGCTTTATTTGCTATACATTAAAAAAAGACTATACAAGGGAAAGATGAGGTCTGCAGTGAATAGTAGAACAATTCAGATTATGGACCAAACATTACTGCACAATGTAAACCATTGTAACTATGAATGGCACCAATGAAAGAGGCAAAACAAAAGAAAAAATAGTATCACTGTCCTGTTTGTCTGTCACTGTAGATAAAGGGAAAGGATATAATCAGCCTGTTTACTATTGTGTAATTCTGCTTTAAAATGACCATGTAAACACCTAATTCCTGATGAAAATGTTAATTCCAAATTAAAATTCTGAATAAAGTCACTGGTTTATTCTGATGTTAATTCCAAATAAGATAATTCCTGTTCCATGTAAACAGTTAATTCTGCTTTAATATTATCTCTGTTATTCTACACATGCTCCTGGTTTACTCTACTTGCTTTATTTGGAATAAATAATTCAAAATTAACCCTTTGATTTCTGAGATTTAAGTAATTCCACAGTAAAAAAAAAAAAAAAAAAAAAAAGAAATAAGATAAAATAAGAAACAAAATGAACAAAAACTGCCATAGTGATCACTAACATGAACAAAAATGAATATTATACTAACAAAATAATATGTAACATGATCAAAGTAAGATACTAACAGAACACAATTGAAGAAAAATAATGAAATAAAACAACAAAGTGTAGAAAAAAAATGAAAAAAATAAGCAACAACATTAACAGAAACAACTAAATATTCACAAAATAACAAATAACATGAAAAAATGCCAAATTTAATAAATAAATAAATAAATAAATGACCAGTGTTGTAATTTGGTTCCAGTACTTTTAGTTTGTGCTTTTTCTTTTTTTCTAAATCAGTTGCTTTTTGACACCTGCACATGTCCATGAACAAAATTATCAGTAAAATAACACAAAAAAAACCTTGAATTTTTCTGAATTTTTAAACTAAACCATCCATTCAAAACGTGTCGACACTGACGCATCAGGGGTTAAAAGGTTAAAAAAAACACCATTAAAAACATACACAATAATAAGTTGACTTTCATAGTGATTTACCAACATGTTTTTATAAATCAGAAAGTAAAAACAAATAAAAAATAATACCAAAAATTAATCCAGAGTGTAGTAATAACAAAAACATCTATATAAATCAAAGCAAACAAAGGGATAAAAAAAACATTTAAATGGCACAAATTGAAGGGTCTCTTCCACACTGACAGTGCCCCCCGGCCATAGGACACAGGGGGGGGCGGGGTTAGTGAACGGTTTGATGAGTATGAAAACAATGCAAATCATATGCCGTGGCCTTCACCGTCATCTCAACAGGACACCTACAGGAGTGTTTGGGTCGACATTTTAAGCTTTTTACACACCAGGGAATAAATAAATGACACAAAAATACAAACCTCTCACCTGTGAATACCTTAAATCAAAGCAATTCATATGAGTGTTGACGTGAATGTGCGGCAGTGGGTTCAGCAAAAACAACCAAATAAATTCACACCAGCTCATTCGTCACATTGAACATCAAACGTGTTTCTGTGTTCCTCTGGGTAATGTATGTGTGTGTCAAGGTAAAAAGACACACAGAGCGCCGTGTACATTTCATTCATCCAATGTTAGGATTACACAAGGTCCTTTGGCGATGCTCCAACGAATGTGCTCTTTCAGTTCGTGTCATATTGGATCCTTTTTCATCAAAAAGAACAAGGTGGACAAACTCAAATAATCCCTCCATCCACCATAGATGTGAAGATGGGAGGTTCACACAGCTCAAGAGAAGCTCAGGAAAAAACAGGGCTTCTGTTCCGCTGTATAATACTCGTACTGTGACCAAAAAAAAAATAAAAAATAAATATATATATATATATATATATATATATATATATACCATATATCAAATATACTGTATTACTGTGTGAGATAATAAAATAAATAAATGTCCCTTTAGACTGAACTCACCACCTCTCAAAATGCCAAATAAAATAATCCGTTTTATACAATGTTGTTTCTTAATGCTGTATTTTCGCCATTTGTCAGGGGTTACATCAGTGGGTGCCAATGTTTTTTGGCTTGTGAGACAATTTTAACATTAAATTGCTGTTGACCACAGGCATTCAAACAGCAACCTTAATTTTTTTATTTTTTTTTTTTTTATCTCACCATTGGTTGGGAGAGATTATTGTGTGTGTGTGTGTGTATGTATGTGTGTGTGTGTGTGTGTGTGTGTGTGTGTGTGTGTATGTGTGTATGTGTGTGTGTGTGTGTGTGTGTGCTAGGGCATTAAAATGTTCACTGGTTGACACGTTGACTTCCGTAGCACAAGTCGACTTAAATTTGACGCAATCGACAAGTCGCATGTTATTCTTTCTCTCCCTGCCTCTCTCTCTCTCTCTCTCTCTCTCTCTCTCTCTCTCTCTCTCTCTCTCTTTCTCGGTGCGTAAACACAGACCAGACGTAAACAAGACACCTGCAGGTAAGACAGATGTGGTGGGC
The DNA here is from genome assembly GCA_020466265.1 of Siphamia tubifer. Classification (NCBI taxonomy): domain Eukaryota; kingdom Metazoa; phylum Chordata; class Actinopteri; order Kurtiformes; family Apogonidae; genus Siphamia; species Siphamia tubifer. The sequence continues at coordinate 10,120,114 of CM035796.1, forward strand.
TAACAAAACAAGAGTGACACACACACATGGCATGTTAGTAATACCAGCAGCATTAGCTAGCTAACCTGTGTGATAAGCAGTGCAGACAACACGCTCTTTTTTCCTCCAAACACATGATATGGACAGTGTTGTGTTCATCTTGTTGGCCTTAAACTTTTTACACGTAATATAAAAAGTGAGGACGTGTGACAGACGTGTGGACAGTCCAGTTTTATAGCCGTGGGTCCAGACCAAATGCAGACATATGTTCACCTACTGATGTTCAGTTACATTTAACAGAAAACTCTTTGCTAACGTTAGCCTTTGTTTTGTTGCAGTTAAAATGCTGTTTGTGCCAGTGGACATTGTTATGGTGCAGTGAACGGCTTTATCACTTCATTCCATGGGTGTCCACCTGTGGGGGATGGGGGTGTTGCCCCACTTCATACCCTCCACTTTTTCCTGAGTTTATATATTGTATCGTTACTGGATCCAGGAAACAGACGGAGAGTTGGTCTCACCTACTTTTTATTTCAGGATAAACAGTTACTGTTGGTCACAATCACACCAAACAAACATCAATAACATTTCGGGGCTGTTACAATATCTATGGTTTAAACTGTTTACCCGCCCCGGCGGGACAACAGCATATATAAATGAAGCGCACCTCAGTTCGCCCGGTGAAATGTAAACAGCTCTTCTTCGTGGTGTTAACAAGCAGTCATCAACCAGTAAGTAATGAGTAATGTTACCGTTGTTAAACTAAGTTAAATAAACTATGTCTTGTTCTGTGACATTTACCCTAAGACAGTGGTTCTAGAACTTTTTTCAGTGATGTTCCACCTGAGGAACATAATTTTTGATCTCCTAATTTTTTACTTATGAATGGAATAAATGTTTAATTGAGGAAAACACATGTTTATTATTATTTTC